>JARQOD010000005.1:511481518-511615462 GCA_033576555.1 Oophaga sylvatica
GGGCCTTAATGAGAACTTTGGTTTTAGTTCTTTTCTGTAAAAATAGAGGGATTAGTTAGTTATAACATTTTGGTTTTAGGGGTTGGGTATATGTTATTGTTGTTTAGTTTTTTTAGGTTATTAATTGGTGTACAGTTATTATTTTACTGTATGTAATTGTTTTTACATGATATTAATTGTATGTCTTTTTGTTTAAGGCGATGTCCATTCTTATTTGTTTGGCGAAATTCAGTGTGTTTATTACATAATTGCACATCAAGGAACATTCATTGGTCTGAGTTGGACTCTGAACTTTCAGCCTGACAAGAACAGTTCGGTTTAAATGTTCTCTGCAATCAAGGATCTGATATTGTTATTAGTTTTTATGCACTGATCAATGAATTGGTATTAATTGTATACTGTCGGTTAATAACGTCGGGTGCGGGTTATATGTTTAATGCACTTATTAGTATAGGCATAATTAGTACATACGGGTATTTGTAATGAGATATAGGTTTACCCATAGTCTTCCACTTTGCATAATTGCACATTATTGATATATGTAGCTATAACTTAATGTTTGATGTATATTATCTATATCCAATGTTAATATCTTTGCTACATCTTTGCACTTTTGTTTAAAATAACTTTGTAATCTAATTAATTAATCATTTATTATTATTATTGTTTTGATATGGCTACATTAGTTTAGCTATAGTCTATGAGTTTCACATAGTAATACCACTTAATTATTTATGCTAGGTTCTGTCACTTATGTATGCACGAATATATTTTTGTAATGCATCTATGTATGTTATTATCCGCGGTATTAGTTACTTACGTTGGTATGACTTCTGGTTTTTGACGCATGCCGGGCTGACGGAGTCCATGATGCAGTGGTGAGCGGACACTGGGAACCGGGCGCATGCGCCGTCATTATGACGGATCATGTTAGCTTGCGTTCCACGACCGCGATCCACTGTGTCCATGGTTATGGATGACGTCGGCGACGCATGCGCAATACATTGACCGGAAGTGCACTCGGGTTATGATCGTGCCGGCCAGTATTCCGCAGCTGTGCTCCACCGTATCCATGGCTATGGATTGGATTAAGGCGCACGCGCGGTGGAATGCCGGAAATGCACGTATCATATGTAATTATATTGATTATGCAGACACTGATAAGATTATTCTGATTGGCTGTTAGGACTATTTATTGTGCAATACCCCTTCCTCTAGCGTTCGCCTCCTGAGGAAGAGACGAAACGCGCGTTGAGGCGCTTGGGGGACGCCACACTTGACCCACCTCTCATGTAAGTGCAGTTCGTGACTTGGCACATGCTGATGATCTTCTGATGTTAGCTGAAGCAGCACTGGTAGCATATATAATGGTCATTTTCAGCAATTTTATCTGCACTTTTCACATGGGAAGTATTGGTATATGTGTTGGTTACCTGTCCCTATATTAAGATGGCAGCAGCCTGTTGTAATGTATTTTATGAGTATTTATGTGATTTTTGTACTACATATTGATTGTCTTTTCTGACTATAATAAAGAAACCATTTTATTGGCACTCTATACTTAAGTTCTTTTCTTGTGGTTCTATCATATATCAGTTTATGTGCCTGGAGCTATATTTGTATGGGATACAGTATTATGCCTACAGAATGAGTTAACTGAGAATCTGTCAGTCAGCTTGCTCTGAAAAGAGAGCTTGTATCTTTTTAACTGTTTTTTTTTAGAAGCTCCTTCCAGCTGATTTATGATCATAGCCCACAATGAAGTTGAGTTCAGTTATGTGGTCATGAATCAGCTGAGATAAACTTATTAAAAGACAGATAAAAGAGTCACAAACTCTCCTATATGAACAAGCTCACTGACAGATTCTAAGTAATTAATTGAGCAGCCAGTAATATGCAGAAAAAACAAAGACAACAGTGCATTTTTTTTTAAAGAACCTAAAAAATTATACAAGTGTTCTCAAATGTTTCCATAGCCTTTAACTCAGTAGGCCACAAAAACTGTCTACCGTAGTATGTCTCGTACAAGGTGTGTACTCAAGTGTTTTGGTGCAAATTGAGCTAGAATTGTCATGACTTTAATCTTACTAAATCCCCCTTTTGATTCTAGTGATTTATTTTCTTGTGTGATTTCTCTATTCTTTGTCATTTTTCCCAGTTCCAGAATCAGTTGACTATGATTCCTAGATAAACTTTCGAGCTATCAGGTTCTCAGGAGATGCAGGAATTATTTTCTTTTCTATTTCTTTTCAACAAAATAAAAATTAGGCATAGAAAACACAAAGTAAAAAACTACTACATGTAATGTATTCTGCTAAACCCGTTGGCCCCAGTCAATATTTCTGAAGCACCACTTTGAGGTGCTATGACTCATTGCTGATGTTCTGTTCCTGTCGGTGTTGAGATCCGATGCCTGTTGATTGCACAATGGAGATGTGCTGGGTAGATATAATGTACGTCATGAATCTTGTATGATACAAAAGTATTTAATGATTCATTCTCTAATGTTATTTTATCCAACAAAAGTATTGTCCATTTTCAGTTTCCTACTTATGCCTTACAAAAAATAGAGAAGCTTGAAAAAAGGGCTTAAAATGAACCAAGCTTAAAGTTTATTTAAACATGAGAAAAATAAGATTTACTTACATCCACGTGGCTTTTTTCTCTTTTTTTTCACTGAGACAATACATAGATATCATTAAAGGCGACTTTCTCAATTGTGACACTTGTACTGGCATAAATAAAGGAAGTTATAGGGATGATGATGAATCTTTTGAGTTTTCTTGATGTTTCAGGGTCTGAAAGGAAGACTGCAATATTTCCCCATGCATCTGAGGGGACATTGGAGCCCTATTCCGATATCGGTGAGTGTTCAAGAATGCGGATTATGAGTAAATCACCTATCGAGTGAAGAAGTGAAGAATTGTTCAGATGAACAGTATATTGATATTATTCAGTCACAGCATTACAATCACATCATGGAGAACGCACTACCCTTCATTCTGAAAAGACCATTATGATCTGTGCACATTGCCTCAAGGGTGGAATAATTCCTTGAAAATAATACCAAAAATATTAAACATGGAACCATGGATAATGTTCCCCTCACAGACTAATAATGTCAGGTGTCAGCCGGCCCTGAAATGGAGCATCCACTAGCTCGATTCCTCCCATTTGTCCTGTACAATGGAAAATGGGGTAATAGTTTTGGGGTTGATGTCAGCTGTTTTTTGTCTGTCGACATCAAGCCCAGGTGTTAGTAATGGAGATGCGTCTATAAGACACCCCCATAACTAACCCTATAAATTTAAGTAAAAAAACACACAAAGAGCAAAGTTCTTTATTTGAGCAAAACACTCCCGACCCTCTTTTAACCATTTATTAAGATCCAAATCAAAATAAAAAAACAAATCAATTCTCACCTGTCCACAGATAATCAATAATGACAATGTCCCATTACTAATCCCATCTCTGCTACATCCAGATGGGGAGTAAACAGTGACTGTGAAGGGAGAAGCGCACAGCCCCTATAAAGGTTACTAACACCTGGCCTTGATGTCAGCGAACATAAAACAGCTGACATCAACCCCAAAACCATTACCCCACTTGCCAACGCACCAGGGCAAGTGGGAAGAGCTGAGGCTAAACGTCAGAATTGGCACATGTAATGAATGCGCCATTTCTGGGGCAGATGAGGGCTGATGTTATTAGTCTGGGAGGGAGCCAATATCCATGGCCCTTCCCAGCCTATTAATATTAGCCTGCAGCTGTCTTCTTAGCCTTTGCTGGTTATTAAAAATAGGGGGGACCCTACAAAATTTTTTGGAGTGGTCCACCTTGTTAATAACCTATGTGGACAGCTGTGAGCTGATATTAATAGCCTGGGAAACCCCATGTTTATTACACCACATCTATCTATCTCATATCTATCTATCTATCTCTCATATCTATCTATCTATTATATATATATATATATACATATATATATATATATACATATATATATATATATCTGTCTATTATATATCTATCTATATCTAATTACCGTAGTTAGAAAACTAGATTGAAATGATAAAGAATTACTGTATATAAAAGCTGATGTTAATAATAAAGTATTAAATACGGATTGCATACGCATTTCATACGGATGCTAGGCAAGGAAAAAAAATGCTCACTCACATGGCATACGGATGCTACATGAGAAAAAAAACGCATGACACCATTCACCTGACATTCTCCAACTTTTCCGGCTGAGAATCTCAGCTACTTTATATATGCAGATGTGAGCGTACCCTAAGACTGCATTTATTTAATTTTAAGACCTTCTAAGAAACAGGTCTGATTGTCAGAAACCAGAGCAGGTGCCATGAAATGCAGAGACATTGCATTTATATGCAAAGTGTAGCAGCTCCAAGACTTCTTAGAAATTTATTTCACCTACTGACACCTATTTTTACATGCTGCCGCCTGCTAGGATTGGATTTTTGTTTGACTAAGCAATATACTGAATAAATAATGATAAAGTCAGGACCTTGGGACAACTAATGTTATTTAATATACACACCCTGCATGAAAATGTGTTATTTTTTTAGCTTTCAATTTATTTGAGGCAGGTGATGATGTCATTCTAATGAAGGATTAAGCCAAGTTTTCCAAAAATTTGTGGAAGATTTTGTAAAAATATTTTTGCTGTTTTATAAACCAGTCACAGATTACAGCACAGTTTCCGAGTTTGTCAAAGGCAAAAAAAAAGCAGTACAACCCAAACAGTTCAATGATGGTAACTAACAGAATTGTAAAGGTTATTGGATAGAGAAGCCAAAGGGATCCCCATTATTCAAATGTGTATTTTGGGGAAGTATTTGGAGAAATAAGAGATAAACTTTTAAAGTTCAGCCCCTACTTACCCCAAAGAATAATTGTGGTAAAGTGGGAAAACTATAGTTTTGACTCAAAGAGGAAATGATTCAGTATCATAAAATATTCTAGTAATGTGCATGCAGGACAAGTCAATAAGTTCTCATTGGTTGCTTGTGAATCAACCCAGGAGAAATTTACTCTAATGGAAAATGATTATGTAAACAGGTTACGAGATGCATCGAGCAGATAAGAGCAAGGCGGAAGTATCCAACTTAACTGTTTATTCCCCTGATGTGGTAGTGCGAGGGATGGGTTTAACACAGGAATATAATAAATCAAACAGATTAAATACAGTAGGAAATATGCAATTTTATTAACAGCACACTGGGATTATTATAGTAGACTTTTTGTGCTATGTGACTAACCTCCGATGATGATAGTGTCCATAAACATATAACATATTATTTCAATGTGTCCTGGGCTTCTTCTAGGTCCTATCGGGGGTCTCTGGTTGTTCCCGCTAGACCACAAGTCCTTCCAACAAAGTCAAGCAATACTCTTTGGGCCTTCCTGACACTGACCGGTCTTTGTCCCACCTGCTGTACAACCTCCGACAACAACTTTTACCGTACATCAGTGCTGAAATTAGCAACCCGGCTAACTCGTGCCTTCAAATTACTGTTGTGGACATCCATTTCCGAGTTATGGTCCTCTTCGGACCTTCAGTACTTGACCCGCAATAGTTGTCTATCGCGCCTGGACAAGCGAGAGGGCTGGGTTCTAGGTCTTGACCGGCACAGACTGGTTCTTGGACTTTAAGATACAAGCTCTCAGATTCAGATACCATAATACAAAAACATCCTAGAAAAGTAAACCAGGACTAATATGGGTAAAAGCCAGTGGATCTCCCCACTAACATGGAACACAGAAATATGGAGCAAAACAACCACTAATCAGGTCTTAATAAAAAAGTTAAAGTTTAATAGCAAGGTAAAAAACTCACGTTGAATCACATATCGCAGAACAATTGTCAGAACAGAGCAATCTGCATGAGGTTATAGGTACACCAAAAAGGTGTCACATCAAAAACTTTCAAGCATGGGAAGAAACAGTCATAAAATAAAAAAAATAAAAATAATCCCCTTATAAAGAGATATATAATTCCAAGTAAAATGACAGTGCGATGATTCATAATACGGGGTGAAAAGCTCCCTAATGCTACATAAATACGGTAGCTAAGATATCATGCATTTTTTAAAAGTCAGTGACCGCTCAATCATATAGTGTAATAAGGGAGCTAGTAATTTTCATTGTTAGTTCTTACCCATGTCAGTGTCCATAGATGTAAGCACACACTCCTACGCACATTTCGCTACAGCTTCCTCGGGGGAGGCCAATGTTGAGCATGTAATGAGTTAACAGTCAATCCAACAGTGAGCTAGTTTGAAGGAAGTGTCTGTAGCTCTTACCTTTTCTCTTCTCATGTGTGACCAAAAAAAGGTGAATTTTCATTTGGTTATAAATCGGTTTAGAAGAATATTGACCCAATTGATGAATTAACCCCTTCAACCCCAAGGGTGGTTTGCACGTTAAAATGACCGGGCCAGTTTTTACAATTCTGACCACTGTCTCTTTATGAGGTTATAACTCTGGAACGCTTCAACGGATCTTCGCGATTCTGAGATTGTTTTCTCGTGACATATTGTACTTCATGATAGTGGTAAAATTTCTTCGATATAACTTGCGTTTATTTTTGAAAAAAACGCAAATATGGCGAAAATTTTTAAAATTTTGCAATTTTCAAACTTTGAATTTTTATTCCTTAAAACAGAGAAATATATCACACAAAATAGTTAAGAAATAACATTTCCCACATGTCTACTTTACATCAGCACAATTTTGGAACCAAATTTTTTTTTGTTAGGAAGTTATAAGGGTTAAAAGTTGACCAGCGATTTCTCATTTTTACAACAAAATTTACAAAGCCATTTTTTTTAGGGACCACCTCACATTTGAAGTCACTTTGAGGGGTCTATATGGCAGAAAATACCCAAAAGTGACACCATTCTAAAAACTGCACCCCTCAAGGTACTCAAAACCACATTCAAGAAGTTTATTAACCCTTCAGGTGCTTCACAGTAACTAAAGCAACGTGGAAGGAAAAAATGAATATTTTACTTTTTAGCCACAAAAATTATCTTTTACAAACTTTTTTTTTATTTTCACAAGGGTAAAAGGAGAAAATGGACAGATAAGGTTGTTATGCAATTTCTCCTGAGTACGCCAATACCCCATATGTGGGGAAAACCACTGTTTGGGCACACGGCAGAGCTCGTAAGGGAAGGAGCGACGTTTGACTTTTTCAAACTAAAATTGGCTGGAATTTAGATTGGATGCCATGTCGCGTTTGGAGAGCCCCTGATGCGCCTAAACAGTGGAAACCCCCACAAGTGACACCATTTTGGAAACTAGACCCCCTAAGGTACTTATCTAGATCTGTTGTGAGCACTTTGAACCCTCAAGTGTTTCACAAAAGTTTATAAAGCCTGGGTGTGAAAAAAAAAAAAATCAATTTTCCACAAAATGATTTTTTAGTCCCAAATTTTTGAATTTTCCCAAGGAAATTGGACCCCAAAAGATGTTGTCCAATTTGTCCTGAGTACGCTGATACCCCATATGTGGGGGGGGAAACTGTTTGGGCGCACGGCAGGGCTTGGAAAGGAAGTAGTAACGTTTTGGAATGCAGACGTTAATGGAGGTCATGTTCCGTTTGCAGTGCCCCAGATGAGCCTAAACAGTGGAAACCCCCCACAAGTGACCCCATTTTGGAAACTAGGCCCCCTAAGGAACTTATCTAGATCTTTGGTGAGCACTTTGAACCCCCAAGTGCTTCACACAAGTTTATAATGCCTGGGCATGAAAATAAAAAATCCTATTTTTTTCCCACAAAAATTATCTCTTAGTCACTAATTTTTTTATTTTCCCAAGGGTAACAGGAGAAATTGGACCACATAAGTTGTTGTACAATTTGTCCTGAGTACGCTGATACCCCATATGTGGGGGGGAACCACTGTTTGGGCGCACGGCAGAGCTCGGAATGGAAGGAGCACCATTTGACTTTTTCCAACCAAAATTGGCTGGAATTGAGTTTGGATGCCATGTTGCATTTGGAGAGCCCCTGATGTGCCTGAACAGTGTAAACCCCCCACAAATGACCCCATTTGGGAAACTAGACCCCCTAAGGAACTTATCTAGATTTTTGATGAGCAATTTGAACCCCAAGTGCTTCACACAAGTTTATAACGTAGAGCCGTAAAATTTAAAAATCATATTTCTTCCACAAAAATGATCTTTTCACCCCAATTTTTATTTTTCCAAGGGTAACAAGACTCCAAAAGTTATTGTGCAATTTGTCCTGAGTGCGCTGATACCCCATACGTGGGGGTAAACCACTGTTTGGGTGCATGGCAGAGTTTGAGGGGAAGGAGCGCCGTCTGACATTTTCAACGCAGAATTGGCTGGACGCCATGTCGTGTTTAGAGAGCTCCTGATCTGCCTAAACAGTGGAAACCCCCATAAATGACACCATTTTGGAAACTAGACCCCTCAAGGAACTTATCTAGATGTGTGGTGAGAACTTTGAACCCCCAGGTGTTTCACTAAAGTTTATAACATACAGCCGTAAAATAAAAAATCTTTTTTTTTTTTTACAAAAATGATTTTTTCACCCCCAATATTTTATTTTCACAAGGGTAACAGAAGAAATTGGAACCCAAAAGTTGTTGTCCAATTTGTCCTGAGTACACTGATACCCAATATGTGGGCAAAAACTACTGTATGGGCACACGTCGGGGCTCGGAAGGGAAGTAGTGACGTTTTGGATTGCAGACTTTGATGGAATGGTCTGGGTGCGTCATGTCGCATTTGGAGAGCCCCTGATGCGCCTAAACAGTGGAAACCCCCCACAAGTGACCCCATTTTGGAAAATAGACCCCACAAGGAACTTATCTAGATGTGTGGTGAGCATTTTGAACCCCGAAGTGCTTCACAGAAGTTTATAACGCACAGCCGTAAAAATAAAAAATCTTTTTTTTTTTTTTTGCAAAAATGATTTTTTCGCCCCAATATTTTATTTTTACAAGGGTAACAGGAGAAATTGGACCCCAAAAGTTGTTGTCCAATTTGTCCTGAGTACGCTGATACCCAATATGTGGGAGAAAACTACTGTATGGGTACACGTTGGGGCTCGGAAGGGAAGTAGTGACGTTTTGGATTGCAGACTTTGATGGAATGGTCTGGGGGCGTCATGTCGCATTTGGAGAGCCCCTGATGCGCCTAAACAGTGGAAATCCCCAACAAGTGACCCCATTTTGGAAAATAGACCCACACGGAACTTATCTAGGTGTGTGGTGAGCGCTATGAAGCCCCAAGTGCTTCACAGAAGTTTATAATGTACAGCCGTAAAAACAAAAAAATAATTTTTTTTGTACAAAAATGATATTTTCGCCCCCAGTTTTTTATTTTCCCAAGGGTAACAGAAGAAATAGGACAAATTGCACAATAACTCTTGGGGTCCAGAGTACGCTGATACCCCATATGTGGGGATAAACTACTGTTTGGACGCATGGCAGAGCTCAGAAGTGAAGGAGCACTTTTTCAACGCAGAATTGGCTGGAATTGAGATCAGACACCATGTCACATTTGGAGAGCCCCTGATGTGCCTGAACAGCGGAAACCCCCCAATTCTAACTCCAACCATAACCCCAACACACCCCTAACCCTAGTCCCAACCCTAACCACAAACCTAACCCTAACACACCCCTAATCCCAACCCTAACCCTAATCCTAACTTTAGCGCCAACCCTAACCCTAACTTTAGCCGCAACCCTAACCCTAACCCTAATGGGAAAATGGAAATAAATACATTTTTTAAATTTTATTATTTTTCCCTAACTAAGGGGATGATAGAGGGGGGTTTGATTTACTATTTATAGCGGGTTTTTATGATTGGCAGCTGTCACGCTAAAAGACGCTTTTATTGCAAAAATATTTTTTTGCATCGCCACATTTTGAGAGCTATAATTTTTGCATATTTTGGCCCACAGAGTCATGTGAGGTCTTATTTTTTGCGGTACGAGTTGACGTTTTTATTTGTACCATTTTTGAACAGGTGACATTTTTGATCGCTTTTTATTTCGATTTTTGGGAGGTTAGAATGAACAAAAATCAGCAATTCATGAATTTCTTTTGGGGCCGGCGTTTTTATTGTTCTGCGTGTGGTAAAATTGATAAAGCAGTTTTATTCTTCGGGTCAGTACGATTATGGCGATACCTCATTTATATCATTTTTTTATGTTTTGGCGCTTTTATAGAATAAAAACAATTTTATATAAAAAATAATTATTTTTGCATCGCTTTATTCTGCGAGCTATAACTTTTTTATTTTTTTGCTGATGATGCTGTATGGCGGCTCGTTTTTTGCGGGACAAGATGACGTTTTCAGCGGTACCATGTTTATTTATATACGTCTTTTTGATCGCGTGTTATTCCACTTTTTGTTCGGCAGTATGATGATAAAGCATTGATTTTTTGCTTCGTTTTTTTTTTTTTTTAAGGGTTCACTAAAGGGGTTAACTAGTGGGACAGTTTTATAGGGGGTCGTTATGGACGTGGCGATACCAAATATGTGTACTTTTATTGTTTTGTTTTTTTTATTTACAGGAAGAAATGAATTTATTGGGGAATATTTTTTTATTTTTTTATTTATTTTGGATTTTTTTTTAACATGTTTATTTTTATTTTTTTAACTTTTTTACTTTGTCCCAGGGTGGGACATCACTGTATTTTATCAGATCGCTGGTGTGACAGTGTCACACCAGCGATCGCTCAGGCAGTGCAGCAGGCTTCTCAGTGCCTGCTCTCAGCAGGCACTGAGGAAGCCGCCTCCCTCCAGAACCCCGGCGCCATCTTGGATCCGGGTCCTGGGAGGGAGGAAGCCCTCAGAACAGCGCGATCGCATCGCGCTGGTCTGAGGGTCTCAGGGGGGCGCACAGGGAGCCCACTCCCTGCGCGATGCTTCCCTGTGCCCCAGTACACCGGATCATGTTTGATCGCGGTGTGCTAGGGGTTAATGTGCCGGGAGCGGTCCGTGACCGCTCCTGACACACAGTCACGGGTGTCAACTGTGATAATCAGCTGACACCCGGCGGCGATTAGCTGCGCTCCCCCCAGGAGCGCAGGTGATCGCCTATGACGTACTATCCCGTCCATGGTCAGATTGTCACGGGTTTTATGGACGGGATAGTACGTCTAATGTCAGAGAGGGGTTAACTAACTCATTCTGTAGTCTGCTATGTTCATTAATTCATATGGGCTGTAGAAATCTCAACAGTAACCCCTTTACTCCCCATGTCTGTTTTCACCTTCATGACCAGGCCAATTTTTACAATTCTGACCAGTGTCACTTTATGAGTTAATAAATCTAGAATGCTTCAATGGATCCCACTGTTTCTGAGGCTGTTTTTTACTGACATATTGTTCTTCGTGACAGTGGTAACAATTTTTCGGTATGACTTGCGCTTTATTTTTGAAAAACAAAATGGAAAGTTGGTAAAAATTTTGAAAATTTAGCAATTTTCAAACTTTTATTTTTATACCCTTAGCTCAGAGAGTTATGTCACACAAAATAGTAAATAAATAACATTTTTCACATGTCTACTTTTCAGCAACACATTTTTTAAACGTAATTGCTTTCTGTTAGCAAGTTATATGGGTTAAAAGTTGACTAGCGATTTCTCATTTTTCCAACAAAATTTACAAACCATTTTTTTAGGAATCACATCACCTTTGAAGTCACTTTGAGGGGTCTATATGACAGAAAATACCCCAAAGTGACACCATTCTAAAAACTGCCCTGCTCAAGGTGCTCAAAATTACATTCCAGAAGTTAACCGTTCAGGTGCTTCAGAGGAATTAATGGAATGTGGAAGGAAAAAAATGAGCATTTCACTTTTTTTTCACAAAAATTTTACTTTGGACCCAATTTTTTATTTTCACAAGGGTAACAGGAGAAAATGGACCATAACATTTGTTTTGAAATTTCTCCTGAGCATGCTGATACCCCGTATATGCGAGAAAACGACTTTTTGGGCACATGGCAAGGTTTGGAAGGGAAAGAGTGCGATTTGACTTTTTGAATTCAAAATTTGCTGGAATAATTAGTAGACGCCATGTCACGTTTGGAGAGCCCCTGATGTGCCTAAACAGTGGAAACCTCCACTAGTGACACCATTTTAGAAACTAGACTCCTAAAGGAACTTATCTAGTTATGTGGTGACCAGCTTGAAACACCAGGTGCTTCACAGAAGTTTATCACATTGAGCCGTGAAAATAAAAAAAAATCACATTTTTCTCACAAAATGTATATTAGCCCCATATTTCGCATTTTCACAGAGGCAACAGGAAAATTTGCACTGAAAAATTTGTTGAGCAATTTCTTCTAATTATGCTAATATTCAAAATGTGGAGGAAAACTACTGTTTGGGCACACAACAGGGCTTGGAAATAAAGGAGCGTCATTCTCCTTTTTAGATGCAAAATTTGCTGGAATAATTATCAGACGCCATGTTACGCTTGGAGAGCCCCTGATGTGCCTAAACAGTGGAAATCTTCTCACAAGTGACAATATTTCAGAAACTAGACCCCACAAGGAACTTATCTAGATGTGTAGTGAGTACCTTGAACAGCAAGGTGCTTCACAAAAGTTTCTAAAGTTGAGCTTTGAAAATAACAAAAATCAAAATTTTCCCATAAAAATGTTTTTTTAGCTCCAAATTTTGCATTTTCACAATTGTAACAGGAGAAAATTGTCCAACAAAAATTATTGTGCACTTTCTCCTGAGTACACTGATACCCCATATGTGGGGGGAAACTACTGTTTGGGTGCACTGTAAGGTATGGAAGGTTAAGAGCACCATTTGACTTTGACTGGAATAATTAGCAGACACCATGTTGCGTTTGGAGAGCCCCTGATATGCCTTTACAGTGGAAAACCAAAAGTGACTGCATTTTGAAAGCAAGATCCCTCAAGGAATGTATCTAGATGTGTGATGAGTGCATTGAACCCCCAGGTTCTTCACAGAAGTTTATAACGTAAACCTATGCAAATAAAAAAATCGCATTTTTCCCACAAAAATTTTCTTTAAGCCACAATTTTTTATTTTTACAAAGTTAACAGGAGAAAGTGAAACTCCAGATTTGTTGTGCAAATTCTCCTGAATACTCAGATACCCAACATGTGGGGGGAAACTACTGTTTTGGGTGCACGGCAGGCCTCAGAAAGGAAGTAGTAGTGTTTTGGAACACAGACTTTGATGTTGCGGTCTGCAGATTTCATGTCATGTTTGGAGAGCCACTGATGCACCTAAATAGTGGAAACCCCCATCAAGTGGCCCCATTTTGGAAACTAGACCCCTCAAGGAATGTATCTATATGTGTGCTGAGCATCTTGAACCCCCAGGTGCTTCACAGAAGTTTATAGCGTAGAGCCATGAAAATAAAAAAACACACTTTTCCCACAACAATGTTATATTAGCCCCATTTTTTAATTTTCTCTAGGGTAACAGGACAAAATGGACACCAAAATTGTTTTGCAATTTCTACTGAGTACAACAATACCCCATATGTGGTCGAAAACTACTTTTGAGGTACAGTGCAAAGGTCAGAACGGAAGAAGCAGCATATTGGAGTTCAGATTTTGCAGTACTAGTTTGACAGTGCAATGTCACATTGGCAGAGCCCTTGAGGTGCCAGAACAGCAGAACTCCCCATAGGTGACCCCATTTTACAAGCTACACTTCTCAATGAATTCATCTAGCCGTGCAGTGATCATATTGACACCACAGGTGTGTCACAGAATTTTATACCATTGGGCAGTGAACAAAAAATAATTACATTTTTACCACTAAAGCTTAGTTTTAGCCCAGATTTTACATTTGCGCAAGGAGAATTGGGCAAAAATAGAACCAAATTTGACCCATAATTTCTGTTGAATATAGACATACCCCATATATGGCTGTACAGTACTGCTGGTAGTGCATTGCAATGCTTTATAGCCTGTCAGCCCTGCAGACGCAAGTTAGTTAGATCAAGCACTGTGCATGATCTAACTTTCTTGCTGTTGCCTGATGAACCGGATGTTGTCATGACTATATTGCATCACCATGGCAACAATCGGGCCCCCACAATGACATTGCGGGGGCGCCGATCAGAAGTCAGAGAGGGCTCCATCCCTCTGCCTGCCTTCTTAATGCTGCAATCGATATCATTCGCAGCATGTAGAGGGTTAAAGTGACCGATCCGCTCCTGGCACTAAGTGCCGGGTGTCAGCTGTCAGAATCAACTGAGGCCTGATGGCGATTGCCCGCACAGAGTCCCCGTGGGTGCAAAATCGCTACGATGTATCCATACATCCAAGTATGGATACGTCGAAGGTGGTGAAGGAATTAAGTTTGTTGCAAAAATGCTTTTTAGGCATAAATACATGTATTTTTTGGGGGTAGAGGACTCCATCAAGCTGTGATCAATTAGTGGAAGACATACATATGGTAAATACCATTTAGGATCATGAGGAGGTTTAACAGGAATCTGATCCATGATCAACATGAATCAGAACTGGCTGTTTGATTGCAGCTGCATTTCAGACAAAACATAGTTTAAAGGGAACCTGCCACCAGGTTTGGCCTATACGAGTTACGGCCACCGCCTTTCAGGGCTTATCTACAGCATTCTATTAAGCTGTAGATAAGCCCCCGATCCGACCTGCAAGAGAAGAAAAATAAGTTTTACTATGCTCACCTGTGGGGCGGTCCAGTCCGATGGGTGTCGCAGGTCTTGGTCCGGCACCTCCCATCTTCTTTCAATGCCGCCCTCCTGCTTGTTTCAAAGGCTCCCCTGTCATCACGCTCCTGCGCAGGCATACATATCTGCAAATTCCTGCAGTGCGCAGGCGCTGGGCCTCTCTGACCTTTCCTGGTACCTGTGTACTGCAGTACTTTGCTCTGCACTCAACAGGGCAGATAAGTACGCCTGCGCAGGACCGTGATGCCGGGGAGACTGTGAAGTAAGCAGGAGGGCGGCATCACAAGGAGATGGGAGGCACCGGACCGAGACCTGCGACACCCATTTGACCGGACCGCCCCTGGTGGGTATAATAAAAGTTATTTTTTGTCTCTTGCAGGTCAGATCAGGGGCTTATCTACAGCATTATTGAATGCTGTAGACAAGCCCTGAAAGGCAGTGGCCGTAACTCGCATTGGCCAAACCTGGTGACAGGTTCCCTGTAAGAAGCTGGTAAGTGACATCCGTGGAGTAGTCAGGTTTTTCTCTATAGCACCTGAACAGCTTTGAAACTATATTTTCTCTGAAAACATATGTGACTGCAATCATACACACTGGCTCCGAATCATGGGTTTCCTCTGTGGTTCAGGCAACATAAATCTAGTGACAGGTTCCCTTAAAGTTATCATTAAGAATACTGACAGTAACTATAATCAGAACAGGAAAACGTGAACAAATACAGAAAAGTTGTGACTGTTAAGAAACATTCTCTATACTTTTGCTATGCATGAAGATTAAACAATTATATTCCCTCCATGGACTTGACTGAAAATAGCAGAATCAGTTTGACAGATTCAAGATGCCTAGATCCAAATCAGTAAGATTTACATTTTGGAGAATCAATAGAGAATAACAGGTTTATGGATTCTGTAAACTCTGGATGTGATACAGTCAGTCATTTCTTTGCACTTATCTCATTTGTTTGGACAGTCTGTCTGAAAAAGACAAACAAATCCTCATTGCAATCATGTGATGATGAGTTTTAACACCATTCATTTAGAATATGTGTTCGATATTATTATTATTTATATAGCACCATTGATTCCATGGTGCTGTACATGAGAAGGGTTACACACAAATTACAGATATCACTTACAGTAGACAAACTAACAATGACAGACCGATACAGAGGGGAGAGGACCCTGCCATTTCGGGTTTACATTCTACGGCCAACATTTCGACTGGATGTACAGTAAGTTCCCGGCCAGCGCACACGGAGCATGTCCGAGCAACTCGAACACAGGATGCAGCGCACAGACTCAAGAGGGAGATGATTGACACCTCTGAGGCCGTTGACACAGGGCGAGAAGACCTACCTCCCTGACACAATAGCGGTATGTCGGACAAATTATAAAACTTTCTATTTCAGCGTTCCTAGCGATCAGGAGCCTAAGAGACACCTTTACAGAATGCATCCTTAGTGTTGCTGAAGGTGGCTCTTTTACTTAAAAAGTCCCTGGGGGGTGACAAGTTCCCTTTAAGCTTAGTGGACATTATGAAAATTGCAAGATTTCATTTTTTTAATATCACTAATGATATGAAAAATAGAGAAAATATCAAACATTTAATAAAAAAGACATTTAGCATAAAAGTCTAATGTAAACAATAGAACATCACGATGACATATTCACGTTTGTAGATTTTTTTTAAGGGAATTTGTCATAGCAATCCACCCCATCCAAACTGTTAACTGTGTTTTTCTGAAAGATGATGTCATCCATACCTTTACTGATGCACTCTATTTTAATTCATATGCAAATGTGGCTTGAAGAAGACTTCTCACGAAGTCAAAAATGGCCAGTAGGGTTGAGCATTCCGATACTGCAAATATCGGGTATCGGCCGATATTGGCTGTATCGGAATTCCGATTCCGAGTTCCGATATTTTCGTCTTATCGGATACCGGAATCGGGATTGTCACTGTCACTGTCAGTGTCCGTCGGTCGGGTCTGTCAGGAGTCAGCGGCACTTACCTGGCAGAAGATCTCCGGCGGTCACGTCCTGGACTGCTTCATGGCCGCCATCCTCTTCTCCCCGGCGGTCACATGCAGTTTCTCGCGATAACTGCAGTGACTGCTGGGTAATCCCGGCCGTAAAGCAGTCAGTCCGATGACGTCACCGCCGGGGAAGCAGGTAATCAGCTGTGCTGCGTCGCGATGACAGGCTCTGCCTGTCATTGCGATGTAGCAGAGTTGGATCGTCGTGGGACTGTCGTTATGGACTGCTTCGGACAGGTGGTATACTGTTGGTTTGTTTTTTTTCTTTTTTTACAGGAGATCGATGGCGTGGCAGGAATGAGAGTACAATAAAATTAATGAAAACTGTGTTGTCTCTTTTATTTCATTAAAATACTTTTTTCTTGCTGTGTTTTTTTTTTTACACATTTAATAACTTTGGGATTAATAATGGATCGGTGTCTTATTGACACCTCTCCATTATTAACCGGGCTTATTGTCACCGTGCAATCAACGGTGACATTAACCCCTTATTACCCCGCTTGCCACCGCTACAGGGCAAGTGGGAAGAGCCGGGTAAAGTGCCACAATTGGCACATCTTTTGATGCGCCAAATGTGGGGCTGCTGTAGCCTGGTATTATCAGGCTGCTGAGGGCCAAAATCCATGGGCCTTGACAGTCTTTTAATACCAGGCCGCAGCAGTCTGCATTTTACTTGGCTGGTTAACAAAAATAGGGGGATCCCCACGCCGTTTTTTTTTCGAGGGGATCCCCTATTTTTGTTAACCAGCCAAGCTAAGCAGACTGCTGTGGCCTGGTATTATCAGGCTGGCAAGGTCCATGGATATTGGATCCTTACCAGCCTGAAAAACCAGGCCTCAGCGGTCTGCTTCATCTGGCTGGTTAACAAAAATAGGGGGGACCCCACGCCAATTTTTTTCGAGGGATCCCCTATTTTTGTTAATCAGCCAAGATATGCAGACTGCTGTGGCCTGGTATTATCAGGCTGGCAAGGTCCATGGATCTTGGCTCCTTAACAGCCTGAAAATCCAGGCCTCAGCGGTCTGCTTCATCTGGCTGGTTAACAAAAATAGGGGGGACCCCACGCCAATTTTTTTCGAGGGGATCCCCTATTTTTGTTAATCAGCCAAGATATGCAGACTGCTGTGGCCTAGTATTATCAGGCTGGCAAGGTCCATGGATCTTGGCTCCTTAACAGCCTGAAAATCCAGGCCTCAGCGGTCTGCTTCATCTGGCTGGTTAACAAAAATAGGGGGGACCCCACGCCATTTTTTTTTCGAAGGGAACCCCTATTTTTGTTAATCAGTTCCCTCTGACGTCACTGATTGTGTCCCTGGCTGACCTGAAGTGAAAGTGGAAAGCAATCAATTAAGCTTTCCACTTAAGGGCCCGTCTCACATAGCGATATCGCTACCGAGATCGCTGCTGAGTCACTAGTTTTGTGACGCAGCACCGAGCTCACCAGCGATATCGCTGTGTGTGACATTCAGCGACGATCAGCCCCCCTGCCGGGTATCGCTGATCGTCGCTGAAATGTCAGGACCTTTTTTTGATCGCTGGTTTCCCGCTGACAGGCACACATCGCTGCGTGTGACAGGCGGGAGACCAGCGATCCGCTGGTAACCAAGGTACACAGCGGGTTTCCAAGCGCTGCGCGGTGCCTGGAAACCCGCTGTGTACCTTGGTTACCAGCGGATCGCTGGTCTCCCGCCTGTCACACGCAGCGATGCGTGCCTGTCAGAGGGAAACCAGCGATCAAAAAAAGGTCCTGACATTTCTGCGACGATCAGCGATACCCGGCAGGGGGGCTGATCGTCGCTGAATGTCACACACAGCGATATCGCTGGTGAGCTCGCTGCTGCGTCACAAAACTAGTGACTCAGCAGCGATCTCGGTAGCGATATCGCTATGTGAGACGGGCCCTTAAGCGATGTTACCCGCAGTGTCGCTGTCCCAGATCGCTGCCTGAGCTGCCTGTTTGGCAGCTCAGCAGCGATCATGTAGCGATACACCAGCGATCCTGACAAGTGCATATCGTTGTCGGGATCGCTGGTGTATCGTTATGTGACACCCAGCCTTTACTCTCCTGTCAGGCAGGAGAGGAACTCATTCATTTGGGGTTTACTGTGAGGCTGCAGCATTAGCTGCGGTCCCTGCAGTAAACATTAACCCTTTCTGAAGGATTACACCGTGGGACCTGACTGTGCATGGGATCGGTAAGAATAATTTTGCTTTTTTATTTTATTTTTATTACAGGAAATGGTTTTTGCAGTAAAATAAAAGATGGTCAAAAACATGTGTCTTTATTTCATTAAAATGATTTTTAATTAAAGTGTGTGTGTTTTATTTTTATTTCATGCAATAGGATTAATAATTGATAGTTGTCTAATTGACAGCTCTCAATTATTAACCTGGCTTAAGGTCACCTTTCAATAGCAAGGTGGCTTTAACCCCATATTAACCCATTCGCCACCGCTACAGGGCAATGGGAATAGACGGGCAAAGTGCCAGAAAGGGCGAATCTAATTATAGATTTGTCTTTCCTGGGGTGTCTGGGGGCAGATGTTAGTAGCCGGGGGGGGGGCAAAAATAATGGTCCCTCTCTGGGCTATTATTATCTGCCCCCACTCACTGGCTTTGTCTGTCTGGTTGCGAAAATAGGGCGGGAGCCCATGCATTTTTTTTCAGCAATTTTACACCTCATATATATATATACATGTCATTGAATTTGTGACACATATATATATATATTTATATTTGTAGTTCATACACTTCTACATAGTATAATAGCCGCTAATTCAATTGCCGGCTTTTGTGAAAATGCAGAACCCGACATGAAATGACACTTGGTGTACATAGGGTTAACCATGTCTTTTCATGTCCTTTGCTATCTAATTTGCACAAACAATTAAATCAGACTATGTGTGCAAAATTTCACACCTGTAGGGGTTAATTAAAGGTGTAAATTCGTAGCAAAAAAGTCAGTTTTTTTTACAACGAATTTACACCTTTAATTAACCCCTACAGGTGTGAAATTTTGCACACATAGTCTGATTTAATTGTTTGTGCAAATCAGATAGCAAAGGACATGAAAAGACATGGTTAACCCTATGTACACCAAGTGTCATTTCATGTCGGGTGCACTTCTGTCCTTGTTACATGAAGCCGGCTTTAGCCGCCGCAATTGAATCAGAGAAAAATTTACTATGTGGGGAAGTGTAAATCGTAAAAAAATGTTTATTTCACAATGAATGTTAATTTTAAATTTAATAATGTATTTTATGTTGATAATTTTGTGTCTACAAAGGAAAGAATGGTTAACCCTAGTACACCAAGTGTCATTTCATGTCGGGTGCTTCTGTCTTTTCACTGAAGCCGGCTTTACCCGGCAATTGAATCAGAGAATATTTTACTATGTAGAAGTGTATAAACTATACATATAGTATATATATGTCACAATGACATGTATATATATAATATATGTATTCTATGTGTGTATATTTAGTGTTTACAAGGAAAGAATGGGGTTTTTTTAGTTGCGATATTTTGTTCCCATAGACTTACATGGGACTTCCGGTATCGGTATCGGGTATCGCCGATATTTTAGTGATATCGGCGATACCATTCCGATTCCGATACTTTAGGATATCGGAAAGTATCGCTCAACTCTAATGGCCAGTTATTTTTTATATTCTCCTTGAACCCATAAAATTGGTTTCTTCCTTGTTCCTTACATCACCATAGAGTTTCGTGGTCTTTAATTTAGTGGTAGTTTCTAGGGATGAGTGAGCACTAAAATGCTTGGATGCTTGTTACTCGAACCAAGCAATTCCTAATGCTCGGATGCTCATTTTGAGTAACAAGTATAATGGGAGTCGGTGGAAATCCGAGCATTTTACCAGCAGACCCTATAAGGAGTTCTGAGGGGCAGTGAAAATATTGAAATGGATGGAAAAACTGCTGAATAGAAGGAGAATAGCATGTAGAAGGCCTCTGAAAGCATTTCTGACTCCCAGAGCATTTTTCTTGGGTTCCAGCAACGGGTGTAGTCGCACCGGCGACTAGGGTTTGTTAGATCCCTTGCATTATATCCTGTCAAGTATTTTGTGACCCTCAGTATTTTTCTATACACATTACACTAATTTTAAGCATTTTTGAGACTTTTAACGTGATTAATTAAAGAATATACTTTAGGGGTCCACTTTTTCTACCATCATCTACACCATCATCCACACTTCCACTTCCCCGTCCCTTACCACCTTCCTTATGCATTTTCTAATTGCTTGGTTTCTGGAAACCAAATTTATTCTTAATAAAAAAAATGTGTCACCAGCAGCAGGCAAAGTGTTTTTTAGGAGTTTGATACCACCATAATGTTACCTTTATATATCACCATATTGTAACACTAAGAGGTGCGTTAAAGGCTATGGATGACTAATTGAATCGAGAAAATTTTGTTAAACTTTTTTTTTTAGTTTTATATACCAGTGTAATGTAACAATAACCACGTTAAACTGTGTGGATGACTAATTGAATCCAGAAAAAACTTTTACATTTTTTTGAGTTTTATATACCACCGTAATGTTACACTAAGCATATTAAACTGTATGACTGACAATATAGTCAATTTTTTCACATCACAAAAAAAGTGGTCACGTGCAGCAGCCATACAGGTCCTTCTCAAAAAATTAGCATATAGTGCTAAATTTCATTATTTTCCATAATGTAATGATTACAATTAAACTTTCATATATTTTAGAATCATTACACACCAACTGAAATTTGTCAGGTCTTTTATTGTTTTAATACTAATGATTTTGGCATACAACTCCTGATAACCCAAAAAACCTGTCTCAAAAAATTAACATATTTCAACAGTCCAATAAAATAAAAGTGTTTTTTAAAAAAAAACAAAAAAAACATCAAATAATAAAGTTCAGTTATGCACTCAATGCTTGGTCGGGAATCCTTTTGCAGAAATGACTGCTTCAATGCCGTGTGGCATGGAGGCAATCAGCCTGTGACACTGCTGAGGTGTTATGGAGGCCCAGGATGCTTCGATAGCGGCCTTAAGCTCATCCAGAGTGTTGGGTCTTGCGTCTCTCAACTTTCTCTTCACAATATCCCACAGATTCTCTATGGGGTTCAGGTCAGGAGAGTTGGCAGGCCAATTGAGCACAGTAATACCATGGTCAGTAAACCATTTACCAGTGGTTTTGGCACTGAGAGAAGGTGTCAGGTCGTGCTGAAAAATGAAATCTTCATCTCCATAAAGCATTTCAGCCGATGGAAGCATGAAGTGCTCCAAAATCTCCTGATAGCTAGCTGCATTGACCCTGCCCTTGATGAAACACAGTGGACCAACACCAGCAGCTGACATGGCACCCCACACCATCACTGACTGTGGGTACTTGACACTGGACTTCAGGCATTTTGGCATTTCCTTCTCCCCAGTCTTCCTCCAGACTCTGGCACCTTGATTTCCGAATGACATGCAAAATTTGCTTTCATCAGAAAAAAGTACTTGGGACCACTTAGCAACAGTCCAGTGTTGCTTCTCTGTAGTCCAGGTCAGGCGCTTCTGCCGCTGTTTATGGTTCAAAAGTGGCTTTATCTGGGGAATGCGGCACCTGTAGCCCATTTCCTGCACACGCCTGTGCACGGTGGCTCTGGATATTTCTACACCAGACTCAGTCCACTGCTTCCTCAGGTCCCCCAAGGTCTGGAATCGGTCCTTCTCCACAATCTTCCTCAGGGTCCGGTCACCTCTTCTCGTTGTACAGCGTTTTCTGCCACATTGTTTCCTTCCAACAGACTTCCCATTGAGGTGCCTTGATACAGCACTCTGGGAACAGCCTATTTGTTGAGAAATTTCTTTCTGGGTCTTACCCTCTTGCTTGAGGGTGTCAATGATGGCCTTCTTGACATCAGTAAGGTCGCTAGTCTTACCCATGATGGGGGTTTTGAGTAATGAACCAGGCAGGGAGTTTTTAAAAGCCTCAGGAATCTTTTGCATGTGTTTAGAGTTAATTAGTTGATTCAGAAGATTAGGGTAATAGGTCGTTTAGAGAAACTTTTCTTGATATGCTAATTTTTTGAGACAGGTTTTTTGGATTATCAGGAGTTGTATGCCAAAATCATCAGTATTAAAACAATAAAAGACCTGACAAATTTCAGTTGGTGTGTAATGAATCTAAAATATATGAAAGTTTAATTGTAATCATTACATTATGGAAAATAATGAAATTTAGCACTATATGCTAATTTTTTGAGAAGGACCTGTATATTTGGCATCGGACTGCAAAGCTCTAAGCTCTGCCTAGAGGATGTATTCTGAGACTTTCCCTGCTCCTGCAACTGTCCCTAGGCTAAATTATTATTATTATTTATTTATATAGCACCATTGATTCCATGGTGCTGTACATGAGAAGGGGTTACAAACAAATTACAGATATCACTTACAGTAAACAAACTAACAATGACAGACTGATACAGAGGGGAGAGGACCCTGCCCTTTCGGGCTTACATTCTACAGGATGGTGGGAAAGGAGACAGCAGGTTGGTGGGTTGCAGCAGTTCCGGTGTTGGTTGAGGCGATATCTCCGGTAGTGGTGAGGAGGTAGCGGGGTCATTGCAGGCTGTAAGCTTTCCTAAAGAGATGGGATTTCAGGTTCCATCTGAAGGATCCGAATGTGGTTGATAGTCGGACGTGTTGGGGCAAAGAATTCCAGAGGATGGGGGATATTCAGGAGAAGTCTTGGAGGTGGTTGGGTGAGGAGCGAATAAGTATGGAGGAGAGAAGGAGGTCTTGGGAGGATCGGAGATTACGTGAGGGAAGGTATCGGGAGATTAGTTCAGAGACATATGGGGAGACAGGTTATTGATGGCCTTGTAGGTCAGTATTAGTAATTTGAACTGTATACGCTAAGGGAATGGGAGCCAGTGAAGAGATTTGCAGAGGGGAGAAGCAGAGGAGTAGCGAGGAGAGAGATGAATTAGTCGGGCAGCAGAGTTAAGGATGGACTGGAGAGGTGTGAGGGTGTTAGCAGGGAGGCCACAGAAAAGGTTGTTGCAGTAGTCGAGGCGGGAGATGATGAGGGCATGCACAACTGCACAATCATTTTAGTAGATTGAGGTTTGAGGAAAGGACCGATTCTGGAAATATTTTTGAGCTGGAGGCGACAGGAGGTAGAAAGAGCTTGGATGTACAGTTTGAAGGACAGGGCAGAGTCGAGGGTTACTCCGAGGCAGCAGACTTCCGGTACAGGGGAAAGCGTGATGTCTTTAATTGTGATAGATAGGTCGGGTAAGGAAGATCTGTGAGATGGGGGAAAGATGATAAGTTCAGATTTGTTCACATTGAGTTTGAGGAAGCGGGAGGAGAAGAAGGAGGATATGGCTGATAGACACTCCAGGATTCTGGACAGCTGAGAGGTGACGTCTGGGCCAGAGAGGTAGATCTGAGTGTCAGCAGCATAAAGGTGGTACTGGAATCCATGGGACTTTATGAGTTGCCCCAGGCCAAGTGTATAGATTGAGAAGAGTAGGGGTCCTAGAACAGAGCCTTGCGGGACTCCAACAGAGAGAGGGTGGGACGAGGAGGTAGTGTGGGAGTGGGAGATGCTGAATGTGCAGTTGGAAAGGTATGAGGAGATCCAGGATAGGGCAAGGTCCTTGATGCCAAAGGAGGAGAGAATCTGTAGTAGAAGGCAGTGGTCAACTGTGTCAAAAGCAGAGGACAGGAGTATAGAGTATTGTCCGTTTGCTTTGGCTGTAAGTAGATGAGCAAGTTAGATGAGAGGTGGTGTGAAAGTTCAGCGTGGACGTGCAGCTCCAGGAGTTTGGAAGCAAATGGGAGCAGCGATATTGGGCGATAGCTGGACATAGCGGTTGGGTCGAGGGTTAGCTTTTTAAGGATAGCCGTGATTGTGGCATGTTTGAAAGCAGAAGGGAAGATACCAGAAGTGATAGGTTGAAGAGGTGGGTTAGGGATGTAGAATGCAGAATGTATCTGATATACACACAGCAAAGAACAGGATTAGCACTAAAGGCTGGGTCTCACATAGCGATACACCAGCGATCCCGACAACAATCAGGATCGCTGGTGTATCGCTATATTATCGCTGCTGAGCTGCCAAACAGGCAGCTCAGGCAGCGATCAGTACAAGCTACACTGCGGGTAACATCGCTTAGTTACCCGCAGTGTACCTTGGATACCAGCGCCCTGATGCAGGGAGCTGGTAACCAAGGTACACATCGGGTTTCCAGGCGCTGCGCGGTGCCTGGAAACCCGCTGTGTACCTTGGTTACCAGCTCCCTGCTTCAGGGAGCTGGTATCCAAGGTACACGGTGGGTTTCTAGGCACTGCCCCGCGCCTGGAAACCCGCTGTGTACCTTGGTTACTAGCGGATCGCTGGTCTCCCACCTGTCACACGCAGCAATGCGTGCCTGTCAGCGGGAGACCAGCGATCAAAAAAATGTCCTGACATTTCAGTGACGATCAGCGATACCCGGCAGGGGGGCTGATCGTCGCTGAATGTCACACACAGCGATATCGCTGGTGAGCTCGCTGCTGCGTCACAAAACTAGTGACTCAGCAGCGATCTCGCTAGCGAGATCGTTGTGTGAGACGGGCCCTTTAGAAGAATGGTTCAGCATTAGCACCAGTATCTACACTAGAGGGCTCTGATTAGATAAACTGTGCACACACTGACCTAGATAACTGCTCTCTCCCTTCAATCACAACTGTCACTGAACTGTGTAGTGGTGTCACTGTGCCGAACTTGTCGTCGCCGGTCCTTTTATAACCTCTGATGAGGTAATGCAACCAGCCAATCACAATAATGCCACTACCAAGATGGCTATGGCATTACTGGCAGGTAATCCCGCATAATTATTGGCTGTGTAACAGTCACCAAGCATATAGGGATTCCAGCTTCAAATCTGAGCCTCAGCCAATGCTCGTTGAGTGAGAAGCACATCCAAGCACCCAGAATCTTGAGTGCGATCTGAGAATCACCGAGCACGTTTGCACATCCCTAGTAATTTCCATGGCCTTTACTAAGAAGACAGTGCTCACAGGGTAATAATGCAGTGTAGCCTAAAGACACAACCCAGAGGATCCATTGAGCCACACCCCCATGGAATTTAAAAAAAGAACAAACTTGAGCTGAACACTTTTGGCCTGGTAACAAGTCATTATTAAGTGTTCTGGGCGTGAATAGAGCACGTTCAAAACTTCTACCTCCCTGGTTCTATTCCCCACCCAGTACCATCTTTTTTTTTGACTGACTGCTCATTGACTTGACAACACAGCCAACGAACTGTCAGTCAAGCAGGGGAAAGGGGTGGCCTGGAAATAGAGTCTGGGAGGCAGATTATGAGAAGTGCTCTGATTATGCCCAGAGCACTTAGGCCTAAATTGTATATTACTTAAAATAGTGCTTTTTCATTCAGGGAGCAGCAGAATACATCGGTATAGGTATGGATGACAATACCTTTCAGACAATATAACAGTTTGAGGGAGAGGATGGATTTTTATAAAAATCAGCTTTAAATGCAACCCTTAGTTTTATGCTGGATCTGCTCACATAGGTGAGAGCTTCATTTAAAATGCACAACGTTCATCTAGTCTAATAAGTAAAGTATTCAAGAGAAGAGTTTCAGTTTTACAAATGCGAACAAGTTGAGGTGAATTATTTTACGTGCTTAGATCTGGTATTAGAGACTCTAATGCATTAAACTGATGTCTCACAACTGTTTTAGCATGCTGATAAACCATAATAAAAGGGTTTTAGAAGAGGCAAAAAAAGAAAGAAAAAATAAAAGACACTGGCAGCCTGAAATGCACCTGAATGGCTAGGGCGGATGCTGACTGACTGATGGGATAGTAGTGTTTTGGGGTCCTATTGTCATGTCTGGAGAACTTCCTACACCCTCATCCCTCTTTTGTCAAGAGAAATATTTTTTTCTTAAAGCATTGTCATTATTATAATAGCCAGAATAGCATAGCCTGGGAGGCTGCCATTGTAGCCCCTGTAGCCCTCCCCAGTCTCTTTGCTCCTGAATACATTTTGCCCCTCCCTATTGTAATTTTCTCCTCTTGGTGCACTCTGGAAATTGATTATGATCTTACATATGCATACAATATAATATGGTTTGATTTATTTATGCGTGGTTTTATTCAAAGCTGCTATTCAAAATCAAAAGTGGTGTGGAAAATAACGGATTAGTGCTGGTGAACCTAGAAGATGGACATGCCCGCCTAGAGTGACGCATCTGGCATAAATTCCAAGCCTAATGGTTATAAGGTTACATTTTAATTAAAGTATAAACCCAACAAAAATCAGACCTAAAAATTAGCTTTTATTTGTACCTCTAAAAAAGCCCTATTCAATAAAAAGCACGCTTCTTGATGAGTGGATCAGACAAAAGAGTCATCATAAAAGCCACAAAGCAGAGGATTAAGATGCTATAGTGCAGGGTTCCCCAACTCCAGTCCTCAAGGCCCACCAACAGGTCATGTTTTCAGGATTTCCTTAGTATTGCCCAGATGATAATTGCATCACCTGTGCAATACAAAGGAAATCCTGAAAAAATGACCTGTTGGTGGGCCTTGAGGACTGGAGTTGGGGAACACTGCTATAGTGCATTTGATACATAGAAGCACTCTGTCATGTATAGTGTACAGTTCCTATAGCGTCTTGTGCTTGGGTGCGAGGAAAACACAGGAGACACAGGTTGATATGAAATGACTTGTATTACTTCATACAAGCATGCTGAAAAGTTCACACAGTTTGCAGGAACAGCGACAGGAGACACAGCAGGCCAGAGTAACTTCAAGCACTACAATAAATCTCCAAAGCAGGTTCAGGATCTCTTCTCTGTACCGTAATTCCTCTGCAAACATGGATTCACCAAACAGCAGGTTTCCAGAGTCCAAAAGTGTTCCAAGGCTCCTCAGTAGGGAATAGCTGGAGTACAAGTAAAAGGTTTCCAGAAGTCAGGTCACAGACTGACTGAGGCTTGATTCAGGAGCACTGATTGTTCAGCTGAGGCTGCTTAAGAAGCAAGAGGGAAGAATCAGGGCGGGAACATGAAAACTGGAAACTCCATATTAACTGAGGGCAAGAGCTGCAGAAAGACAGAAAGCAAAATGGCCGACGGAAAACTGAGTTTCAAGGAACATGTCAACAGAGACAAAGAACCTTACATTACTCCCCCCTTAGGGACAACCTCCGGATGACCTCAGACCAGGCTTGTCAGGGTACCTCTGATGAAACTGGCGGAGCAGGCGAGGAGCATTTACATTATTGACTGGTTCCCATGAGTTGTCCTCCACTGGGTAGCCCTGCCATTTAATCAAATATTGCAACTGATTTCTGTACAACCTGGAATCTAGAATCCTTTCCACCATAAATTCTTCCTGACCATCGACCAGCACTGGGTCAGGGCAAGGAGAAGAACGTCCAGGAAACGTATTGGGTGTTGCAGCCTTTAGTAGGGATACATGAAAGACAGGGTGGATTCTCATAGTTCTGGGCAGTTGAAGACGACAAGCAACAGCACTTATAATCTTATTGATCTTATAAGGTCCAATGTACTTATGTCCCAATTTAGACGATGGAATCTTTAATTTAAGATTTCTGGCTGACAGCCAGACCAAATCTCCTACCTTGAAAGCTGGTGCAGGTTTACGAAATTTATCTGCTGCTTTCTTGTACCTTTCCTGAGCCAATTCTAGATTTTCCTTTAGAAGATCCATATTCTTTTGTAAAGAAGTGATTCTTTCAGCCACTGCCGGCAAGGGCGTATCTATGGGAAATCGAGGAAGAATGTTAGGATGATAACCTAGATTGGAGTAAAAAGGAGACTGCTTAGTGGAGGCGCTCTGAGAGTTGTTATAAGAGAACTCAGCCAGTGGAAGTAGATCCACCCAATCATCCTGTAGGTGGCAGATAAAACAGCGGAGATACTGCTCCAGGGTCTGATTGGTTCGTTCTGTCTGTCCATTAGTCTGGGGATGAAAAGCAGAAGAAAGGTTTACTTTAATGTCCAATGCTGCACAGAAATGTTGCCAAAACCTTGAAGTGAATTGCACCCCTCGATCCGAAATGACCTCATCCGGTACTCCATGTAAGCGAAACACATTCTTAATCATCAAGTCTGATGTCTGTTTTGCAGTGGGTAAGCCGACACAAGGGATAAAATGAGCTGCCTTTGTTAGACGGTCAACCACCACTAGAATGGTGTTCTTCCCTTGAGAGGTTGGTAACTCCACAATGAAGTCCATAGAAATGGATCCCCACGGGCGGGACGGGGTGGGAAGAGGTTGCAACAGACCAGTTGGTGAGGAGCGAGGTGTTTTGCATCTTGCACAGACTTCACATGAAGTGACATAGTTTAAGACATCTTTCCTGTAAGTGGGCCACCAAAAGAAACGAGAAAGAAATTCTTGTGTCTTTAGAATTCCCCTATGCCCGGCTATCTTGGAATCGTGGATGAGTTGCAATACTTTCAATCTGACTGTTTCAGGTATATACAGACGTTGTCCCTGAATCCACACACCATTCTTAAAGACAAGACTTACGTCCCTTGGGGGTTGAGCCAACAAAGAATCCGCATGGTATGCTTCCTTGATGTCCTTAAGTAGGTCTTGATTATGAATCACTCCTAGGAATCTAGAGTCAGGAAGAATAGTCTTAGGAGGAGTAAGTGGACGTGTCTCTGCTGAATGAATCCTAGAGAGTGCATCAGCCTTTCCATTGCGCGATCCTGGTCTATAAGAAATGACAAAATTAAATTGGTTTAGGAAAAGATTCCAGCGAGCCTGGCGAGGAGTCAGGCACTTAGCCGACCTGATAAATTCAAGGTTACGATGGTCTGTCAGGACGACTATTTGCTGTGCAGCACCCTGAAGAAGGTGTCTCCATTCCTTGAAGGCGGCAATAATGGCCAACAATTCTCTATTGCCCACATCGTAGTTCCTCTCAGCCGAAGACAACTGCTGGGAAAAGAAGGCACAGGGATGCAAGACATTCTTCTCACCTGTTCTCTGAGAGAGTATAGCTCCAACGGCACAGTCTGAAGCATCCACCTCTATTATGAAGGCAAGCTCGGGGTTGGGATGTACTAAGATAGGTGCGGTGGTAAATTTATCCTTTAAACAGGAAAATGCTTCCTGAGCTTGCGGGGTCCAGGAGAACCTAGACTGTTTCCGGGTAAGTTGGGTGATAGGTGACACTACCTCAGAAAAATTCTTAATGAAACGTCTATAGAAGTTGGCAAACCCGATGAAACGCTGCACCTCCTTCACATTTCTAGGAATTGGCCAATCCTTGATGGCTTGGGTCTTGCTTCCATCCATACTAATCCCTTGCGTAGATAGTACATACCCCAGAAATTGAATTTCGGTCCTATGGAATTCACATTTTTCAAGTTTGATGTAGAGATGGTTTTGTCTTAGGCGTTCTAAGACCATTCTCACATGTCCATGATGTTCCTCTGTGGAGTTAGAAAAAATTAGAATATCATCCAGATAAATCACCACAAATGTATCTAGGAGATCCTGAAGATATCATTCACGAAGTGTTGGAAAGTGGCTGGGGCGGTACTCAGACCAAAAGGCATAACTAGATATTCAAAGTGTCCATAGCGTGACCTGAAAGCAGTCTTCCATTCATCCCCAGGTCTAATACGGACCAAGTTATAGGCCCCACGGAGATCCAGTTTAGAGAAAATTTTGGCATGCCTTAAAAAGCGCTGCGCGGTGCCTGGAAACCCGCTGTGTACCTTGGTTACCAGCGGATCGCTGGTCTCCCGCCTGTCACACGCAGCGATGCGTGCCTGTCAGAGGGAAACCAGCGATCAAAAAAAGGTCCTGACATTTCTGCGACGATCAGCGATACCCGGCAGGGGGGCTGATCGTCGCTGAATGTCACACACAGCGATATCGCTGGTGAGCTCGCTGCTGCGTCACAAAACTAGTGACTCAGCAGCGATCTCGGTAGCGATATCGCTATGTGAGACGGGCCCTTAAGCGATGTTACCCGCAGTGTCGCTGTCCCAGATCGCTGCCTGAGCTGCCTGTTTGGCAGCTCAGCAGCGATCATGTAGCGATACACCAGCGATCCTGACAAGTGCATATCGTTGTCGGGATCGCTGGTGTATCGTTATGTGACACCCAGCCTTTACTCTCCTGTCAGGCAGGAGAGGAACTCATTCATTTGGGTTTACTGTGAGGCTGCAGCATTAGCTGCGGTCCCTGCAGTAAACATTAACCCTTTCTGAAGGATTACACCGTGGGACCTGACTGTGCATGGGATCGGTAAGAATAATTTTGCTTTTTTATTTTATTTTTATTACAGGAAATGGTTTTTGCAGTAAAATAAAAGATGGTCAAAAACATGTGTCTTTATTTCATTAAAATGATTTTTAATTAAAGTGTGTGTGTTTTATTTTTATTTCATGCAATAGGATTAATAATTGATAGTTGTCTAATTGACAGCTCTCAATTATTAACCTGGCTTAAGGTCACCTTTCAATAGCAAGGTGGCTTTAACCCCATATTAACCCATTCGCCACCGCTACAGGGCAATGGGAATAGACGGGCAAAGTGCCAGAAAGGGCGAATCTAATTATAGATTTGTCTTTCCTGGGTGTCTGGGGGCAGATGTTAGTAGCCGGGGGGGGGGCAAAAATAATGGTCCCTCTCTGGGCTATTATTATCTGCCCCCACTCACTGGCTTTGTCTGTCTGGTTGCGAAAATAGGGCGGGAGCCCATGCATTTTTTTTCAGCAATTTTACACCTCATATATATATATACATGTCATTGAATTTGTGACACATATATATATATATTATATTTGTAGTTCATACACTTCTACATAGTATAATAGCCGCTAATTCAATTGCCGGCTTTTGTGAAAATGCAGAACCCGACATGAAATGACACTTGGTGTACATAGGGTTAACCATGTCTTTTCATGTCCTTTGCTATCTAATTTGCACAAACAATTAAATCAGACTATGTGTGCAAAATTTCACACCTGTAGGGGTTAATTAAAGGTGTAAATTCGTAGCAAAAAAGTCAGTTTTTTTACAACGAATTTACACCTTTAATTAACCCCTACAGGTGTGAAATTTTGCACACATAGTCTGATTTAATTGTTTGTGCAAATCAGATAGCAAACGACATGAAAAGACTTGGTTAACCCTATGTACACCAAGTGTCATTTCATGTCGGGTGCTTCTGTCTTTTCACTGAAGCCGGCTTTACCCGGCAATTGAATCAGAGAATATTTTACTATGTAGAAGTGTATAAACTATACATATATGTATATATATGTCACAATGACATGTATATATATATATATATATGTATTCTATGTGTGTATATTTAGTGTTTACAAGGAAAGAATGGGGTTTTTTTAGTTGCGATATTTTGTTCCCATAGACTTACATGGGACTTCCGGTATCGGTATCGGGTATCGCCGATATTTTAGTGATATCGGCGATACCATTCCGATTCCGATACTTTAGGATATCGGAAAGTATCGCTCAACTCTAATGGCCAGTTATTTTTTATATTCTCCTTGAACCCATAAACATTGGTTTCTTCCTTGTTCCTTACATCACCATAGAGTTTCGTGGTCTTTAATTTAGTGGTAGTTTCTAGGGATGAGTGAGCACTAAAATGCTTGGATGCTTGTTACTCGAACCAAGCAATTCCTAATGCTCGGATGCTCATTTTGAGTAACAAGTATAATGGGAGTCGGTGGGAAATCCGAGCATTTTACCAGCAGACCCTATAAGGAGTTCTGAGGGGCAGTGAAAATATTGAAATGGATGGAAAAACTGCTGAATAGAAGGAGAATAGCATGTAGAAGGCCTCTGAAAGCATTTCTGACTCCCAGAGCATTTTTCTTGGGTTCCAGCAACGGGTGTAGTCGCACCGGCGACTAGGGTTTGTTAGATCCCTTGCATTATATCCTGTCAAGTATTTGTGGACCCTCAGTATTTTTCTATACACATTACACTAATTTTAAGCATTTTTGAGACTTTTAACGTGATTAATTAAAGAATATACTTTAGGGGTCCACTTTTTTCTACCATCATCTACACCATCATCCACACTTCCACTTCCCCGTCCCTTACCACCTTCCTTATGCATTTTCTAATTGCTTGGTTTCTGGAAACCAAATTTATTCTTAATAAAAAAAATGTGTCACCAGCAGCAGGCAAAGTGTTTTTTAGGAGTTTGATACCACCATAATGTTACCTTTATATATCACCATATTGTAACACTAAGAGGTGCGTTAAAGGCTATGGATGACTAATTGAATCGAGAAAATTTTGTTAAACTTTTTTTTTTAGTTTTATATACCAGTGTAATGTAACAATAACCACGTTAAACTGTGTGGATGACTAATTGAATCCAGAAAAAACTTTTACATTTTTTTGAGTTTTATATACCACCGTAATGTTACACTAAGCATATTAAACTGTATGACTGACAATATAGTCAATTTTTTCACATCACAAAAAAAGTGGTCACGTGCAGCAGCCATACAGGTCCTTCTCAAAAAATTAGCATATAGTGCTAAATTTCATTATTTTCCATAATGTAATGATTACAATTAAACTTTCATATATTTTAGAATCATTACACACCAACTGAAATTTGTCAGGTCTTTTATTGTTTTAATACTAATGATTTTGGCATACAACTCCTGATAACCCAAAAAACCTGTCTCAAAAAATTAACATATTTCAACAGTCCAATAAAATAAAAGTGTTTTTTAAAAAAAAACAAAAAAAACATCAAATAATAAAGTTCAGTTATGCACTCAATGCTTGGTCGGGAATCCTTTTGCAGAAATGACTGCTTCAATGCCGTGTGGCATGGAGGCAATCAGCCTGTGACACTGCTGAGGTGTTATGGAGGCCCAGGATGCTTCGATAGCGGCCTTAAGCTCATCCAGAGTGTTGGGTCTTGCGTCTCTCAACTTTCTCTTCACAATATCCCACAGATTCTCTATGGGGTTCAGGTCAGGAGAGTTGGCAGGCCAATTGAGCACAGTAATACCATGGTCAGTAAACCATTTACCAGTGGTTTTGGCACTGAGAGAAGGTGTCAGGTCGTGCTGAAAAATGAAATCTTCATCTCCATAAAGCATTTCAGCCGATGGAAGCATGAAGTGCTCCAAAATCTCCTGATAGCTAGCTGCATTGACCCTGCCCTTGATGAAACACAGTGGACCAACACCAGCAGCTGACATGGCACCCCACACCATCACTGACTGTGGGTACTTGACACTGGACTTCAGGCATTTGGGAAATTTTTCTCCCCAGTCTTCCTCCAGACTCTGGCACCTTGATTTCCGAATGACATGCAAAATTTGCTTTCATCAGAAAAAAGTACTTGGGACCACTTAGCAACAGTCCAGTGTTGCTTCTCTGTAGTCCAGGTCAGGCGCTTCTGCCGCTGTTTATGGTTCAAAAGTGGCTTTATCTGGGGAATGCGGCACCTGTAGCCCATTTCCTGCACACGCCTGTGCACGGTGGCTCTGGATATTTCTACACCAGACTCAGTCCACTGCTTCCTCAGGTCCCCCAAGGTCTGGAATCGGTCCTTCTCCACAATCTTCCTCAGGGTCCGGTCACCTCTTCTCGTTGTACAGCGTTTTCTGCCACATTGTTTCCTTCCAACAGACTTCCCATTGAGGTGCCTTGATACAGCACTCTGGGAACAGCCTATTTGTTGAGAAATTTCTTTCTGGGTCTTACCCTCTTGCTTGAGGGTGTCAATGATGGCCTTCTTGACATCAGTAAGGTCGCTAGTCTTACCCATGATGGGGGTTTTGAGTAATGAACCAGGCAGGGAGTTTTTAAAAGCCTCAGGAATCTTTTGCATGTGTTTAGAGTTAATTAGTTGATTCAGAAGATTAGGGTAATAGGTCGTTTAGAGAAACTTTTCTTGATATGCTAATTTTTTGAGACAGGTTTTTTGGATTATCAGGAGTTGTATGCCAAAATCATCAGTATTAAAACAATAAAAGACCTGACAAATTTCAGTTGGTGTGTAATGAATCTAAAATATATGAAAGTTTAATTGTAATCATTACATTATGGAAAATAATGAAATTTAGCACTATATGCTAATTTTTTGAGAAGGACCTGTATATTTGGCATCGGACTGCAAAGCTCTAAGCTCTGCCTAGAGGATGTATTCTGAGACTTTCCCTGCTCCTGCAACTGTCCCTAGGCTAAATTATTATTATTATTTATTTATATAGCACCATTGATTCCATGGTGCTGTACATGAGAAGGGGTTACAAACAAATTACAGATATCACTTACAGTAAACAAACTAACAATGACAGACTGATACAGAGGGGAGAGGACCCTGCCCTTTCGGGCTTACATTCTACAGGATGGTGGGAAAGGAGACAGCAGGTTGGTGGGTTGCAGCAGTTCCGGTGTTGGTTGAGGCGATATCTCCGGTAGTGGTGAGGAGGTAGCGGGGTCATTGCAGGCTGTAAGCTTTCCTAAAGAGATGGGATTTCAGGTTCCATCTGAAGGATCCGAATGTGGTTGATAGTCGGACGTGTTGGGGCAAAGAATTCCAGAGGATGGGGGATATTCAGGAGAAGTCTTGGAGGTGGTTGGGTGAGGAGCGAATAAGTATGGAGGAGAGAAGGAGGTCTTGGGAGGATCGGAGATTACGTGAGGGAAGGTATCGGGAGATTAGTTCAGAGACATATGGGAGACAGGTTATTGATGGCCTTGTAGGTCAGTATTAGTAATTTGAACTGTATACGCTAAGGGAATGGGAGCCAGTGAAGAGATTTGCAGAGGGGAGAAGCAGAGGAGTAGCGAGGAGAGAGATGAATTAGTCGGGCAGCAGAGTTAAGGATGGACTGGAGAGGTGTGAGGTGTTAGCAGGGAGGCCACAGAAAAGGTTGTTGCAGTAGTCGAGGCGGGAGATGATGAGGGCATGCACAACTGCACAATCATTTTAGTAGATTGAGGTTTGAGGAAAGGACCGATTCTGGAAATATTTTTGAGCTGGAGGCGACAGGAGGTAGAAAGAGCTTGGATGTACAGTTTGAAGGACAGGGCAGAGTCGAGGGTTACTCCGAGGCAGCAGACTTCCGGTACAGGGGAAAGCGTGATGTCTTTAATTGTGATAGATAGGTCGGGTAAGGAAGATCTGTGAGATGGGGGAAAGATGATAAGTTCAGATTTGTTCACATTGAGTTTGAGGAAGCGGGAGGAGAAGAAGGAGGATATGGCTGATAGACACTCCAGGATTCTGGACAGCTGAGAGGTGACGTCTGGGCCAGAGAGGTAGATCTGAGTGTCAGCAGCATAAAGGTGGTACTGGAATCCATGGGACTTTATGAGTTGCCCCAGGCCAAGTGTATAGATTGAGAAGAGTAGGGGTCCTAGAACAGAGCCTTGCGGGACTCCAACAGAGAGAGGGTGGGACGAGGAGGTAGTGTGGGAGTGGGAGATGCTGAATGTGCAGTTGGAAAGGTATGAGGAGATCCAGGATAGGGCAAGGTCCTTGATGCCAAAGGAGGAGAGAATCTGTAGTAGAAGGCAGTGGTCAACTGTGTCAAAAGCAGAGGACAGGAGTATAGAGTATTGTCCGTTTGCTTTGGCTGTAAGTAGATGAGCAAGTTAGATGAGAGGTGGTGTGAAAGTTCAGCGTGGACGTGCAGCTCCAGGAGTTTGGAAGCAAATGGGAGCAGCGATATTGGGCGATAGCTGGACATAGCGGTTGGGTCGAGGGTTAGCTTTTTAAGGATAGCCGTGATTGTGGCATGTTTGAAAGCAGAAGGGAAGATACCAGAAGTGATAGGTTGAAGAGGTGGGTTAGGGATGTAGAATGCAGAATGTATCTGATATACACACAGCAAAGAACAGGATTAGCACTAAAGGCTGGGTCTCACATAGCGATACACCAGCGATCCCGACAACAATCAGGATCGCTGGTGTATCGCTATATTATCGCTGCTGAGCTGCCAAACAGGCAGCTCAGGCAGCGATCAGTACAAGCTACACTGCGGGTAACATCGCTTAGTTACCCGCAGTGTACCTTGGATACCAGCGCCCTGATGCAGGGAGCTGGTAACCAAGGTACACATCGGGTTTCCAGGCGCTGCGCGGTGCCTGGAAACCCGCTGTGTACCTTGGTTACCAGCTCCCTGCTTCAGGGAGCTGGTATCCAAGGTACACGGTGGGTTTCTAGGCACTGCCCCGCGCCTGGAAACCCGCTGTGTACCTTGGTTACTAGCGGATCGCTGGTCTCCCACCTGTCACACACGCAGCAATGCGTGCCTGTCAGCGGGAGACCAGCGATCAAAAAAATGTCCTGACATTTCAGTGACGATCAGCGATACCCGGCAGGGGGGCTGATCGTCGCTGAATGTCACACACAGCGATATCGCTGGTGAGCTCGCTGCTGCGTCACAAAACTAGTGACTCAGCAGCGATCTCGCTAGCGAGATCGTTGTGTGAGACGGGCCCTTTAGAAGAATGGTTCAGCATTAGCACCAGTATCTACACTAGAGGGCTCTGATTAGATAAACTGTGCACACACTGACCTAGATAACTGCTCTCTCCCTTCAATCACAACTGTCACTGAACTGTGTAGTGGTGTCACTGTGCCGAACTTGTCGTCGCCGGTCCTTTTATAACCTCTGATGAGGTAATGCAACCAGCCAATCACAATAATGCCACTACCAAGATGGCTATGGCATTACTGGCAGGTAATCCCGCATAATTATTGGCTGTGTAACAGTCACCAAGCATATAGGGATTCCAGCTTCAAATCTGAGCCTCAGCCAATGCTCGTTGAGTGAGAAGCACATCCAAGCACCCAGAATCTTGAGTGCGATCTGAGAATCACCGAGCACGTTTGCACATCCCTAGTAATTTCCATGGCCTTTACTAAGAAGACAGTGCTCACAGGGTAATAATGCAGTGTAGCCTAAAGACACAACCCAGAGGATCCATTGAGCCACACCCCCATGGAATTTAAAAAAAGAACAAACTTGAGCTGAACACTTTTGGCCTGGTAACAAGTCATTATTAAGTGTTCTGGGCGTGAATAGAGCACGTTCAAAACTTCTACCTCCCTGGTTCTATTCCCCACCCAGTACCATCTTTTTTTTTGACTGACTGCTCATTGACTTGACAACACAGCCAACGAACTGTCAGTCAAGCAGGGGAAAGGGGTGGCCTGGAAATAGAGTCTGGGAGGCAGATTATGAGAAGTGCTCTGATTATGCCCAGAGCACTTAGGCCTAAATTGTATATTACTTAAAATAGTGCTTTTTCATTCAGGGAGCAGCAGAATACATCGGTATAGGTATGGATGACAATACCTTTCAGACAATATAACAGTTTGAGGGAGAGGATGGATTTTTATAAAAATCAGCTTTAAATGCAACCCTTAGTTTTATGCTGGATCTGCTCACATAGGTGAGAGCTTCATTTAAAATGCACAACGTTCATCTAGTCTAATAAGTAAAGTATTCAAGAGAAGAGTTTCAGTTTTACAAATGCGAACAAGTTGAGGTGAATTATTTTACGTGCTTAGATCTGGTATTAGAGACTCTAATGCATTAAACTGATGTCTCACAACTGTTTTAGCATGCTGATAAACCATAATAAAAGGGTTTTAGAAGAGGCAAAAAAAGAAAGAAAAAATAAAAGACACTGGCAGCCTGAAATGCACCTGAATGGCTAGGGCGGATGCTGACTGACTGATGGGATAGTAGTGTTTTGGGGTCCTATTGTCATGTCTGGAGAACTTCCTACACCCTCATCCCTCTTTTGTCAAGAGAAATATTTTTTCTTAAAGCATTGTCATTATTATAATAGCCAGAATAGCATAGCCTGGGAGGCTGCCATTGTAGCCCCTGTAGCCCTCCCCAGTCTCTTTGCTCCTGAATACATTTTGCCCCTCCCTATTGTAATTTTCTCCTCTTGGTGCACTCTGGAAATTGATTATGATCTTACATATGCATACAATATAATATGGTTTGATTTATTTATGCGTGGTTTTATTCAAAGCTGCTATTCAAAATCAAAAGTGGTGTGGAAAATAACGGATTAGTGCTGGTGAACCTAGAAGATGGACATGCCCGCCTAGAGTGACGCATCTGGCATAAATTCCAAGCCTAATGGTTATAAGGTTACATTTTAATTAAAGTATAAACCCAACAAAAATCAGACCTAAAAATTAGCTTTTATTTGTACCTCTAAAAAAGCCCTATTCAATAAAAAGCACGCTTCTTGATGAGTGGATCAGACAAAAGAGTCATCATAAAAGCCACAAAGCAGAGGATTAAGATGCTATAGTGCAGGGTTCCCCAACTCCAGTCCTCAAGGCCCACCAACAGGTCATGTTTTCAGGATTTCCTTAGTATTGCCCAGATGATAATTGCATCACCTGTGCAATACAAAGGAAATCCTGAAAAAATGACCTGTTGGTGGGCCTTGAGGACTGGAGTTGGGGAACACTGCTATAGTGCATTTGATACATAGAAGCACTCTGTCATGTATAGTGTACAGTTCCTATAGCGTCTTGTGCTTGGGTGCGAGGAAAACACAGGAGACACAGGTTGATATGAAATGACTTGTATTACTTCATACAAGCATGCTGAAAAGTTCACACAGTTTGCAGGAACAGCGACAGGAGACACAGCAGGCCAGAGTAACTTCAAGCACTACAATAAATCTCCAAAGCAGGTTCAGGATCTCTTCTCTGTACCGTAATTCCTCTGCAAACATGGATTCACCAAACAGCAGGTTTCCAGAGTCCAAAAGTGTTCCAAGGCTCCTCAGTAGGGAATAGCTGGAGTACAAGTAAAAGGTTTCCAGAAGTCAGGTCACAGACTGACTGAGGCTTGATTCAGGAGCACTGATTGTTCAGCTGAGGCTGCTTAAGAAGCAAGAGGGAAGAATCAGGGCGGGAACATGAAAACTGGAAACTCCATATTAACTGAGGGCAAGAGCTGCAGAAAGACAGAAAGCAAAATGGCCGACGGAAAACTGAGTTTCAAGGAACATGTCAACAGAGACAAAGAACCTTACATTACTCCCCCCTTAGGGACAACCTCCGGATGACCTCAGACCAGGCTTGTCAGGGTACCTCTGATGAAACTGGCGGAGCAGGCGAGGAGCATTTACATTATTGACTGGTTCCCATGAGTTGTCCTCCACTGGGTAGCCCTGCCATTTAATCAAATATTGCAACTGATTTCTGTACAACCTGGAATCTAGAATCCTTTCCACCATAAATTCTTCCTGACCATCGACCAGCACTGGGTCAGGGCAAGGAGAAGAACGTCCAGGAAACGTATTGGGTGTTGCAGCCTTTAGTAGGGATACATGAAAGACAGGGTGGATTCTCATAGTTCTGGGCAGTTGAAGACGACAAGCAACAGCACTTATAATCTTATTGATCTTATAAGGTCCAATGTACTTATGTCCCAATTTAGACGATGGAATCTTTAATTTAAGATTTCTGGCTGACAGCCAGACCAAATCTCCTACCTTGAAAGCTGGTGCAGGTTTACGAAATTTATCTGCTGCTTTCTTGTACCTTTCCTGAGCCAATTCTAGATTTTCCTTTAGAAGATCCATATTCTTTTGTAAAGAAGTGATTCTTTCAGCCACTGCCGGCAAGGGCGTATCTATGGGAAATCGAGGAAGAATGTTAGGATGATAACCTAGATTGGAGTAAAAAGGAGACTGCTTAGTGGAGGCGCTCTGAGAGTTGTTATAAGAGAACTCAGCCAGTGGAAGTAGATCCACCCAATCATCCTGTAGGTGGCAGATAAAACAGCGGAGATACTGCTCCAGGGTCTGATTGGTTCGTTCTGTCTGTCCATTAGTCTGGGGATGAAAAGCAGAAGAAAGGTTTACTTTAATGTCCAATGCTGCACAGAAATGTTGCCAAAACCTTGAAGTGAATTGCACCCCTCGATCCGAAATGACCTCATCCGGTACTCCATGTAAGCGAAACACATTCTTAATCATCAAGTCTGATGTCTGTTTTGCAGTGGGTAAGCCGACACAAGGGATAAAATGAGCTGCCTTTGTTAGACGGTCAACCACCACTAGAATGGTGTTCTTCCCTTGAGAGGTTGGTAACTCCACAATGAAGTCCATAGAAATGGATCCCCACGGGCGGGACGGGGTGGGAAGAGGTTGCAACAGACCAGTTGGTGAGGAGCGAGGTGTTTTGCATCTTGCACAGACTTCACATGAAGTGACATAGTTTAAGACATCTTTCCTGTAAGTGGGCCACCAAAAGAAACGAGAAAGAAATTCTTGTGTCTTTAGAATTCCCCTATGCCCGGCTATCTTGGAATCGTGGATGAGTTGCAATACTTTCAATCTGACTGTTTCAGGTATATACAGACGTTGTCCCTGAATCCACACACCATTCTTAAAGACAAGACTTACGTCCCTTGGGGGTTGAGCCAACAAAGAATCCGCATGGTATGCTTCCTTGATGTCCTTAAGTAGGTCTTGATTATGAATCACTCCTAGGAATCTAGAGTCAGGAAGAATAGTCTTAGGAGGAGTAAGTGGACGTGTCTCTGCTGAATGAATCCTAGAGAGTGCATCAGCCTTTCCATTGCGCGATCCTGGTCTATAAGAAATGACAAAATTAAATTGGTTTAGGAAAAGATTCCAGCGAGCCTGGCGAGGAGTCAGGCACTTAGCCGACCTGATAAATTCAAGGTTACGATGGTCTGTCAGGACGACTATTTGCTGTGCAGCACCCTGAAGAAGGTGTCTCCATTCCTTGAAGGCGGCAATAATGGCCAACAATTCTCTATTGCCCACATCGTAGTTCCTCTCAGCCGAAGACAACTGCTGGGAAAAGAAGGCACAGGGATGCAAGACATTCTTCTCACCTGTTCTCTGAGAGAGTATAGCTCCAACGGCACAGTCTGAAGCATCCACCTCTATTATGAAGGCAAGCTCGGGGTTGGGATGTACTAAGATAGGTGCGGTGGTAAATTTATCCTTTAAACAGGAAAATGCTTCCTGAGCTTGCGGGGTCCAGGAGAACCTAGACTGTTTCCGGGTAAGTTGGGTGATAGGTGACACTACCTCAGAAAAATTCTTAATGAAACGTCTATAGAAGTTGGCAAACCCGATGAAACGCTGCACCTCCTTCACATTTCTAGGAATTGGCCAATCCTTGATGGCTTGGGTCTTGCTTCCATCCATACTAATCCCTTGCGTAGATAGTACATACCCCAGAAATTGAATTTCGGTCCTATGGAATTCACATTTTTCAAGTTTGATGTAGAGATGGTTTTGTCTTAGGCGTTCTAAGACCATTCTCACATGTCCATGATGTTCCTCTGTGGAGTTAGAAAAAATTAGAATATCATCCAGATAAATCACCACAAATGTATCTAGGAGATCCCTGAAGATATCATTCACGAAGTGTTGGAAAGTGGCTGGGGCGGTACTCAGACCAAAAGGCATAACTAGATATTCAAAGTGTCCATAGCGTGACCTGAAAGCAGTCTTCCATTCATCCCCAGGTCTAATACGGACCAAGTTATAGGCCCCACGGAGATCCAGTTTAGAGAAAATTTTGGCATGCCGCACTCTCTCCAACAACTCAGGGATTAAAGGCAATGGATAACGGTTTCTAATAGTAACCTTATTGAGTTCCCTATAGTCTATGCAGGGTCTCAGAGATCCATCTTTCTTCTTCACAAAGAAGATGGGTGCACCTGCGGGAGATGAAGAGGGGCGTATGAAGCCCTTGGCTAAATTTTCGTCTATATAATCCTTCAAAGCTTTTAGCTCGGGCCCCGCTAGGGGGTAGATCTTACCAAAAGGTATCTCGGCTCCAGGCAATAATTCAATTGGACAATCATATGGACGGTGAGGAGGAAGCTGATCAGCGTTCTTCTTGTCACATAAATCCACATAGTCCTGGTATACAGCTGGTAGTTCAGGGACTGACATGGTTCCTTTAGGAACAGAGCAAGCTGAAACTCCTTGACTCATCTGTTTCTCCGGAAAGTGTAATTCCTTGGTCTCCCAGTTAATCGTAGGATTCTGCGCCTGCAGCCATGGTAGCCCTAGAATAATGGGAAAGTGGGGAGAAGAGATAAGCAAAAAAGACATTTTCTCCTGATGATCTTTACCCATAAGGACCCTCAAAGGCTCTGTTTCTTGATCCACTGGTCCAGAAGTCAGTAGAGAGCCATCCACAGTCTCCATCTGTACTGGAGTAGCCTTCTTCACTGAACGTATCCCCTGTTTCAGAGCAAAGGAGATATCCATAAAATTTCCACTTGCTCCTGAGTCGATCATAGCAGAGCTAGACTCTCAGACTGAGTCAACCCAGAGTTTGATGGAAAGGAAGCAATGAGAACTGTTTCTTTTACAACTCAGCTGGGACACCGCTGAGGAAACTTTAAAAATTGCAGCGTTTATACCGTCATCGTCCCCAGAACTAACAGAGTTTAAGTCCGAGAGATCAAGATCTCTTGCAGCAGATCTCTCTGGAGCCTGAGGCTCGGACATGACAGAGCTCCTCTCGCAACACTCACAGTGAATGACTGCTGCAGTAGTCTTACGAGAACGGCTGGGGCAGTTTATAATGAAGTGCCCTGACTTATCACAGTAGAAACATAGATTTTCCTTTATACGATGTTCTTTGCGTGCATCACTAACCCGTCTTTGTAAAGAGTCCACCTGCATGGGTTCAGGTTCTGGTTCCCTTGTGATCCTACTCAAAGGTTCCTTAGCTGAGGAGGGAGGTAGTAAAAGATTAGTGCGATTATTTTCGAACCATCTCTCTTGTCTGCGTTCAGTCAGACGAGCATCAATACGGATACAATAGTTAATAAAGTCACCTAACGCAGTGGGAGGGTCGGCACGAGCAAGTTCATCCTTAATCAGTGGAGACAACCCTTTCCGAAAAATAGATTTTTTAGCGGAAGTGTCCCAAGTGGTATCAAGAGCCCATCTCCTGAAATCCAGGGCATATTTGGCTACTGAACGCTTACCTTGGCGCAAAGTTAACATGGCTGCTTCAGCTGTTGCACCTCGATTGGGGTCATCAAACACCTGCCCCATGGCTGAAATAAAAGCATCAAGGTGATTCAAACAATCATCCTCAGTCTCAATCAGAGGGTTTGCCCACATCAAAGCCTTATTGGTAAGCAACACGATTATAGTAAGCACTTTGGATCGTTCAGTGGGAAATTGTGAAGCTTGTGCAGAGAAAAATAAATTGCATTGATTAATAAATCCCCTGAATTTCTCACATTCACCGCCAAAACGAAAAGGAGGTAATTTGGGGATCCCAGAACTCGGGGTTATGGCAGGAGCCTGGGTCGTTCCTCTAGAGCCTCAATCCTGGCTCGCAATTCCTGGGTAGTCTGTCCAAACACTTGCAAATTATGATTAGTGAGGTCCTGTAGGCTTGCAAAACGGGTTTTTAAAGTCTGTACATCTGAAAGGATTGTATCAGTCACTCCGCAAAGTTGCTTTATGCGGGCCTCCATCTTCCAGATCTTTTAAGGCAGAAGTGCTGGAAGGAGTTAAGGAAAGGAAAAAAAAAAAAAAACTATAGTGTTTACCTGTGGTAACACTCCAGAGTAAAATTTTAAGGGAATGCGCTCACCTGGAATGGTTGTGAGAAGTCACAACCACTGTCATCACATAAGGTATTAAACGGACATCTGATATCCACAGTCACAGCAGACACGGCTTTCCCAGACCCAGCAGACACTAAACATTGGCTCCTGAATCTTGTCTTGTATAGTGTACAGTTCCTATAGCGTCTTGTGCTTGGGTGCGAGGAAAACACAGGAGACACAGGTTGATATGAAATGACTTGTATTACTTCATACAAGCATGCTGAAAAGTTCACACAGTTTGCAGGAACAGCGTCAGGAGACACAGCAGGCCAGAGTAACTTCAAGCACTACAATAAATCTCCAAAGCAGGTTCAGGATCTCTTCTCTGTACCGTAATTCCTCTGCAAACATGGATTCACCAAACAGCAGGTTTCCAGAGTCCAAAAGTGTTCCAAGGCTCCTCAGTAGGGAATAGCTGGAGTACAAGTCCAAGGTTTCCAGAAGTCAGGTCACAGACTGACTGAGGCTTGATTCAGGAGCACTGATTGTTCAGCTGAGGCTGCTTAAGAAGCAAGAGGGAAGAATCAGGGCGGGAACATGAAAACTGGAAACTCCATATTAACTGAGGGCAAGAGCTGCAGAAAGACAGAAAGCAAAATGGCCGACGGAAAACTGAGTTTCAAGGAACATGTCAACAGAGACAAAGAACCTTACACACTCATGGGTGATCTTCTTGAGAAGGGCACTGTACTCAAGGACTCATCAAGCATATGATGGCCACATTCTCTCCCTATGCTGTAGGCATTTAATCAATATGTGTTGTGTGGCAACCCACGCCACAATCTGCACAATGAAATGCTGAACACAGGATATGGATCGATCACCATTTATTGAGATATAGATATCACCATTTGAACTAGGTCGAAAAAGTCAAACAGCTTCTATTGCATATAACAACAGCTGCTAGATGTTTGATAACCTGTAAGTGGAAGTCGATTCATACCCCATCGAACACTGAACTGCAGTCGCGAATTCAAGATATTCGAGATATGGAATATCTCATGGCTTTGTTGAATAATATTATTGATCGCTTAAATGCACGTATTGGGTTCAGAGAGACCACTAATCAATGCAGCGAAAATTAGTTGCTATGGGTCAAATAATAAGTATAGATTTTACGCTCCCCTTCTGTCTGTGTCTTGTAGCGTCAGTGTTTTTGTTTAAGCTAATATATTGGGATGTAAACATATTACATTGTGCCTACTCAATATTGATGACAAATTTGTTGTTTGTTTATTGTTAGAAACAATAAAGTCAATTTTGTACTTAATGACCGGGCCAATTTTTACAATTCTGACCACTGTCAATTTATGAGGTTATAACTCTGGAAAACTTCAAAAGATCCCACTGATTCTGAGAAAGTTTTTTCGTGACATATTGTACTTCATGTTAGTGGTAAAATTTCTTCGATATGACTCGTGTTTATTTATGAAAAAAACAGAAATTTGGTAAAAATTTTGAAAACTTTGCATTTTTCAAACTTTTAATTTTTGTGCCCTTAAATCAGAGAGTCATATTGCACAAAATAGTTAATAAATAACATTTCCCACATGTCTACTTGACATCAGCACAATTTTGGAAACATATTTTTTGTTAGGAGTTAGGGCGTTATAAGTGTTAAAAGTTGACCAGCGATTTCTCATTTTTCCAACAAAATTTACAAAACCATTTTTTTTTAGGGACCACCTCACATTTGAAGTGAATTTGTGGGTTTAATATGACAGAAAATACCCAAAAGTGACACCATTCTAAAAACTAAACCCTCAAGGTGCTTAAAACAACATTCAAGAAGTTTATTAGCTCTTCAGATGCTTCACAAGAACTAAAGCAATGTGGAAGGAAAAAATGAACATTTTACTTTTTTCACAAAAACTTTACTTTAGACCCAAACTTTTTTATTTTCACAAGGGTCACAAGAGAAAATGGACAACAAAATTTGTTGTGCAATTTCTCCTGAATACACCTATACCCCATATGTGGGGGAAAGCCACTGTTTGGGCGCATGGCAGAGCTCAGAAGGGAGGGAGCACCGTTTTGACTTTTTGAACGCAAAATTGGCTGAAATCAATGACGGGTGCCATGCCGTGTTTGGAGACCCCTTGATGTACATAAACAGTGGAAACCCTCCAATTCTAACTCCAACCCTAACACAGCCCTAACCTCAACCTTAACCCCAACATACCCCTAATCCTAATCCCAACCCTAACGTAACCTTAACCATAACCCTAACTATAAACACCACCATAACCCCGACACCACCCTTATCCAACACCACAACCCTAACCCCAATACAACCCTAACCCCAACACGACCCTAGCCCCAAACCTAACCCTAGCCCAACCCTAACCCTAGCAAAGACTGGGCACACTCAGAAATTGTGTAAATGAAATTTAATACGTACAACTGATCACTAGTAACAGACGTTTCGGTCTATACCGACCTTCATCAGTGTACTAAAAAAACAAAATAAGTGATCCATATTTATAAAACAGAAATAAGGTATATACACTAATATAAAGGGTCATAGGAAATCTAGAATGCTCTCAACAGAGTGCATCCAACATCATAGCTGTCCAAGATATTCAGTGAGAGAAATACAAAGTAAAACATTGAATAAGCGGCAGACATACCTAGTGGCAGTGTGAAACCCATATAGTGAGACATATAGGTTCTATCTGTGGATCAAAAACCGTAAAATGAGTTTGTGAAATTTAATAATTGTTTATAGAAACACTGCAGAGTATAACATACCCGTTATGAGGAGTGTTGTTGTGAACGGCTGAAAGGAAGTATGTGATAGTGGTAAATGAACATATACAGTGTCCATGGTATTAATTCTCATGAGTAAGAAATAACATACCGCTCGGAGGATGAAATCCCTGTTAAGGTTGTCAGCAATAGGGATAAACTGTAGAGATACATTTGAGCGCTACTGAGTAATGACACCAGGCTTAGGTGATAAAGGTCTCAGTTTTGTCATATATAGTGCACTTACCCCAAAAGGACTAAGTATTAGTTGCGGTCCCAGTGACGCGGCATCCACCGCTAGTCTCGTGGTGGCAGGGAGTGGAAGAAATGGCTAGTTTAAATAGGAGTGTAATCTCTAACTGGCGCCCAGCGCCAAACCGGAAGTGCCCAGTCGGAAGTGACGTCAGCGCTATTGTGCAGAGCGTGGAGGAAGAGCTCTGTGTTCCAAGAACTGTGCTTGCGTTCCAGCTATAGTGCGCATGACAGGAAGTTGGTGGTGGGGCAGTGCAAAGTGAAAACAGAAATGACCATCTTGCACAGGATATTTAATAGCGGTTCTGTGAAAAAAGAAAACAACAGAATAAGTCAGCGAAATTTAGTGAAGACAATGTAGTATATGTCTGTGATCCATATCAAAATTATAGAAAAGCATGAAGGTCATAATCCTTATTTAACCCCTTAGGGTGTAAGGTATCCAATTCATGGATCCAATATGCCTCCCTTCTTTTAAGTTGAGTTATACGATCTCCCCCTCGTCGAGGTACTGGTATATGCTCCAACACTTGATAGCGCAGTTGGGCAATGTTGTGGCCTTGTGAAATAAAATGATGGGGAATTGGTAACAAAGTGTCTTTGCATCTTATGGTAGATTTGTGTTTCGATATCCTATTCTTCACACTTTGTATGGTTTCGCCTATATACAGTAGACCACAGGGACATTTTATTAAGTACACCACATAATTGGAATTACATGTAAAATAGTCCTTTATGGTATATCTTTTCCCAGTATAGGGATGATGTACGATATTGCCCCTAAGGACATTATTGCATTGTTGGCAACAAAGACATGGGAAGGTACCCATCTTGGGATGTTGTAAAAATCTTTGGGTAGTATTAGGTTTCTTTGGGCCAATATCTGCTCTGATTAGACTATCTTTAAGATTCCGTGGTCGCCTGAAACATGGCATAAAGGGTTCTCTAAAGGCCAGAACTTCAGGATGGGCCGATTGGAGAATATGCCAGTGTTGCCGTATGGCTGTATGGATTTTATAGGCTGATGGGTGATAGTCGTGTACGAATGGTATCCTTGTCCCTTTGTCCCTATGTTGGTCCCTGTTTGAGGGTTTAGGTATTATTGTGTGAGGAGGATATCCTCTGTCTAGAAATTTGGATTGCATCTCTGTTATCCTTGTCTGTTGTAGGGATGGATCAGTTACGATCCTTTTAACCCTTTGTAACTGAGATTGCGGAATAGAGCATTTCATTTTGAGGGGGTGGAAACTTGAAAAATGGAGGAGGCTATTCCTGTCGGTGGATTTGGAAAATATATCAGTTGTCAGATTGCCATGGGAGTCTTTAGTCACTAGGGTGTCTAGAAAGCTTATTTGATTGGGGTCATTGGTCATGGTAAAGTCTAAGCCCGGCCAAGATGTTCTAAGGAAATTGAAAAAAGTATTTAATGTAGTCAGGTCGCCTACCCACACACAGAAGATGTCATCTATGTACCTTTTCCAGACCAAAACATGGTGCTGGAAAAGATGATGTTTATAGATGAGTGTTTCCTCATAATGTGCCATGTAAGCATTGGCATACGGGGGCGCGACGTTACTACCCATCGCGGTGCCTTTGATCTGCAAGTAGAAATCATCTTGAAAAAGAAAAAAGTTTTCAGTTAGGACTATGGATAGTAGGTCGCTGCAAAGGTCGATTTGGTCGGATCATTCCAGAAAGTGTGAGGAACGTCGTGGGAAGCATTCCCCTTTTGTGTGTGGGGTGATGTTATAAGTCCCGTACACGAAAGGACCAAAGGGATTCGGTGGGATTGGGGTGACAGCTTGGATGTTTTTAAGAAATGATCCAGATCCCGAAGAAATGAAGGGGTTTTCTTTAATCAGAGGAGTCATGATTTTCCCGGTAATGAGAGTGGGGCAGAACGTTCAGTGGAGGCAAAATATTGGGGGTCCCCGGGGATTATTAATTCTTTTGTATCTTAGGGAAGATATAGAAGACAGGATGATGGGACATTTTTTCGTAAGAAATCAACTGTCTTGTGTTTAGTGCCTAAATCGTGTAATGATTAAGGATGGGCTATTCTAGACTCAATATGGGGTTTTGGGGGGTTTCTGATAGCTTATGTGTTGTAACATCATTTAATTGACCCTGTACTTGTCAATATATGTTGTTCGTCCTTTAACAATTGCCCCTTTGTCAGTGGTTTTACAACCCCTTTTTTTTTGTGTTGTAGTGGGCTGGGCCGCGTCAAGAGGGGGCAATTTGGGTGGAAATGAAATTTTACCTTGATTTGGGATCACGAGTAAATTCTGAAAGGTTTATAGATAACTGGATAAAAGTCTCCAAAAAGCATGTGAACCCATGGGTGGACGATACGTACTTTTTTATCGCAATGCAGGGTCTCTGTGAAGACATTGGGTGGGGGTATGGCAGGTACAGGAAAAATTAGCTGGATTGGGAAAAGTAATTTTAAGGGGTAAAAACCTAAAAAAACCCTGGGGTCCTTTTCCCGCTTAAAATGGTTTTCCCGTAAATCGGGCAGAAAGATAGACCCGTGGAGATTAGTTCTGCATGCCCATAGATTTTGATGAAAGTTTCCACAAGTGACTTGTTACCCGGAAGCGGTAACGGGTTGGGTCCATGTCCGTTGGGGTGGGGCGTCCCCCCCGAAATTTTTTTTTTTGGGGGGGGGTTTTTTTTTTCCCTTAAAAAAAAAAAATTTTGGTTTTAAACCCCAAATTTTTTAAAAAACCCAAAAAGGAAAAATTTTTTTTTGGGGGAAATTTTGGGGGTTTTTTTTAAAAAAAATTTTTTAAAAATTTGGGGGGTTAAAATTTTTTTTTTTTAAATTAGAAAAAATTTGGGTTTTTTTTAAAAAAAAAAATTTTTTTTTAAAAAAAAAAGGAAAAAATTTTTTTTGGGGGGAAAAAAAAATTTTTGGGGGGCCCCAAAAAAAAGGATTTTTAAACTTTTTTGGGTTTTTTTTTAAAATATTTTTTTGGAAAAATTTTCCCCCTTTTTTTTTTTTAAAAAAAATTTTTTTTTTTTTTTGGGAAAAAAAGGGGTTTTTTTTTTGGGGGGTTTTTTTTTGGGGCCCCGGGGTTTTTTTTTTGGATTTTTTTCCCCGGGGGCCCAAAAGATTTTTTTTTTTTTTGGGGCCCGGGAAATTTTTTTTGGGGGGGGGGCCCCCCAAAAAAGGGGGGTTTTTTTTTTAAAAAAATTAAAAAACCTTTCCCCCGGGAAAAAACCCCCCGGCTCCTCCCCAAAAAAATTTTTTTTTGGGAGGGGAAATTTTTTGGTTTTAAAATTTTTTTTTTTAAAAAACCCGGGTTTCCTTTGGGGGGTTTTCTTTTCCCCCCCTTTTTTTCCCCTTTTTTAATGGTTTGGGGAAAAAACCCCTTAAAAAAATTTATTTTTTTCCCCCTTTTTTGGGGGAAAATTGGTAAAACCCCCCGGGGGGGTTTTTTTGGGGGAAAAAAAAATTTTTTTTTAAAATTTGGGGGGCCTTTTTTCCCCAAAAACCCCCTTTTTTTTTTTCCCCCTTTAAAAAAAAATTTTTTTTAAAAATTTCCCCGGGGTTTTTTTTTTTTTTCCCCCCCCCCTTTTTAAAAAAAATTAAAAAAAAAAGAAAGGTTTTAAAAAATTTTTAAAAAAGGGGAAAAAAAAAAAAAACCCCCAAAAACCCTTTTTTTTCCCCCTTTTTTTAAAAGGGGTTTCCCCCCAAAAAAAAACCCCCTTTCCTTTCCCCTTTTCCCCCAAAATTTTTTTAAAAAAATTTTTGGGAAAAAAAAGGAACCTTTTTTTTAAAAAATTTTGGGGGGAAAAAACCCAAAAAAAAGGGAAAAAAAAAAAAATTTTTTTTTTTTTTAAAAAAGGGGGTTTCCCCGGGGAAAAAATTTTAAAAAAGGGACGGGAAACCCCCAAAAAAAAAAAATTTTAAATTTTTGCCTTTAAAAAGGTTTTGGGGGTTTTTTTTGGGAAAACCCAAAAAAAAAAAAATTTTTAAAAAAAAAAAAAGGGTAAAAAAAAAAAAATTTTAAAATTTTTTTTAAAAAAACCCCCCCCTTTTCCCGGGTTTGGGGGGGAAAAATCCCCGGGGGGGGGAAACCAAAAAAAGGGGGGAAAAAAAGGGAAAAATTTTTTGGGAAAAAATTTTAAAAATTATTTTTTTTAATTTTTTTAAAAAAATTAAAATTTTTTTTTTGGGGGGTTTTTTCTTTGTTTTTTTTAAAAAATTTTTTTTTTAAAAATTTTTTTGGGTTTTAATTTTGGAAAAAATTTCCGGGGGGTTTTTTTTGGGGGGGAAAAAAATTTTCCCAAAAAAACCCTGATTTCCCCGGGGGGTTTTTTTGGGGGGGGGGGGTTTTTTTTTCCCAAAAAAAGTTTTTTCCTTCCCCCCGGGCCCAGGGGTGGGGGTTTCCCCCTAAAAATTCCTTTTTTGGGGAAAACCTTTTTTCCCCCCAAAAAATTTTCCCGGGGGGTTTTTCCCCTTTTTTTTGGGCCCCGGGGGAAACCTTTTTTTCCAAAATTGGGGGTTTTTTGGGGGGGAAAATTTTTTGGGGGGGGGGGGAAAAAATTTTTTCCAATTTTTTTTTTTTTAAAAAAAAACCCCAAAAAAAAATTTTTGGGTTTTTTTTTTTTTTTAAAAAAAAAATTTTTGGGGGCCCCAAAAAAAAAATTTTTTTAAAAAAAATTTTTTCAAAAAGGGGGCCCCCCCTTTTAAAAGGGTTTTTTTTTTTTTTCCCCCCTTATTTTAATTTAAATTTGGTTTCCCTTTTGGGTTTTTGGGGGCCCCTTTTTTTTTTTTAAAAAAATTTTTTTTATTTTTGGTTTTTTTTTTTTTTTTCCCCCCGGGGGGGGAAAAAATTTGGGGTTTTTTAAAAGAAAAATTTTTTTTAAAAAATTTTTTTAAAACCTTTTTTTTAAAATTTTTTTTTGGGGGTTTTGGGGGGGAAAAACCCCTTTTTTTAAAATTTTTTTTTAAAATTAACCCTTTTTTGTTTTTTTAAAATTTTGGGTTTTTTTTTTTTCCCCCCAAAAAGGGGCCTTTTTTTTCCGGGGCCCTTTTGGGGTTTTTAAAATTTCCCCCCCAAAAAAAAGGGGGGTTTAAAAAAATTTTTGGGGGGTTTTTTGGGGGTTTTGGGGGGGGTTTGGGGTTTTTGGGGGGGTTTTTCCCTTTTTTAGGGGGCCCCTTTGGGTTTTTTTTTTTTGGGAATTTTTACCTTTAAAAATTTAGGCACTATAGACAGCAAGACAGTTGATTTCTTGACGAAAAAATGTCCCATCATACCTGTCTTCTATATCTTACCTAAGATACATAAGAATCTGAATAATCCACCGGGACGCCCAATAGTTGCCTCCACTGAATCGGTTCTGTCCCCACTCTCTATCTACCTGGAGAAAGTCATGACTCCTCTGATTAAGAAAATCCCTTCATTTCTTCTGGATACTGGATCATTTCTTAGAAACATCCAAGCTGTCACCCCAATCCCACCGAATGCCATTTTGGTCTCATTCGATGTACGGGACTTATACACATCTATCCCACACACAGAAGGAATAGCTTCCACACGACGTCTCCTCACACTTTCTGGAATGCATCCAGACCAAATCGACCTTTGCAGCGACCTACTATCCATAGTCCTAACTGAAAACTTTTTTCTTTTTCAAGATGATTTCTACTTGCAGATCAAAGGCACCGCGATGGGTAGTAACGTCGCGCCCCGTATGCCAATGCTTACATGGCACATTATGAGGAAACACTCATCTATAAACATCATCTTTTCCAGCACCATGTTTTGGTCTGGAAAAGGTACATAGATGACATCTTCTGTGTGTGGGTAGGCGACCTGACTACATTAAATACTTTTTTCAATTTCCTTAGAACATCTTGGCCGGGCTTAGACTTTACCATGACCAATGACCCCAATCAAATAAGCTTTCTAGACACCCTAGTGACTAAAGACTCCCATGGCAATCTGACAACTGATATATTTTCCAAATCCACCGACAGGAATACCTCCTCCATTTTTCAAGTTTCACCCCCTCAAAATGAAATGCTCTATTCCGCAATCTCAGTTACAAAGGGTTAAAAGGATCGTAACTGATCCATCCCTACAACAGACAAGGATAACAGAGATGCAATCCAAATTTCTAGACAGAGGATATCCTCCTCACACAATAATACATAAACCCTCAAACAGGGACCAACATAGGGACAAAGGGACAAGGATACCATTCGTACACGACTATCACCCATCAGCCTATAAAATCCATACAGCCATACGGCAACACTGGCATATTCTCCAATCGGCCCATCCTGAAGTTCTGGCCTTTAGAGAACCCTTTATGCCATGTTTCAGGCGACCACGGAATCTTAAAGATAGTCTAATCAGAGCAGATATTGGCCCAAAGAAATCTAATACTACCCAAAGATTTTTACAACATCCCAAGATGGGTACCTTCCCATGTCTTTGTTGCCAACAATGCAATAATGTCCTTAGGGGCAATATCGTACATCATCCCTATACTGGGAAAAGATATACCATAAAGGACTATTTTACATGTAATTCCAATTATGTGGTGTACTTAATAAAATGTCCCTGTGGTCTACTGTATATAGGCGAAACCATACAAAGTGTGAAGAATAGGATATCGAAACACAAATCTACCATAAGATGCAAAGACACTTTGTTACCAATTCCCCATCATTTTATTTCACAAGGCCACAACATTGCCCAACTGCGCTATCAAGTGTTGGAGCATATACCAGTACCTCGACGAGGGGGAGATCGTATAACTCAACTTAAAAGAAGGGAGGCATATTGGATCCATGAATTGGATACCTTACACCCTAAGGGGTTAAATAAGGATTATGACCTTCGTGCTTTTCTATAATTTTGATATGGATCACAGACATATACTACATTGTCTTCACTAAATTTCGCTGACTTATTCTGTTGTTTTCTTTTTTCACAGAACCGCTATTAAATATCCTGTGCAAGATGGTCATTTCTGTTTTCACTTTGCACTGCCCCACCACCAACTTCCTGTCATGCGCACTATAGCTGGAACGCAAGCACAGTTCTTGGAACACAGAGCTCTTCCTCCACGCTCTGCACAATAGCGCTGACGTCACTTCCGACTGGGCACTTCCGGTTTGGCGCTGGGCGCAGTTAGAGATTACACTCCTATTTAAACTAGCCATTTCTTCCACTCCCTGCCACCACGAGACTAGCGGTGGATGCCGCGTCACTGGGACCGCAACTAATACTTAGTCCTTTTGGGGTAAGTGCACTATATATGACAAAACTGAGACCTTTATCACCTAAGCCTGGTGTCATTACTCAGTAGCGCTCAAATGTATCTCTACAGTTTATCCCTATTGCTGACAACCTTAACAGGGATTTCATCCTCCGAGCGGTATGTTATTTTTACTCATGAGAATTAATACCATGGACACTGTATATGTTCATTTACCACTATCACATACTTCCTTTCAGCCGTTCACAACAACACTCCTCATAACGGGTATGTTATACTCTGCAGTGTTTCTATAAACAATTATTAAATTTCACAAACTCATTTTACGGTTTTTGATCCACAGATAGAACCTATATGTCTCACTATATGGGTTTCACACTGCCACTAGGTATGTCTGCCGCTTATTCAATGTTTTACTTTGTATTTCTCTCACTGAATATCTTGGACAGCTATGATGTTGGATGCACTCTGTTGAGAGCATTCTAGATTTCCTATGACCCTTTATATTAGTGTATATACCTTATTTCTGTTTTATAAATATGGATCACTTATTTTGTTTTTTTAGTACACTGATGAAGGTCGGTATAGACCGAAACGTCTGTTACTAGTGATCAGTTGTACGTATTAAATTTCATTTACACAATTTCTGAGTGTGCCCAGTCTTTGCTATATGATTCTACGGTTTGGGAACCTACTGGTGGCACCTCCTTTCGGACTGTGCCAATATTTATCTTTATATATACAACCCTAACCCTAGATCTAACCCTAGCCCCAACCCTAAACCTAACCCAACCCTAGCCCAACCCTAACCGTAGCTCTAACCCCATCCCTAACCCTAGTCCAACCCTAACCTTAGCTCTAACCCTAACCCTAGCTCTAACCCCAACTCTAACCCTAGCCCAAAACCTAATGGAAAAATTGAAAAAAAAATATATTTTTTATTTTATTATTTTTACCTATCTAAGGGAGTGATAAAGGGGGGTTTGATTTATTATTCTTTTTATTTTGATCACTGTGATAGGGTCTATCACAGTGATCAAAATTAACCAATGCAAAAAATCTATTGTTGCCGGGTGCCGGCTGACAGATCTCAGCAGGCGCACTGCGTATGTGCTCGCCATTTTATTCCCGGAAGAAGACACCGAGGACCAGGGGACAGAGCGGGAGGGTCCAGGGACACCGGAGGTACCATGGGGGGCTCGGGACCCCCTTTCACTCTCCTCTGGTATGCTAGATTATATCAGAGAGAGAAATAAATGGGAAATCGGCCTTTATTTTTTTGCAGTCGCCGTTATTTGGCGAATAACAACGATCGCAACACTGGAGATCATGTGGTAGCCGAGACCCTGGAGGTTTTCCGACGCTGGAGGCGCTATACCCATATTTCTCAGCTTCGTTAAAAAGCGACGCTAAGAAATAAGTACCCTTAACTGCCACCGTTAAAAGGCATATCGGCTGTCATTAAGGGAAATAAGTACCTGTGTTGAAGGATTTTGATTATTTCTTTTCAGTGATAATATTTTGAAAAACTCAATAAAATACAATTATATATATAAAAAAACATGTTCTAAAGAATGGACATTCTAGCGAATCCAAATTTTTTGGGGGTTTGATTACCAAAAATCTAACAAAATGGTGGCCAGTCCTGGAGGGCTGTTCTTCAGAACTCCCAGTGCACTGCATTCCGGTCCAGTATTAGCCTCACATAATCACGGGGAAGAGGTTGACACAAGAATGACATGAGTGTGTGTCAGCAGATCTGAAAACCGATCACAGAGAACTAGGGAATTATGGCAGCATAATGACATAAGGGCCATCTTTGGACAGGTGAGTGCATAATGTTTATTTATTTTTTTAATTCCCTCTCTTCAATGTATGATGTTTTGGGCGTCAGGATAGCAAAATCCTCAAAGCAATATAAGCAGATTTTGGGGACACTCAGAGGAAGACACAGGTCCTGACCCTTTCACTACCAGCATTTTTTATTATTATTATTATTATTTATTTCTATAGCACCATTGATTCCATGGTGCTGTACATGAGAAGGGGTTACATACAAATTACAGATATCACTTACAGTAAACTAACAATCACAGACTGATACAGAGGGGAGAGGACCCTGCCCTTTCGGCTTACATTCTACAGGATTGTGAGGCAGGAGACAGTAAGTCGGGGGGGTTGCAGCAGTTCCGGTGTTGGTTGAGGCGATATCTCCGGTAGTGGTGAGGAGGTAGCAGGGTACATGAGACTAATTGAGTATGTTCTGATATTAATGCAGCTAAAGGCAGACAAATAGATTATGTAAAACAAGGATTTTTCAAAACCGCTTAAATGCAATTTTTTCCCAGGAATGAATACAAATTTCCTAATAAAAAGATCTGCAAAGCTTCATAACTTTTCATGCTGGACAAAATTATTGCACCAAAAATAAAAGTTTAGTTACTCTGTAACTGTATGACCTTAAACGGTACCAATTTTCTCTTCACTTACCAATGTTCTGCTTTTTTGGAAACCCTGCATAAGAACGTGTAATCTATGAAAACTATACTACACTATTAAGCCGAACTAAGTCGCTATAAATTTTTAGTTCTTTTCTTAAGCGGATAAGTTAATGTCTGATGGCTTGAAGACTGAACAGTTTTAGGGTTGATCCTGCAGAGATATTAATTGTAAAGTGTTCTCACTGCCAAAAGCATTTTAGAAAACAACAAAGGCATAAATAAAGCGAACGTATACCCTTGGAGAAAAACAACAATGGAATAAAATCCCTCAAAAGGAGAAAAAGAACAAACATATATTGAGAAATAGTAAATGTTGTTTATGTTGCCTTCACTTGTTTAATGGGTTCTAGCAATTTACCAGATGTAGCAAATGAAAAGTCAACGTGTCCTGGAACCTTCTCTAAAAATATAATATTTTTGGTCAATTTTGGGACAAAAAAATAAAACAGTGACCTAAACTGACAAATTCAGTTACTAAGGAATATGATAGCTGCTTCTTCTCTCTTGTGTATTACAAGGTTTGTAAAATTTAATCTGTTTATGCCCCCCGTAGATGAAGACTCAAAAGTTGTTGCCTTACATTTATCAATGTAGTTACTAGCGATCAGCGAGTATGCTCGTTGCTCGGGTTTTCCAGAGCATGCTCGGGTGTCCTCTGAGAATTTGGGCGTGCTCGGAGATTTAGTTTTTGTCGCCGCAGCTGCATGATTTGCGACTGCTAGACAGCCTGAATACATGTGGGATTCCCTAATAAACAGGCAATCTCCACAAGTATTCAGGCTGTCTAGCATACGTGAAAAAATGGTCCTGGTGTCATCAGTGCATTGGATCAGTGTGTCATCAGTGTATGGTCGGTGTGTCATCAGAGTATGGTTGGTGTGTCATCAGTGTATGGTCGGTGTGTCATCAGTGTATGGTCGGTGTGTCATCAGTGTATGGTCGGTGTGTCATCAGTGTATGGTCGGTGTGTCATCAGTGTATAGTCGGTGTGTCATCAGTGTACGTTGGTGTGTCTGTTTGTACATCAGTGCTTTTCATGGAAGAATAAATACTGTATATAAATGAATGCTAAAGCTTCTCATATCCATCACAATGTTAAGTACAGACAACAAATGGATGGTACATGGATGCCACGGACTTGTATTGGCACTTTTCATCCGTGACACCGTGAAAAACAGACATGTAAATACCACCATAGATTATAATGGGTACATATTCTATCTGTGAAAAAAACGGACAGTTCATGTACGTGCAACACTGATGTCTGAACGAGGCCTTTAGGTGTATGTATATAGGTAGATTTGATGGCTGATTTAAGATGCTCTGTCTCCAGATCATAAGTGACCAGTATTTGCTCTTATTTTATGCCCACTGCTCCCCTTTTGTATGCAGTTGTTGTTTTTTTTTTTTTTAATCTATCATACGGTTCCAGTGATATGGACCTTCTCATTTGGTGCTAATTATTACGGTCTTAACCAAGGGGTTGTTGCTCACAGAGTAATAATGCAGGACAGCCTAAACACATGGCCCCAGGGAGTACTGTGAGCCTTGTCCCCCTTAGAAAAGACTGTAAAGACCATAAAATTAGCACTAAATAAAAAGGCCCAAATCTATGGCAGATGGTGGATTTTAAAACAAATAAACAAAATATCCTGAAAATTTAGGGAAAAATAAAATATTACTTTTTTTAATCTAAAATACAGCTACAGAGTTATGGACCTTTTTATTAAGTGTTCTTTTCTTTGGTCTGTACCATCAAGGGGGTGCGGCTCACAGGGTAATAATGAAGAGCAGCCTAAAGATATGCCCCCAGAGAATCCTGTGTTCACCACTTCTTTGGAAAAGACCACTACTACTGTATAGTGTTACCATCCTAGTCTCTGTAGCCAGGACAATGAGCCTATTACTGTTATTTACACCGCTCCTCTGCCAATGATGAGACGTAATGGCATAATAAGGTATATTGAATGCTCATTTAATAACTTTATTCTGTGCAATTTGGCAGAGCCAATCAACTCACTTGTAGTATATTAGACTTGATAGATTTATTTTGACAGGAGACCTATTCACATTTTCTGTTAGTACAATAAACCTCATTTCAAGGCAGAAACATTACTGTGTCCAATAGTTATTAGATATATCAAACTGAAATAGCTGTTGCAAAAACACCAATTTTTATAAAACATTAAGCTTAAGATTAATAGGGATGCCCAAACTTTTTCATATAACTGTACATAAAAATAGAGCTTCATGCCCCATAGTCCATGATTATGTTACAAGGACAGGGATGAGGTCTCTCCAGGACATTTTTCGTGACAAGGAGCCGCCAACAGGTGCATGGTTATTTTATGAACAAATAAAGAGGTTATTAAATTAGCCAAACAATCCGATCCATACTAAATATTATCTCCGTTTGAGACTCTTTGTTTATCAACAAACTCTATAGATCACACTACCTCTTTAATATACAAAACCTTTTAAGAAGGGCAGACCCCATCGAGAGATTTCACAGCATTTTTTTCAAAATGTGAGATTGATTTGGGTAGACCCTTATCAGTTGAAGAAACAACAAAGATTCGCTTATGCACATTCAGGTCATTTGTTATGAATGTGCTGGAGATGGTTTCTGAGCAGGGGCTCCCTCTGGTGGTTACAGACAGTACTGAGCCTTTCAGCGAGGAATAGCAATCTGGGATCGCTGACTGGTCTGATATAAGGGAGGTTCCCTCCCATGATGGTTGCCGGTGATCAATTGTTCTTGTCTCAATTGTGGTTCCTGGTTCATTTGGAAGTTTGCTGAGTCTTGCCTGCATCTTCTGCTATCAGATAAGATATTTTCTACTTTTATTTTTGCGCTTGCTTTTTGCATTTTTCCCTGCTCTTCTGAGGAGGACAGCCAGGTCCCCTCCGGGGGCTTGTGCTCCTCTCAGTTTATCTGATGCCACTGTTATTTGTTCATTTGCTTTTTCCTGTTTTTCCAGTGGCTGCGGCTTAGTTTTGTTACACCAGAGATCTGATTTTAGGTGGTAGTGATCGTGTGATCTCAGGTGTTTTTGCAATCAGAAGAGTTGGTATTTTTTTATGTTTTTTTTGGATTGCAGTGAGTATCCTTTCCTGTACTTTTCTGTCTAGACAGATTGGGCCCCAGCGTTTGCTCATTCTATTTTCTGTCTGTGCCAGGTGGTGACGCCGGCCCTGGGGGGGTACAGCCCAGTTAGGGAGGTGCAAAAACTGGCATATGTTGAGGTGTAGGCTGGACGTTCAGCATCTGCAAATGGAGGAATTGGAGAAATCTGAGGAAGAGGAGGACAAAGCGAACCATTTTGCTGGCAACCCATGTGTCATCAGGGGAAGGTGGTACAAAATCCTTTGAAACCCAGGCATGGTTCATTGTAATGAAGGTGAGATCATCAACATTTTGGGTCGACAGCCGGGTCCTTCTTTCTGTCAGGATTGATCCAGCAGCACTGAAGTCTCTTTCTGATAGCACACTACCAGCAGGGCAAGCGGGCTCCTGTAAGGCATATTGTGCCAATTCAGTTTCCAGGCCCAGTAGTCAAAGGGGAATGAACTGTGAGGGAGAACATCGATAGGGGAGGAGAGGTAATTTTGAACCACAGTTGACAACTGCTGTCTCCTGTCTGTTTTAATCGATTCAGTATTAACAGTCATGTGAGCGGTACTTGAGAAATCAGTCCATAACATGGTCATGAAACCCCTGTCTCCAATGCCACTTCGGCTGTGTGCACCACGAACACCTCTTCCATTTGGCCCACTACGGCTCGTGGTAGAACCTGCACCACTGCTGTGTGCTGGGAATGCCTCTAACAAACGGTTTACAAGAGTTGTTTGTTTGTTCACCAATATTAGCTCTAGGTTCTTCTGTGGCATGATGTTCTGTAATTTGCCTTTATAGCGTTGATCGAGGATGCTGGCCAACCAGTAGTCGTCATCCTTCATCATTTTGGCAATGCGGGGGTCCCTTTTTTAGGATCCGCAAGACATAATCACACATGTGGACAAATGTTCCAGGTGTCAATGATGCACTGCAAGTGGGGGGTGGAGGAGCACTTTCTGCCAAATCCACATCCCTTCAGTCACGCACAAACCCTGTACCTGACCTTGGCAAGCCAACATTTTCGCTTGCCTCTGAGAAGCATCCTCCTCCCCAAAATAATCATCCCCATCATCTTCCTCCTCCTCTTCCTCTTCTTCCTCCACCTCGTCCAGGACAGTTCCCTGAGCAGACAATGGCTGACTGTCATCAAGGCTTCCCTCCTCCTCTTCCTCCTCCGCTGCAGACGCCTGATCCTTAATGTGCGTCAAAATTTGCATGAGCAGACGCATAAGTGGCATGCTCATGCTTATGATGGCGTCGTCTGCGCTTACCAGCCATGTGCTTTCCTCAAAACACTGAAGGACTTTACAGAGGTCTTTCAGCTTTGACCACTGCACACCCGACAACTCCATGTCTGCACTCAAACTGTCTGCCCGTGTGTCCTCCCACAAATGCATTACAGCCTGCCTCTGTTCGCACAGCCTCTCAACCATGTGCATGGTGGAGTTCCACCTTGTTGCAATGTCTATGATTAGGCGGTGCTTGGGGAGGTGGAGCGATCGCTGCAGCCTTTGTATACGACTGGAGTCTACGGGCGAGCGACGGATGTGCGAGCACAGTCTTCGCACTTATGGAGCAGGGCTGTTAACTCCGGATAATTACTTAGGAAGCACTGCACCACCAGGTTCAAGGTGTGTGAGCCAGTCAAAGTATGTGTCTGAGTTTTGCCAGGGCTATGGCCGCCACAAAATTACGGCCGTTATCACTGACTACCTTGCCTGGCTCAAGATGTAGACTGCCCAGCAATGACTCAGTTTCTCGCTGCAAGTAGTCGACCAGTACCTCCGCAATGTATCTGTTGTCGCCCAAAGACCTCATCTTTAAAACAGCCTGCTGACGCTTACCACTAGCTGTTCGATAGTGGGACACCTCGTGTGCAACACTGGCAGCTGCGGATGGAGTGCTCGTGCTACTGCTCTCTGTCGACGAGCTTTCACTTCTGGAGGAGGAGGAGGGTTGAATGCCTACAGCCAACTGTTTCCTATACCATGGGCTAGGCAGCACTGTCCCACCGCCGCTGTCCCCTGTGGAGCCTGCATCCAACACATTAACCCAGTGTGCAGTGATGGACACGTAACGGCCCTGGCCATGCCTACTGGCCCATGCATCTGTTGTGAGGTGCACCTTTCCACTCACTGATTGTTTGAGTGCATGGACAATGCAGTCTTTCACATGCAGATGGAGGGCAGGGATGGCTTTTCTAGAAAAGAAGTGCTGACTGGGTAAGTCATAGCGTGGGACAGCGTATGCCATGAGCTCTCGGAACGCTGCGCTTTCAACCAAACGGAAGGGCATCATCTCTAATGAGATCAGTTTGGCAATGTAGGCGTTCAAAGCCAGTGTACGCGGATGAGAGGATGAGTACTTTCTTGTCCTACTCAGAGTGTCTGCTAGGGTGAGCTGGACTTGAGAGCTGCATATGGGGGAACTAGCGGTGGACATGACGGAATGAGAGGGGGTTGGTGATGGTGATGGTGTTGGTGGTGGTGGTGATGGCCTAGATTCAGTCTTTCGTTGCAAAAACATTGTGACTCCCTGACTGCTTTGGCCTTACGACGACGCCTCAACATTTCTTGCTGGTGGTGTGCTAACCAGTGGGCTTACAGTGGGGGAAGCGATGGAGCGTTGCAGGCTACCTTCAGTCGGAGCAGGTGCACATGTGCTACCTGAGGTTTTGTAGTCCGTCCACGCTTGCAAGTGCATGGTCATTAAATATCTAAGCATGCAACTGGTATTCAAATTTTGCAGATTTTTCCCTCGGCTAAAGGTCCTTCCGCACTTTACATAGATAACCTTTGCCTCATCAATAGGATTTTGGTAAAAAAAGTGCCACACTGCACTCTTCCTACTATGGTATAAATTTTCAGGGCTTGCATGCTGTGCTACTTGGACCGTCTGGCCAAGCCGTCCTGCAAATCTTTTTGCTTTTTTAACAATTTTTGGACAGCTACGGGCCTGTCAGATATCCTTCTCCTCTTCTGAGCTATTGCCAGCGGCACCCTCTTCCCCCAATGGATGCTAATCCGGGTCAACAACTGGATCATCCATCACCTCCTCTTCAATTTCATCTGCACCTTCCTCTCTGTCACCGTGTGAAGTGGTATAGTATGGGGACTGGGGAATTCAGGATTTGACTTGATAACCCAGGCATGGTATGTGAAAAGAGCTCCCTGGAGTAATATGAAGTGTGGCCTGCCACATCCTTCACTTTTGGTGGGGGTGAAGGACACAAAGAAAGTTGTTGTTCCTTACCAGGAGCCTGCACTGACGACTCAGTGCTTGCATTTTTTGAAACTTCAGAAGAGGAGGCAATAGAGCTGGAGACAATGTAAGCCAAAACCTGTTCCTGATGCTCCGGCTTTAAAATCGGTTTACCTACTCCCAGAAAAGGGAGTCTTCCAGGCCTTCCGGCGCCAGACGATGATGCAGGCTTAACACCTCCTGCCTTAGGTGCTATTGTGCTTTTGGCACTACCAGCAGATGCACCACCACCACTATCAGTACCAGCTGCCCCCCCGCCCACGTCCGTGGCCTCTTCCACCATACTTCCTCTTGTTTGGGGAAATGTACCAAAAATACCTGCAGATATATGGTACTGTATCAGAAGTGTACAGCTGTATACGGTGAAGGGGAAAATTGTAAATCTCCGTATATATTTACTGGAGTCAGACACTGACACTGACAGGCTCAGCATAGATTAGACCACAATATAAAAAGTTGAAAAAGGGTACTGTATCTGAAGATAACAGGTGTATATAGTTTAGGGGTAAATTGTAAATCTCCGTATAGATTTCCAGAGTAACACACAGATGCTCACAGGCTCAGTATGGATTAGACGACAATAAAAAAGCTGAAAAAGGGTACTATATCTGAAGATAACAGGTGTATATAGTATAGGGGTAAATTGTAATTCTCCGTATAGATTTCCGGAGTAGCACACAGACGCTCACAGGATCAGTATGGAATAGACCACAATATAAAAAGCTGAAAAAGGGTACTGTATCTGAAGATAACCGGTGTATATAGTATAGGGGTAAATTGTAAATCTCTGTACAGATTTCCAGAGTAACACACAGATGCTCACAGGCTCAGTAGGGATTAGACCAGAATATAAAAAGCTGAAAAAGGGTACTGTATCTGAAGATAACAGGTGTATATAGTATAGGGGTAAATTGTAAATCTCCGTATAGATTTCCGGAGTAACACACAGACGCTCACAGGCTCAGTATGGATTAGACCACAATATAAAAAGCTGAAAAAGGGTACTGTATCTGAAGATAGCAGGTGTATATAGTATAGGGGTAAATTGTAATTCTCCGTATAGATTTCCGGAGTAGCACACATACACTCACAGGCTCAGTATGGATTAGACCAGAATATAAAATGCTGAAAAAGGGTAGTGTATCTGAAGATAACAGGTGTATATAGTATAGTGGTAAATTGTAAATCTCCGTATAGATTTCTGGAGTATCACACATACGCTCACAGGCTCAGTATGGATTAGACCACAATATAAAAAGTTGAAAAAGGGTACTGTATCTAAAGATAACAGGTGTATAGGGGTAAATTGTAAATCTCCATAAAGATTTCCGGAGTAACACACATACGCTCACAGGCTTAGTATGGATTAGACCACAATATAAAAAGCTGAAAAAGGGTACTGTATCTGAAGATAACAGGTGTATAGGGTTAAATTGTAAATCTCCGTATAGATTTCCGGAATAACACACAGACGCTCACAGGCTCAGTATGGATTAGACCACAGTATAAAAAGCTGAAAAAGGGTACTGTATCTGAAGATAACAGGTGTATAGGGGTAAATTTTATATCTCTGTATAGATTTCCGGAGTAACACACAGACGCTCACAGGCTCACTATGGATTAGACCACAATATAAAAAGCTGAAAAAGGGTGCTGTATCTGAAGATAATAGGTGTATGGGGTATATTATAAATCTCCGTATAGATTTCCGGAGTAACACACAGACGCTCACAGGCTCAGTGTGGATTAGACCACAATATAAAAAGTTGAAAAAGGGTACTGTATCTGAAGATAACAGGTGTATATAGTATAGGGGTAAATTGTAAATCTCCTTATAGATTTCCGGAGTCACACACAGATAGTCAGCATGTATTTGTCCGTGATACCAGCCAGTACACGGTAGTGTGTGAGGAGCATACAGCTCTATACGGTGTGGGAAAAAATGAACGCTAGCAGGCAGCCTATTAACCACCGCTGTTGCACACAAGAAAATCCTCCCCTGTCACTGGCAGGCAGCCTATTAACCAGCGCTGCTGCACACAACAAAATCCTCCCCTGTCACTGCACACTAACTGTACAGCACAATTGCTATCAGCACAAGCACAGAATCACTTTTGTTTCCTGCCTAACTCTCTCCCTACTGAGAAACAGCGGCAGCAACCTCTCCCTATGCTAAGATCGGCAGAAGTAAAATGGCGGTCGGCGATCAAGGCTTTTAAAGCCACTGTGACGCCACACAAAGCAAGCCAATCACTGCAATGCCCTGCTCTAAGATGGTGGTGGCCGCTGCCCATGTCATCTCGTTGCCCACAGTGTGCGTCCTTGCTCATTGGCTGAGAAAAGGCACCTGCAAGCATTCTAGGAAAACTGACTTTGGCGCTTGGGTCGACGACCGCATGGTCGACTTCACGCTATGGTCGGGTTTCGCTCGGCGAAACCCGACTTTGGCGAAAGTCAGCGATTTTTGAATTTGACCGACCTGTTTCGCTCAACTCTATTCTTCACATCAAGTTTTGCCAACTGCTGAACTCTATTTTATTCTTATTTTACTTTTGTAATAGTGTGTGTTCTTGGGGGATTGTTAATTAAGACTAATCTGAAGTCTGGCCAACGAAACTCCTTTCTTTATTAGTACAAGAGTAAGTAAGAAATGCTTGATACATAATAAATAGCTTTTTCTTTTTTTCTTTCAGCAGTTTCAATTTCCTACAACTGATGAACAAGTCACTTTCTAAGGCTTTGTAGATCAGATGTCAGTGTTCAACAAGCTGTCGGTATCTGTCAGAATCATTTTTCCGAACCACTGAAATGTCAGCGGTATAGTGATAGATTTACACATTTAAGGAAGTAAAAATAGAACATTTTGCTATGGTAAGAGTTTGTGTGAGGATATCCATAAACCATTATGAGATATGACAAGTTAAAAAGTCCTATCCTATCTGGAGTAGATATCTGGGTCACCTTGAACTAACACATACTCTGCAGATTGTGTCATTTGAAGTTTAGGTACCAGCACTCCATATGAAAGCTAATTGTTGCATATCAATAAAGTCAAAAGTCTAGAAATATATTAAAAAGTTATTTTAAAACTACCTCAAATGGTTACACCAGATAGGCTTCAGCCCACTCTTTCTCTACGGAATGAAACCAAGTCCCTAAGGCTCCACGCAATGGAGTTATAGGAACTTTGTGTGTCGACATATGGTAATACTCTATGACGTCATATTTTGGAGATTTTCTGTTCTAGATAATATTATTGATCAAAGAGACCTTTTGGATGCCTCGGTGCAACTGCATCCCCTGTACCTACTATAGTTACACCCCTTGTCATTGGGACAGATAATATGTCCTACGGACCAAGAAACTGTAACGAGACATTGACAGATTGCAACCCAGGCCAGGGAGGCCACCTAAATGGTGTGGAACTTCATCTAAGGGAAAGTAGAAGGCCCACTTAAAGGTAATTGATAGTAGAGAAGCAATTGTATCAAAGGGAAATTAATGAACAGCTGTCTATGGTGAAAGTATGCTCAATTGTGTATATTGAAAGTAAGCAAAAGACACCATATTGGTTCTTAAATTCTATTACGGACAGCAGTGGACTTTCTGGGTTTTAGTGAGGAGTTGTACCAATGTACCTCAAGTAGTGGGGTCGTCATTAGTCAGTTGGGAACTGAGAGTAGTTGTGAGCAGCTGCAGCATTACACCTCAACTCGTTTGGCCCTCATAGGGGAAGATGAAGTCTCCCATAATTATTTGGTGGATTGTCATGAGATGCAAGAGTGTGAAGTGAAGGAGAAATAAAGAGTCATTAAATGTAACTGAAAAAAGTGCCTATGTATGCTTAATGCAAGAGAAACCTTTGTGAAGAAATGTGGGGTACAAATCCGCAGTCCCTCTGTGCGCTCTGAGGATTCTCCAATGTCAGTGTCGGGAGCGGCTGGTGCGTTATCACAATTATGCGATTTGCATAGATACCATAATGTGCCGACCTCGCCCAATGCAAGTGAATTGAGCGGGGCCGGACATGGCTAGTCAGAATGTGGCCAAAAGTATGTGAATTACATACTTGTGGTCATATGACCACCCACTCCCAGTGTCGGCACCGGAGAACTCAGTGTGCGCGCAAATAGACTGACTGCAGACTTGCACCCCAATCCTGGGCAATCCCTATATGGAGACACTCAGACATTCCTTGAAGGTATGTGACTTGCTGAAAAGTGATGACCACCATCTGTAACAGTAATAAATACATTCTTGGGGCTTCGTACAACAGTGGCATATTTTACACTTGAAGTATCTTCCTCTTTGTATAATATAAATCTATGAACCTGTATGTCTATAGCCATAGCTCTGTATATGCATTGTTTGGTTAATGCTCTTTATATAAAATCTTTTGTAATACTTTTTTTTGCTGGTGCAGGGTAATCTTATCTGCTGAAAATTAGATTTAGAGTATTTAAAAGTAAAAATCAGCAAAGTCAATTGTAAAAGCAAGGAACGTCTTTGTCAGGTCCATCACTTGCTAGAGCTGATGATTTATTAATCAGCAATCTAAACAGAGAACTAATGAAATTTCTCTCAGAAGGCTGCCCAGGATTTCCTGCATGAGAGAAGCCAGAATGTTACTGGAGGAAAAGGACATTCTCCCATTTAAGAAAATCCTTGGACTATACAATCTTCACATACTGTACTGCAAAATTGTTTTATTGCACATAATTATGCCAAGGGCAATGCTATTAGTTTGTGTCATAAGAGGATATAACAGGGTGGTTAAATTAAACTTTAAAGGGAACCTGTTACATGATTTTACCCTACTAAATTGCACCCAATGCCATAGAGGTCATGTAATGTGCACCACTAACATGTGTCTGTAAATCTGTACAGTATGCCCCAGTATGTAAGCAAATAGAAAAAACACTTTTATTCTTTAATTACCTGCTATGCCAGGGGGCTTCCAGTCATGTAGGTGGCACTGGATATCGGTTCAGGAAAGCCGCTCTGGCCAGTAGCAACATTCACCATAGTTTTAGTGATGGTCAGAACTGCCCCAGGATCATGGCCTCTTAATGGCAATCGTTGACAGCAATCTCCCTTCAGTGAGGCTGGTGCTCAGAGGCTTCATGCATGTTCAGATTTCTCTTATTCTATAGGCCAGTGCAGATTTGCTATTTTTTCCCATGCTGATTCACCTGTTATCCTCGCTTCAGTCTTTTTAGGGTAACAGGTGTTTTCATTTACCTGTTGTGCCCTATCACCTTTCAGGTGCAGCTTTATATACTTCCACCTGCTGGTATTCCCTGCTGTAGTTTAAGCCAGTCAGTGAAAGACCTGCTAGGGTTTATCTCTCTGTTGTTTATATTCTTTACCCTGCACCTATCTTCTGTTTCTTTTTAGGAAGCAGGCAACATATTCTCTAACAGTATGTACTTAATCCTTTATTTTGTATTTCTTGGTTTGTTTTACTCACTCTGGGATCTCTTTGTAAGGTTCTTTGTACATGTTTCTTGAAAATCAGTATTTCCGTCTGCCATTTTGCTTTCTGTATTGCTGCAGCTATCTTGCCCTCAGTCAATATGGAGTTTCCAGCTTTCATGTTCCCGCCCTGATTCTCTCCCTCTTGCTTCTTAAGCAGCCTCAGCTGAGCAATCAGTGCTTCAGAATCAAGCCTGCAGTGAGCCTGTGACCTGACTCCTGGAAACCTTAGACTTTGTACTCCAGCTATTTCCTACTGAGGAACTTTGGAACACTTGTGGACTCTGGAAACCTGCTATTTGATAAATCCACGTTTGCATGGAATTACGGTAACAGAGAAGAGATCCTGAACCTGTTGTGGAGAGTTATTGCTGAGCTTAAGTTACTCTGTCCTGCTGTGTCTCCTGCTTCTGTACCTGCAAACTGTGTGACCCTTTTTGCCACTTGTATGAAGTAATACAAGTCCTTCTATATCAAACCTGTGTCTCATGTGTTTTCCTCGCACCCAAGCACAAGACGCTATATGAACTGTACACCATACATTACAAGATTCTGAAGCCAAACGTTAGTGTCTGCTGGGTCTGGGAAGGCTGTGTCTGCTGTGACTGTGGATATCAGATGTCCGGTTATACTTTCTGTGATGACAGTGGTTGTGACTTCTCACAACCATTCCAGTATTCCTGTCTTAAAAGATCTGGAAGATGGAGGCTCGCATAAAGGAGCTTTGCGGAGTGACTGATACAATCCTTGCAGATATACAGACTATAAAGACCCGTTTTGCAAACCTACAGGACCTCACTAATCACAATTTGCAAGTGTTTGGACAAACTACCCAGGATTTACGAGCCAGGATTGAGGTTCTAGAGGAACGAGTCCAGGCTCCTGCCATAACCCCGAGTTCTGGGATTCCCAAGTTACCCCCTTTTCATTTTGGCGGTGAACGTGAGAAATTCAGGGGATTTATTAACCAATGCAGTCTTTTTTTTTCTGCACATGCTTCACAATTTCCCACTGAACGATCTAAAGTGCTTACTATAATCATGTTGCTTACCAACAAGGCTTTGATGTGGGCAAACCCTCTGATTGAGACTGAGGATGAATGTTTGGATCATCTTGATGCTTTCATTTCAGCCATGGGCAGGTGTTTGATGACCCCAATCGAGGTGCAACAGCTGAAGCAGCCATGTTAACTTTGCGCCAAGGTAAGCGCTCAGTAGCCGAATATGCCTTGGATTTCAGGAGATGGGTCCTCGATACCACTTGGGACAGTTCCGCCAAAAAAATCTATTTTTCGAAAAGGGTTGTCTCCACTGATTAAGGATGAACTTGCTCGTGCCGACCCTCCCACTGCGTTAGGTGACTTTATTAACTACTGCATCCGTATTGATGCTCGTCTGACTGAACGCAGGCAAGAGAGATGGTTAGAAAGTAATCGCACTAACCTTTTCCTACCTTCCTCCCAGCTAAGGAACCTTTGAGTAGGATCACACGGGAACCTGAACCTGAACCCATGCAGGTGGACTCTTTACAAAGACGGGTTAGTGATGCACGCAAAGAACATCGTTTAAAGGAAAATCTATGTTTCTACTGTGGTAAGTCAGGGCACTTCATTATAAACTGCCCCAGCCGTTCTCGTAAGACTACTGCAGCAGTCATTCACTGTGAGTGTTGCGAGAGGAGATCTGTCAGGTCCGAGCCTCAGGCTCCAGAGAGATCTGCAGCAACAGATATTGATTTCTCGGACTTAAACTCCGTCACTTCTGAGGACGATGACTGTGTAAACGCTGCAATTTTTCAAGTTTCCTCAGCGGTGTCCCAGCTGAGTTGTAAGAAAAACAATTCTCATTGCTTTCTTTCCATCAAACTCTGGGTTGACTCAGTCTGGGTGTCTAGCTCTGCTATGATCGACTCAGGGGCAAGTGGAAATTTTATGGATATCTCCTTTGCTCTGAAACGGGGGATACGTTCAGTGAAGAAGACTACTCCAGTACAGATGGAGACTGTGGATGGCTCCCTGCTGACCTCTGGACCAGTGGATCAGGAAACGGAGCCTTTGAGGGTCCTTATGGGTAAAGATCATCAAGAGAAACTGTCCTTTATGCTTATCTCTTCTCCCCACTTTCCCATTATTCTAGGGCTACCATGGCTGCAGGCTCAGAACCCTACCATTAACTGGGAGACCAAGGAATTACACTTTCCAGAGAAACAGATGAGTCCAGAAGTTTCAGCTTGCTCTGTTCCTAAAGGAACCATGTCAGTCCCTGAACTACCAGCTGTATACCAGGACTATGTGGATTTATGTGACAAGAAGAACGCTGACCAGCTTCCCCCTCACCGTCCATATGTTTGTCCAATTGAATTATTGCCTGGAGCAGAGATACCTTTTGGTAAGATCTACCCCCTGGCGGGGCCCGAGCTAAAGGCTTTAAAGGATTACATAGACGAAAATCTAGCCAAGGGCTTCATACGCCCCTCTTCATCTCCTGCAGGTGCACCCATCTTCTTTGTGAAGAAGAAAGATGGATCTCTGAGACCCTGCGTAGACTATAGGGAACTCAATAAGGTTACTATTAGAAACCGTTATCCATTGCCTTTAATCCCTGAGTTATTGGAGAGAGTGCGGCATGCCAAAATTTTCTCTAAACTGGATCTCCGTGGGGCCTATAACTTGGTCCGTATTAGACCTGGGGATGAATGGAAGACTGCATTCAGGTCACGCTATGGACACTTTGAATATCTGGTTATGCCTTTTGGTCTGAGTACCGCCCCAGCCACTTTCCAACACTTGGTGAATGACATCTTCAGGGATCTCCTAGATACATTCGTGGTGATTTATCTGGATGATATTCTAATTTTTTCTAACTCCACAGAGGAACATCATGGACATGTGAGAATGGTCTTAGAACGTCTAAGACAAAACCATCTTTACATCAAACTTGAAAAGTGTGAATTCCATAGGACCGAAATTCAATTTCTGGGGTATGTACTGTCTACACAAGGGATTAGGATGGATGGAAGCAAGACCCAAGCCATCAAGGATTGGCCAATTCCTAGAAATGTGAAGGAGGTGCAGCGCTTCATCGGGTTTGCCAACTTCTATAGATGTTTCATTAGGAATTTCTCTGAGGTAGTGTCACCTATCACCCAACTTACCCGGAAACAGTCTAGGTTCTCCTGGACCCCCCAAGCCCAGGAAGCATTTTCCCGTCTAAAGGATAAATTTACCACCGCACTATCTTAGTACATCCCAACCCCGAACTTGCCTTCATAATAGAGGTGGATGCTTCAGACTGTGCAATTGGAGCTATACTCTCTCAGAGAACAGGTGAGAAGAATGTCTTGCATCCCTGTGCCTTCTTTTCCCATCAGTTGTCTTCGGCTGAGAGGAACTACGATGTGGGCAATAGAGAGTTGTTGACCATTATTGCCGCCTTCAAAGAATGGAGACACCTTCTTCAGGGTGCTGCACAGCAAATAGTCGTCCTGACAGACCATCGTAACCTTGAATTTATCAGGTCGGCTAAGTGCCTGACTCCTCGCCAGGCTCGCTGGAATCTTTTCCTAAACCAATTTAATTTTGTAATTTCTTATAGGCCAGGATCGCGCAATGGAAAGGCTGATGCACTCTCTAGGATTCATTCAGCAGAGACCCGTCCACTTACTCCTCCTAAGACTATTCTTCCTGACTCTAGATTCCTGGGAGTGATTCATAATCAAGACCTACTTAAGGACATCAAGGAAGCATACCATGCGGATTCCTTGTTGGCACAACCCCCAAGGGACGTAAGTCTTGTCTTTAAAAATGGTGTGTGGATTCAGGGACAACGTCTGTATATACCTGAAACAGTCAGATTGAGAGTATTGCAACTTATCCACGATTCCAAGATAGCTGGGCATAGAGGAATTCTAAAGACACAGGAATTTATTTCTCGTTTCTTTTGGTGGCCCACTTACAGGAAAGATGTTTTAAACTATGTCACTTCATGTGAAGTCTGTGCAAGATGCAAAACACCTCGCTCCTCACCAACTGGTCTGTTGCAACCCCTTCCCACCCCGTCCCGCCCGTGGGGATCCATTTCTATGGACTTCATTGTGGAGTTACCAACCTCTCAAGGGAAGAACACCATTCTAGTGGTGGTTGATCGTTTAACCCTGCTGTTCTGTTCGGGTTTACTATACACTTGTTATGTTCGGGTCATTTTTGACCCGAACCTATTAAAATGTTGTTTTGAGCCACTGAAAAGTTCTTTTTGAATACCTGTTGCATTATTATACTGTGTGTGATCATAGTTGTTCATTATCAAAGAAAAATTGAATAAAAAAACTTAATTTTTTTAAATTTTGTGTTGATTAATGTAAAACAGCCTAATTGCATTTTACACCAAAGTAACAAACTTGTGCTTAAATAATCAACTATATCTTTACAACAACATCAACAACAACTTTAGGTAACTATTAGTACAACTAACTTAAAACTAAAATAAATTTTAACAGTATAAAAGCATTTTGAAAAAAAAAGTAAAAAATAATCAGAAAAAAATAAAAATTTCAGTTTTTTTCAAAAAAAGGTTTCTACTAATCTATTTTTTGCAATTAGCACAACAATAATAAACATGTCTGTTGCATATATATTTTTCACAATTAAAACAAATCATATTTGTTTTGCGGTCACTGGCAGGAGGACAAAAGCTGCATCTTTTTCTTTTTTTGCTTGTAGGTGTGCTTGTGAAGGATGTTTCGGTAGCAGAGCTGGTGGAGGGTGTGTTTTGAACTTGGTTCTGGATTCTTTCAACAATTTTAATTGATCCTTCACTTCTTGGATGTATTTTGTATTTTGCTTGTCAGTTCACAAGGAAAAGAAACTATTTTCTTTTGCAATCTTGAAAACTGAATTGATTTATTTGTAGAGGAACAGCAGGCCTTTAGATACAGCAATAAAAATTGTACTGAAAGACAATGCGTATGGTTTGTACTGAAATCATTTGTATACAAGTATCCATCCATTTATGTCCATCTGTGCACCTAAAGCAACTAGATAACTTGATAAAACAATAGTAGATGCAATAAGTAGTCTCAAAATAAACTAAAAATCCTTTGTTTTACTCAAAAAATGGCTGTAGATTAGTATAAAAGGCTAACGGGTCATTTCTGACCCGAACATAACAAGTGTATAAAAAACTGTAGCGCAAAAAGTAAAGCACCGAAAAAAAAAAAATAAAGTACCTTTAGTATGAACCCCGTAAATTAGGAAAATAGAAGGAACCACAAGTTTCAAAATCAAAAAATGAATGAATAAAATAATATCTAATTTCCAAAACGGGTCATTTTTGACCCGAACAGAACAGCAGGGTTAACAAAGGCAGCTCATTTTATCCCTTGTGTCGGCTTACCCACTGCAAAACAGACATCAGATTTGATGATTAAGAATGTGTTTCGCTTACATGGAGTACCGGATGAGGTCATTTCGGATCGAGGGGTGCAATTCACTTCAAGGTTTTGGCAAAATTTCTGTGCCGCATTGGACATTAAAGTAAACCTTTCTTCTGCTTTTCATCCCCAGACTAATGGACAGACAGAACGAACCAATCAGACCCTGGAGCAGTATCTCCGCTGCTTTATCTGCCACCTACAGGATGATTGGGTGGATCTACTTCCACTGGCTGAGTTCTCTTATAACAACTCTCAGAGCGCCTCCACTAAGCAGTCTCCTTTTTACTCCAATCTAAGTTATCATCCTAACATTCTTCCTCGATTTCCCATAGAAACGCCCTTGCCAACAGTGGCTGAAAGAATCACGTCTTTACAAAAGAATATGGATCTTCTAAAGGAAAATCTGGAATTGGCTCAGGAAAGGTACAAGAAAGCAGCAGATAAATTTCGTAAACCTGCACCAGCTTTCAAGGTAGGAGACTTGGTCTGGCTGTCAACCAGAAATCTTAAGTTAAGGATTCCATCGTCTAAGTTGGGACATAAGTACATTGGACCCTATAAAATCAGTAAAATTATAAGTGCCGTTGCTTGTCGTCTTCAACTGCCCAGAACTATGAGAATCCACCCTGTCTTTCATGTATCCCTACTAAAGGCTGCAACACCCAATACGTTTCCTGGACGTTCTTCTCCTTGCCCTGACCCAGTGCTAGTCGATGGTCAGGAAGAATTTGTGGTGGAAAGGATTCTAGATTCCAGGTTGTACAGAAATCAGTTACAATATTTGATTAAATGGCAGGGCTACCCAGTGGAGGACAACTCATGGGAACCAGTCAATAACGTTAATGCTCCTCGCTTGCTCCGCCAGTTTCATCAGAGGTACCCAGACAAGCCTGGTCTGAGGTCATCCGGAGGTTGTCCCTAAGGGGGGAGTAATGTAAGGTTCTTTGTACATGTTTCTTGAAACTCAGTTTTTCCGTCGGCCATTTTGCTTTCTGTATTGCTGCAGCTATCTTGCCCTCAGTCAATATGGAGTTTCCAGCTTTCATGTTCCCGCCCTGATTCTCTCCCTCTTGCTTCTTAAGCAGCCTCAGCTGAGCAATCAGTGCTTCAGAATCAAGCCTGCAGTGAGCCTGTGACCTGACTCCTGGAAACCTTAGACTTTGTACTCCAGCTATTTCCTACTGAGGAACTTTGGAACACTTGTGGACTCTGGAAACCTGCTATTTGATAAATCCACGTTTGCATGGAATTACGGTAACAGAGAAGAGATCCTGAACCTGTTGTGGAGAGTTATTGCTGAGCTTAAGTTGCTCTGGCCTGCTGTGTCTCCTGCTTCTGTACCTGCAAACTGTGTGACCCTTTTTGCCACTTGTATGAAGTAATACAAGTCCTTCTATATCAAACCTGTGTCTCATGTGTTTTCCTCGCACCCAAGCACAAGACGCTATATGAACTGTACACCATACATTACACTCTTTCTATTTCAGCACACTTTTCCTTCTGTAGGTAATTTTCACTCTGCTCTGCCCTTAGGGTATTTAGGAGAAATGTGAAGTGCTCAATGGCCTTTGGCAGCATAGGTCCAAGTTGCTATCATTTAGTCCATGGTTAGGGCTATCTCTGCTCATGCAGAAACCACTAGAGACTGTGGGATCAGGAGGATCTCTAGTCTGTACAGGAACTGGCAGGGTAAGTTGCAGTTTTTTAGTGTGTTACCTATTTTCCCGATTGTGTTGCTACACAATCATAACATCGACATACGCAGACTCAGACAATGGAGACAATGGAGAAATTAAGTTCTCCGTCTTCTCCTCACCTGTGCTGCGATTCTCTAATTTGAGATGATAGGATCACACTAACATGACACACGGATCAAACTCGGACAGCATTTGAGGTGAGTGTCATTAACATAATTGAGATGATTCTCTCGCATGAGAGACTCATCGCTCATGTGTCCTTGGCCTACCAGCAACTTACAGAGCATGCACAGATCAAAAATTAAGCTGGGTACATATACCCAGCTTTAATTGCATGTCGAAAAAACTGGCTGTCAGAATGGCATCAATAAAAACATTGGCTCAGTGCAAAAGACAAACCCTTAAACGGCCCCATCGAATGAAAAATGCTATAGGTCTCTGAATATGGTGACACAAGTAAAAAAAAACATTTTTTTAACACTTAAGAAAAAACCTATGCATGTTTGGTATTACCATGATTGTACTGACCTGGAGAATTATATTACCAGGTAAGTTTTACTGTATAATGAACACTATAAATAAAAAAATTAACCCAACAAATGCGGAATTGCACTTTTTTTTGCATATTTGGTATTCGGAATTTTATTCCCCACTTTCCAGTACATCATATGATAAAATGAACGATGTCATTTAAAAATTATAACTTGTTCCACAAAACACAAGCCCCCATATGTCAATAGAAACATAAAAAAGTTATGGCTCTTGTAAGAAAAAGAGGAAAAACAAAAATGCAAAAACGAGAAGTAGCAATGCGGTTAAATATTATTTTGTATTTTTATAACTAAAGTCCTTGTTTAAACTAGATAGGACTTTTTATGGCAGTAACATTGGTTCTGTGCATTTTTCTCTTGGGAGAAAATGGCCAGAAATATTTTTTTTACCTATTTGAAGGGTCTGTGCGCTGCTAGGATTCGCTGGTTTCTGAGCTGGCAATGGTGGTGATGTATATGATATGCATGTAACTGTATTGAGCAAGGTCACTCCCACTACATGGCTTCTGCTCGGCCGGGAGTATGCATATCGAATACATCACCGCCGTTCCCGGCTCAGAAACCATCGAATACTCGCAGCGCACAATGTGTGCACTGGGGGGATTCAAAAGTCTGCAGTCATTTTAGACCAGACTATCCCTTTAATTTTATACTGTACTATAGCTAATACAATCAATAAAAATATTTAAAAAAAATTCTCAGATTACAGTGTGGAGTAATACCAGATATGTGTACTATCCAAAAACTTCCATCAGGGCCATCATTACCAAGCACTATATGAGAACTGGACTGGGCAGACAATATAGAATGCCGGACTGACCCACACGTACAGCCTTATAGCCTCATATCAAGTTGTAAGTTCAGGTCGGGAGACGAGCGGCACTACAGTCCATATAAACATGGGGAAATACAGTCACTTGAACAATTATGTTCACCTGAACCTGGACTAAAACTAATAGATTTTTAATTTACCATTTTCAATAACATATAACAAAATTTCTAGGGAAAAATTTGCATGCTCTACCATATATAAATTCAACTGTTTAATCTCCTCTAATCTATAATGTAAGAAAATAAAATATTCCAAAAAAAAGTGAGATCTTAATTGCCATATTTTGTATTCACCGTAGCTGTTTTCAGGTCATACATGTGTCTTTAATGAAATAATTATTTTTTTTGGTTCCAGATAACATATTCCATTACGTTTCTCATTAAGATAAGAACTTAGGAAAGTTGATTTGATTATTACTAATTATGGCAGCTCTATTCTATCTCATAGATGCCCATGCAACTGTAGGTTGAGAGCTCCATTTTCTAGAAGCATTTATCTTCTTATTTTTCTTTTTGAAAGTTTTGTCGACTAATTAAAGTTACAAATTGAAAATTTTAAATACACTAAGTGTATTTAGTATTTTTATATGTCGATGTCTCCTTAAACGAGGCAACAGTTTCATATAATGAAGTTGTGGAAAAATCAATGGTTTAATTAAATAGTACCACCCAAAGAGTGTCAGGGAAAGCTTCTTCCATTATTACAGTTTGCATTTTTTTCAAAGACTGGAATAGAGTTAAGTGGATTACCGTAATTTGCATAAGATCTTAATAAAATCTTATGGAGACGGATTACTGTAGGTAATTTTTGCTTGATTTTTAATACCAAGGGTATGTGCACACGTTAAGTATGTGGTGCAGAAATTTCTGCATCTCTTTTGCAAGAAAAACGCAGAGGCAAAAATCCACATTTTCAACACATTTTTGCTGTGTTCTTTTTACTTACGTTTTTGGTGAAGATTTTTATCCACTCATTAGTATGGGTGAAATCTGCAGAAAAAACGCTGAAAGAATTGACATTCTGCAGATATAAATGAAAAGTTTTGTGACATGTCTGCACTGAAAAAATGCAGCAAAACGCAACTTATGCACACAGCCTGAGGCATCTTTCAGACGTCAGTGCAGTGACAATTATACACATAGACCCATTCAAGTGAATGGGTCTGTGCACATTTCAGTGTGTGTCACCCTGGGTGAGAGAGAAGCTACACTAGGTGCACCACAATGGGAAGAGGATGGGGGAGCCCAAACACTAGGAAAGGGGGGAGTGGAGTCCCCTAGGCAGATTTTACAACACCCTGTCTGTCTTAACGTTCCTAAATAGGTTCCGCACCTATCGCTGAGCAGGAACCTAATCCCTAATTACCCCTAGCAATAGACCCTGGATAGATAGGGGACAGGGTGTGCTAGTCAGCCCTCATGTCAACTAAAGACAAAGCAGGAAGACAAATGAGGGAATACACTTAGCTTGAGACGACACACGAGAGCGCACACCAGCAATCCTTCAAGAGGCTCCAAAAAGAAACTAGTTGACTTCTAGCGCTTCCAAAAGACAGAGATAAATAGATCTATCACCGGACCCTTGCTGAAGCAACTAAAGGTATTTAAACATTTAGCAAGGGTGTGTTAATCAGCAACAAATGGTGGAGATCACCGCTAGTTCCTACATGGAGAAAGATATCACCCCACAGCAGAGATTCAAGATCCAGAATGTGCCTGCAGAGCTAAGTGCAAAAATCTTCTACAGACAGAACCAGAATCACTGTCTGTCACTCCTGCACACCCGTGACAGTGTGTATCCACGGACCATGTGTCCGTGGACATGTCCAGTTTTTAACAGAAGCACGGACCGCAAAACATCCTGCACACGTGCACACTGATGACACACATGGATGTCATCCGTGTGTCATCAGTACTACATGTACTGGTGCCTGGGAAGCAGCGGTACAGTTAGCGCTGTTCCCCGGTGTCGGGTGCTGAAGACCGGTGATCAGCGTGAGCAGGGGAGAATGATGAGCATTATATTCAACTGATGACAGTGACAGCAGGCAGTGGCTGATGAGACTATTACTCCCATCAGCCTACACCTGCTGCTACTAATAACAGTGAAAGCAGGCAGCAGCTGATGAGAATATTCATCACCCGCCGCCTGTGCTATAATTATATAAATAATTTTAAGAAAGGTGTGGGTTCCCCTGTATTTTCTATAACCAGCCAGGAAAACTAACAGCTGGGGGTGGCAACCCTCAGCTGTCATTGCTAGCAAAGCTGGTTATCAAGAATAGAGGGGTCCCCACACTTTTTTTAATTCTTTAAATCATTTAAAAACCGGAGTAGGGTCAAAGATCTGTGGTGAACTTACTGAGCTGAACTGCTGTGATCTCAGTGAATTTTTCTCATGGTGCTGAAGTCACTGCTGTTCAGCATCGACTGGAAACGCAGCATCAGTGACCAGTGGTAACCTCAATGAGGTCGCCGCTGCTCATTGATGCTGCACTTGCAGTAGCTCATTCACCAGTGGTTCTAAGCCTGGATGGTGGAATCTTGGCACCATCCTGTCACAGGGTTACTGCAAAAGAGAGCAGTCATAAGACTGCAGCTAAGCTTGGTTAGCCACTCCTATCCCCTATATAATCTGGGTCCTGATTCAAACACATTGTCAGAGCTAGCTTATGCTGCATGGCTTGGATGAGAGGTGTTTTGGTGCATATTGTGAGGAGTTTGGAGGAGTTATCTGTGACTGTTGCATGGGTTTGTAAGTGTGATAATTCCCTTCTCTTATTTTAGTTTTTCCCCATCCTACACTCCCCTGGTGCAGGGTCACCCGACAACTGAGTCAAGACATGTTAAACCCCAGACATGGAATACGCCTTGTGAAAGAACGATGGATAAGTGAGGGATGTTGTTTTTTTTTATTTTTGTTTTATTACAGGAGACAAGGGATTCAATGGAATTGGCATTAGGTGAGTATAACTGTTTGTTATTTTTAAATAAAAATGGAAAAGTGTGTTTTGTTTTGATTTCAAGTAAAAGATTTTATACTTGCTATGTCTTTATTTACCGTGCAACTATAGTATTAGTAATGGAGAAGTGTCTTATAGATGCCTCTCCATTACTAAGCTATGGGCTTGATATCACCAGACAATACAAAGGTGACATAAATGTACAAATGTGAACCCTACTTGCCACCTCTACAGGGCAAGTGGGAAAAGCCAGCCAATGGGCCAGAATCTGCGCATCTAATATATGTGCCTTTTCTGGCCAGCTGCGGGCAGCTATTTTAAGGCTGGGGGGTTAATATCCATGGCCCCTTACCATCCTGAGAATACCAGCCCCCAGCTGTCTGTTTTAGCAAGGCTGGTTGTCAAAAATGGGGGGACCCCCATGCCATTTTTTTTTAAATTATTTATAAAAATAATTAAAAAAAACAGCTTGGGGACCCCTCTAGTTTTGATAACCAGCCTTGCTAACACTGACAGCTGAGGGTTTGCCTGGCTGGTTATAAAAAATACAGGGGAGCCCATGCCTGTTTTTAAATTAATTTATTGATTTATAACGCAGGCGCCAGCTGATGAATACTCCCATCAGCTGACACCTGCCCTTACTGTTATTAGTGGCTGCAGGTGTAGGCTGATGGGAGTAGTAGTCCCATCAGCCGCTGCCTGCTGTCACTTTTATCACTTAAATATGACGCTCATCATTCTCCATTGCTCACGCTGATCGCTGGCAGAGCAGTGGAGAATGATACGTGCGGTCTTTAGCACCAGGCGTCAGGGAACAGCGCTAACTATACTGCTGCTTCCCAGGCACCGGTGCGTGTGGTACTGATGCGGTACATGGGCAGCACACGGTTGCCACACTTATTTCACAAATATTACACACAAGGACATGGATATCTCCGGCACTGGTTTTTCAGGTATCGGAAATATAAGGCCTTACAGAAAATGGACAATATACTTTATCTTATCATTAGTGTTGAGCATTCCGATACTGCAAATATCGGGTATCGGCCGATATTAGCTGTATCGGAATTCCGATTCCGAGTTCCGATATTTTCGTCTTATCGGATACCGGAATCGGGATGTCACTGTCACTGTCAGTGTCCGTCTGTCGGGTCTGTCAGGAGTCAGCGGCACTTACCTGGCAGAAGATCTCCGGCGGTCACATCCCGGACTGCTTCATGGCCGCCACCATCTTCTTTCCCCGGCGGTCACATGCAGTTTCTCGCGATAACTGCAGTGACTGCTGGGTAATCGCGGCCGTAAAGCAGTCAGTCCGATGACGTCACCGCCGGGGAAGCAGGTAATCAGCTGTGCTGCGCCGGGATGACAGGCTCTGCCTGTCATTGCGATGTAGCAGAGCTGGATCGTCGTGGGACTATCGTTATGGACTGCGTCGGACAGGTGGTATACTGTTGGTTTGTTTTTTTTCTTTTTTTACAGGAGATCGATGGCGTCGCAGGAATGAGAGTGTAATAAAAGAAATGAAAACTGTGTTGTCTCTTTTATTTCATTAAAAGACTTTTTTCTTGCTTTGTCTTTTTTTATGCATTTAATAACTTTGGGATTAATAATGGATCGGTGTCTTATTGACACCTCTCCATTATTAACCGGGCTTATTGTCACCGTGCAATCAACGGTGACAATAACCCCTTATTACCCCGCTTGCCACCGCTACAGGGCAAGTGGGAAGAGCCGGGTAAAGTGCCACAATTGGCACATCTTTTGATGCGCCAAATGTGGGGCTGCTGTAGCCTGGTATTATCAGGCTGTTGAGGGCCAAAATCCATGGGCCTTGACAGTCTTTTAATACCAGGCCGCAGCAGTCTGCATTTTACTTGGCTGGTTAACAAAAATAGGGGGGATCCCCACGCCGTTTTTTTTCGAGGGGATCCCCTATTTTTGTTAACCAGCCAAGCTAAGCAGACTGCTGTGGCCTGGTATTATCAGGCTTGCAAGGTCCATGGATATTGGATCCTTACCAGCCTGAAAAACCAGGCCTCAGCGGTCTGCTTCATCTGGCTGGTTAACAAAAATAAGGGGGACCCCACGCTAATTTTTTTCGAGGGGATCCCCTATTTTTGTTAATCAGCCAAGTTATGCAGACTGCTGTGGCCTGGTATTATCACGCTGGCAAGGTCCATGGATCTTGGCTCCTTAACAGCCTGAAAATCCAGGCCTCAGCGGTCTGCTTCATCTGGCTGGTTAACAAAAATAGGGGGGACCCCACGCCAATTTTTTTCGAGGGGATCCCCTATTTTTGTTAATCAGCCAAGATATGCAGACTGCTGTGGCCTGGTATTATCAGGCTGGCAAGGTCCATGGATCTTGGCTCCTTAACAGCCTGAAAATCCAGGCCTCAGCGGTCTGCTTCATCTGGCTGGTTAACAAAAATAGGGGGGACCCCACGCCAATTTTTTTCGAGGGGATCCCCTATTTTTGTTAATCAGCCAAGATATGCAGACTGCTGTGGCCTGGTATTATCAGGCTGGCAAGGTCCATGGATCTTGGCTCCTTAACAGCCTAAAAATCCAGGCCTCAGCGGTCTGCTTCATCTGGCTGGTTAACAAAAATAGGGGGGACCCCACGCCATTTCTTTTTCGAAGGGAACCCCTATTTTTGTTAATCAGTTCCCTCTGACGTCACTGATTGTGTCCCTGGCTGACCTGAAGTGAAAGTGGAAAGCAATCAATTAAGCTTTCCACTTAAGGGCCCGTCTCACATAGCGATATCGCTACCGAGATCGCTGCTGAGTCACTAGTTTTGTGACGCAGCAGCGAGCTCACCAGCGATATCGCTGTGTGTGACATTCAGCGACGATCAGCCCCCCTGCCGGGTATCGCTGATCGTCGCTGAAATGTCAGGACCTTTGATCGCTGGTTTCCCGCCTGTCACACGCAGCGATGCGTGCCTGTCAGAGGGAAACCAGCGATCAAAAAAAGGTCCTGACATTTCTGCGACGATCAGCGATACCCGGCAGGGGGGCTGATCGTCGCTGAATGTCACACACAGCGATATCGCTGGTGAGCTCGCTGCTGCGTCACAAAACTAGTGACTCAGCAGCGATCTTGGTAGCGATATCGCTATGTGAGACGGGCCCTTAAGCGATGTTACCCGCAGTGTCGCTGTCCCAGATCGCTGCCTGAGCTGCCTGTTTGGCAGCTCAGCAGCGATCATGTAGCGATACACCAGCGATCCTGACAAGTGCATATCGTTGTCGGGATCGCTGGTGTATCGTTATGTGACACCCAGCCTTTACTCTCCTGTCAGGCAGGAGAGGAACTCATTCATTTGGGGTTTACTGTGAGGCTGCAGCATTAGCTGCGGTCCCTGCAGTAAACATTAACCCTTTCTGAAGGATTACACCGTGGGACCTGACTGTGCATGGGATAGGTAAGAATAATTTTGCTTTTTTATTTTATTTTTATTACAGGAAATGGTTTTTGCAGTAAAATAAAAGATGGTCAAAAACATGTGTCTTTATTTCATTAAAATGATTTTTAATTAAAGTGTGTGTGTTTTATTTTTATTTCATGCAATAGGATTAATAATTGATAGTTGTCTAATTGACAGCTCTCAATTATTAACCTGGCTTAAGGTCACCTTTCAATAGCAAGGTGGCTTTAACCCCATATTAACCCATTCGCCACCGCTACAGGGCAATGGGAATAGACGGGCAAAGTGCCAGAAAGGGCGAATCTAATTATAGATTTGTCTTTCCTGGGGTGTCTGGGGGCAGATGTTAGTAGCCGGGGGGGGGCAAAAATAATGGTCCCTCTCTGGGCTATTATTATCTGCCCCCACTCACTGGCTTTGTCTGTCTGGTTGCGAAAATAGGGCGGGAGCCCACGCATTTTTTTTCAGCAATTTTACACCTCATATATATATATACATGTCATTGAATTTGTGACACATATATATATATATTTATATTTGTAGTTCATACACTTCTACATAGTATAATAGCCGCTAATTCAATTGCCGGCTTTTGTGAAAATGCAGAACCCGACATGAAATGACACTTGGTGTACATAGGGTTAACCATGTATTTTCATGTCCTTTGCTATCTAATTTGCACAAACAATTAAATCAGACTATGTGTGCAAAATTTCACACCTCTAGGGGTTAATTAAAGGTGTAAATTCGTAGCAAAAAAGTCCGTTTTTTTTACAACGAATTTACACCTTTAATTAACCCCTACAAGTGTGAAATTTTGCACACATAGTCTGATTTAATTGTTTGTGCAAATTAGATAGCAAAGGACATGAAAAGAAATGTTTAACCCTATATACACCAAGTGTCATTTCATGTCGGGTGCTTCTGTCTTTTCACTGAAGCCGGCTTTACCCGGCAATTGAATCAAAGGATATTTTACTATGTAGAAGTGTATAAACTATACATATATGTATATATATATGTCACAATGACATGTATATATATATATATATGTATTCTATGTGTGTATATTTAGTGTTTACAAGGAAAGAATGGGGTTTTTTTAGTTGCGATATTTTGTTCCCATAGACTTACATGGGACTTCCGGTATCGGTATCGGGTATCGCCGATTTTTTAGTGATATCGGCGATACCATTCCGATTCCGATACTTTAGCATATCGGAAAGTATCGCTCAACTCTACTTATCATCCTATTAGACTGACAAACTTTAAACCAGAACCAGTATTTAGAAACCATATGATAACTCAAAATTATTGTTAATCCTTTCATTTAGGATGAACCTCTTCATCACCTTTACACCACAAAACATTCATTTAATATTATTTTCATCCTTAAAAGGAACCTGTCATGTAAAATAATGGTATTAACTTGCAGATATGGGGTTCATTTGCAGGTTAATAGCGTTCTGATACCATGCGGCAGGGAGGAAATGAACATTATTCCCCTGGTAGCCTCACTCTTCAGTCATGGGGGTGGCGCCGGCCAGATTGACCTGCAGATTAACCCCATTTCTGCACGTCAATTGCGTTTTTTCAGGTGATAGTTTCCCTTTAAGTTTGAACTCCTAAACTATCTTTCATAAACTGTTCCCTGATTGGACTGCTGGCTGAGTGACGTATTGGAAAAGGACAGTTGCCATAATGTGTTCTTTGCTAGTAAATCCAGAAATGTTATGATGATCTTTGATACAAACAATAGCATCTTGTAATTTTACTCTAACTCATGCATTGAATTGACAAATAAATCTCCAAGATGCACAGTCCAATAGAAATGCAAACAATGGTAGAAATATAGAAGAGGCGTCGGAAATAACAGCACTAGTCAGAAATCAGCAAAAGCAGAACTCTTTTAAGATGGAATATGAAGTCCTGCTTTGAATTCTGAGAAAAGCAGGTATAATAAATTCAATACGTTCACATTGTCGGATGACATTTATATATCATTTGAAGATTATGTGGTGATTTGTTTTTGAACTGAAACTGTAAAATCCATATAAAAGTTTAGTAAGTTAAGCAAAAATATGTTCTTGGCATCAAGAACCTGGGAAATAGCTCTGGAAAGTCTACAAATGCTGCATCCACCATTCAGTTTGTGAATGTGTTCTGTAGGTGATTAAAGCACAACAAAGCGGTATATACAGTATATACAAGGCAGTGTGTACATTTACACTTCAGTCTTCATTAAAGAATTGATAAAAGTGAGCCATGCAAATATTTACTCTATCTTTAGTTTTAAGACTATTATAGAGCATTTAGCAATAAAGGAGGTGAAGACTTTTTTTTCAGAATTCTTTAACCAGTGCAACCACATTTGGTCATTAACCTCCTTCCTGACCAGGCACATTTTCTTTTTTATATATATAGGCTGTTTAATGAACTGTAAAAAATGTCATTGTTGTGATATTTAGTTGAACCTGTCACCAGAAATAGCATTATTAATCTGCCTGGTCCCCTCACTTAGCCGAACGCTGGGGGGGAAGAAAACGAACTTCGTCATCCCTGGCAGTGTTCGGGTTTCAGCCACGGCTAATAGCATACACAGCGATGGCTGTAATCGCGTCCCCGACCCTGACTGACACTGGCTCTGCATTGGGGCTCAGCTGTCCGTCAGGGCCAGAGATGCGGTTACATCCATCGCTATGTATACTCAGAACGTGACTGTACCCGCTCCGGTGCTGCCCCAGTGACTGAAACCAAATGCTGCTGGGGGGAATAAAGTTTATTTTGTCCCTGCAGCATTAGGCTACGTGCAGGCGGCGGGCAGATTAGTGATGCTATTAACCTGAAGATTAACCCCATATCTGCAGGTTCTTAGGTTTTTTTTCTGCTGGCAGGTTCCCTTTAAATAATTTTTCTGCCTTTTTTCATGATCCATGGGGCTTCATTTTTCTGTCACTATCATAGTTTCTGTTTAGTTTTACTTATATCGTGCAATATCAGTGGGAACATAAATCCGTTTTTCCCATGTTTTTATTATTTTTTGTGACCATATAGGATCACCAAAATGCATTTTGTTTTTCCCCATTATGCAACAATTATATTTATATATTAGACATTTTTTTAACAGGGCAGGGCTAGTATCAGTGATGTGGAATGACAAAGGCATTTTGATTTTAATTTGTACTTTTTTTATCTAGTGTATTTTTATTTATTCATTAATTTATTCTTCATATATTTTACATATTGTGGTTAGAATAAAGTCATATTAAGGTCGTAAACGATTTTTGGTGGGACATAATAATATTTAAATATTTTAATTTCCATCTTATTTCCCTTGTAACTGGGGCTGCTATATTAGCCCCTGTTACAAGGGAAAGCAGCCCCTGGGCGGCACAGCAGAGCTGTCTGTGTCTCTTATGACCCAGCAGCTCCTGCTCCTTCTCTATACGCGGCGATCACATGACCACTGTTTATGGAGGAGGAAGCGCCTTCAGCGCATCGTACTACAGTATACAGAGTTCTTCTTTAGCTCTGTGTATACGGCAATACAGAAGGCACAGTCGGTAATAAATCAGGTGGACTCTCAGTAAGGAGATTCCAGCTTTCTCTTATAGTCAATTCCTCTTATGCAGTGATGTTTTAGAATGTCACTACAGAGTCAGAGTTGGAGCCTATGGGTGGTCTGGGAGCACTAGCCTAACTAAAGAAACGAGCCGGAGCATAGGTTGATACATCTGCGATGAGTAGGAGCATATCCACAGTGTGGAAACTCACATGGAACCACTGTGTGACTAGTAGATTCAGATTAGAGCTAAAGCTAGATTCTCACATGTGACTGTTACCATCGAAGAGAAATGGACCGATTTTTTCCTAATGTGACATCCTAGCTCCATCCCAGTTGCTTCCGTCTTTTTTTTTTTGCCACTGAAGAACTGCCTGCGCTAGCTTCCAAGCCAATAAAAAAACCTAGGTTACATGATTTTATTCAACTTTAATCAAGTTTTCACTAAGCAACAGATCCATGAGATATGGATTTGTTTCTTAATTTGGAAGCACGATTGCAACACTGCAATAAAAGAAAAAATGCTGGAGTGGTGCTTTATGTAATCAAAGCTAGGCAAAAGTTCATCATGAAGCGTCCAATATGGACCAAAGAGGTTGCATGATGCATGTATGTGGCACTCATGAAATTCCGGTGACTACAGTGATGGAGTAAGGAGAAAGATTTCAGCGATACAGGTAGGTATTTCAGAGTATTATCAATTAAATCAAAGAATCGCAAGTCTAAGAACCCTTGCGGGACCGGTAAGTGTTGTTAAAAAGAAAATAGAAGTGTAAAAAAATATATACAAAAATAAAAAAGAAGAAATCTTACTTTTGATAAAAAATATTTTAGTTGTGAAAAAAAACCACAACACTACAAAAACAACACATATTTGGTTTGGCCGTGTTCATGATGACCTGTATTATAAAAATATTGTATTATTTATTGCGTATGGTGAATGCTGTAAAAAAATGTAAAACATTGCCAGAATTGTTGTTCCTGTTTATCACGCTTTATAACAAATTAAATCAAGGGTGCGCTCACATCTGCGTTTAAACTCGGCAAGCGCAATGTGAGAAAACCTTGCATCACACTCGCTACAATGTTAGTTAATGAGGCAGTGTTCATCTGTGAGTTTTTCCTCAACTGAAATTGGGGTGAGGAAAAATTTGCAGCATGCTGTGTATGGCCACATGAAACGGCGGAGACTCACCAATGAAAGTCAATGGGTGTGAGAACATTTTTTTAAAAAATGTATGTAGTGCAAACATATTCCGCAGAAGTTTACAATTAAGTAGGGACATGCCCAGACAATAAAAACAATAGAACATAACACATTTCAACAGTTACAGGAGGAGTGAGGGCCATGCGTGTGCCATGAGATTTTTACGTACCCATGTCATAGGAAACTCAACATTTCATCAGCCGAGTACAGTAAATTCACAGCTTGAACTGTCTGAATACAATAGAAGAGATATATAGATAGAATAAAAGAAAAAAGGAGTGGTGTCGCTCATATTATTCTTAACCAGCTGAGGGAAGGCTGATAGCTGGGGGCTGATGTTTATAGTCTAGGAAGGGGGTAATAAACGTGGTGCTCCCCAGGCTATTAATATCAGCTCACAGCTGTCTACTTAGCCTTTACTGATTATTATCAAGATGTGACCCCCCCATATTATTAGTAACCAGCAAAGGCTAGGTAGTCAGCTGTAGACTGATATTAATAGCCTAGGGAGGGGCCTTATTGAATTGTTCTCTTGAGTATGATGCTCCAAATACATTAAAAGGCGCGTGCTAGTTAATGAGTTGGGTGCATCTTCTCAGTGACATGCGTCTCCTTGAGCAGAAATGCTAATCCAGTCAAAATGCAGTCATTTTTTTCTGATGTAAAAAATGGCAACACTTTTGGTGAATTTAAGGAGCCACTCCTCAACTCAACTCTTCCAGAGCTCAGCCCATTTTGGAGGAGCTGCTTCAAGCTGGTGTGATACCACCAAAAGTCGCACTTTTTCTTGTGACTTTTCAAAGTGTTTTATGCCAGTATTCTATTGTAAAAGCTTTGATGAATCTCCCTCTTATTGTACAGTACTCTATTATACATTATACTAGGTCTTGGTCATTTTTTTTATGCCAACCAGAGTGAAAATCTCAAAATAACTACTGTACGTTCAATTATTCAGTTTTGAAAAACAAGGCATAAGGCACAGATCTGTTCACACACAATTTGTATTCCCAGTGTTTGTTTAGCCAGCACAGTTAAATCACAGTCTTACAACCAGGTCTCCAAGGTGTAAATGTTCTAGTGCTGTATTTTACTAAAGTTGACATTTTTCTCAAGGATCTGCAATTTTTTTTCTCTCTCTTATAAGCTGCTTAAGTCCTTTAGAGTTTGCCAGTTGTTAAGTATCATGTGTTACATGATTAAGTGAGTGTCTTCAAATTTTCAAAAATTCCATTTACCTACACATAACGTCGGGTCACTGCATAGACTGCTGACTTACTGACGGATGTTCTCAAATGTTTGCAGAGTTATTAGCTTTTTTATAAGCTAATTTCCCAGCATTATTGAATTTACAAATATGCTGAAGAAATACCATGAAAAAGCAGCACCAAAGACCATGTTCAGAGTTCAAAAGCTGGTACCCGCGTTTAAATGAAGGCTTTAATGTTTGTGTGTAAGACTGAAGAATAATACAGGTTCTCTGTAAGTTTGGATATATATATTTTTCTCTGTTATGATGATAAGTTCATGAAGGGTTTCAGTTATCACAAAGACTGATCAGGTACTACTATGACCTCAAACTCATTGTCAAGGTCATATCTTAATTAAAAAGATGAACAAGAATTCTACAACAAAATTAATTATCTCTACAGGGCTCATATCTCACCCTCGTAAATACTAGGGCTGGACTGGCCATCTCCCTGACCAGGCAGATTCCTGGTGGGTCGCACTGCTCAAACCTCCAGTGGATCGCCTGCTACTACCCCACCTCCTCGGTCCTTTCATATACTCAAAGAAATCTTTTACAGCATGCACACTTTCCTGCAATGGAGTTTGAGGCAGGCTGTCAAAATGTTTGAAGGGGGCAGTGCTGGGATTGCTCCAGTGTTAAAAAATGTTGTCTCCTTCTGCATACCGACTCCGGCTTTGTTTGTTGCAAGTGGATAGCCTCGGCAGTCCTTGCTTCTGCTCAGGGACCCAGAGGGAGGCATTTAAAAGTTAACCAGCTAAAATTCTCTTGGATTGGGTACAGGGCTTATTTTGATTTCATATACCTGTAGCTATTTTGACATGTTTGGACTCACATTTTGCTGGTGAGCCCCTTTAAGGATTTGATTTTTCCTTCTCTTCTAATAATGGTATAATTTGGACCATGGGTACTTTCTAACCTTCTACCCCTAATATTCTGTGCCCATCGATGATTAAATGCTTGTTTTATACTGTTGTTTTAATTCAAGGTGTTTTTAGCATATTTTCTTGTTAGCTATAGCTGTCGGATAGTCATTGAAATAAAAGAGATGTATGGTGGTGGGCCTAAAGGAGGACTTGCCCATCTGGATTTTTATACAAATATATATTTAATGTGCCCAACAATAGATCATGTGATTTATTGTGTGTGAATTTTGGGCAAGGTGTGTGGAACGGTGACTCTTTTTATTATGGGTCCATACTGTCTTCTTTATAAGTGCAAGTGGTCTATATACTATTTTTGCACAGAAGCACTTTGCTGTCTCTTTCTTTAGACCTATTAGAGTTACATTTAATAAATTTTATGGAACAACTGGTGCATTCTTAGATGAAAACTTTCCTGATGTCGCTTTATTCTGAAATATAATTAATTAACTATGTACAGCACAGACCAAAAGTTTGGACACACCTTCTCATTTAAAGATTTTTCTGTATTTTAATGACTATGAAAATTGTACATTCACACTGAAGGCATCAAAACTATGAATTAACACATGTGGAATTATATAATTAACAAAAAAGTGTGAAATAACTGAAAATATGTCATATATTCTAGGTTCTTCAAAGTAGTCACCTTTTGCTTTGATGACTGCTTGGCACACTCTTGGCATTCTCTTGATGAGCTTCAAGCGGTAGTCACCGGAAATGGTCTTACAACAATCTTGAAGGAGTTCCCAGAGATGCTTAGCACTTGTTGGCCCTTTTGCCTTCACTCTGCGGTCCAGCTCACCCCAAATCATCTCGATTGGGTTCAGGTCTGGTGACTGTGGAGGCCAGGTCATCTGGCGTAGCACCCCATCACTCTCCTTCTTGGTCAAATAGACCTTACACAGCCTGGAGTGTGTTTTGGGGTCATTGTCCTATTGAAAAATAAATGATGGTCCAACTAAACGCAAACCGGACGAAATAGCATGCCGCTGCAAGATGCTGTGGTAGCCATGCTGCTTCAGTATGCCTTCAATTTTGAATAAATCCCCAACAGTGTCACCAGAAAAGCACCCCACACCATCACACCTCCTATTCCATGCTTCACGGTTGGAACCAGGCATGTAAAGTCCATCCGTTCTCCTTTTCTGCGTCGCACAAAGACACGGTGGTTGGAACCAAAGATCTCAAATTTAGACTCATCAGATCAAAGCACAGATTTCCACTGGTCTAATGTCCATGCCTTGTGTTATTTAGCCCAAACAAGTCTCTTCTGCTTGTTGCCTGTCCTTAGCAGTGGTTTCCTAGCAGCTATTTTACCATGAAGGCCTGCTGCACAAAGTCTCCTCTTAACAGTTGTTGTAGAGATGTGTCTGCTGCTAGAACTCTGTGTGGCATTGACCTGGTCTCTATCTGAGCTGCTGTAAACCTGCGATTTTTGAGGCTGGTGACTCGGATAAACTTATCCTCAGAAGCAGAGGTGACTCTTGGTCTTCCTTTCCTGGGGCGGTCCTCATGTGAGCCAGTTTCTTTGTAGCGCTTGATGGTTTTTGCAACTGCACTTGGGGACACTTTCAAAGTTTTCCCAATTTTTCTGACTGACTGACCTTCATTTCTTAAAGTAATGATGGCCACTCGTTTTTCTTTACTTTGCTGCTTTTTTCTTGCCATAATACAAATTCTAACAGTCTATTCAGTAGGACTATCAGCTGTGTATCCACCAGACTTCTGCACAACACAACTGATGGTCCTAACCCCATTTATAAGGCCAGAAATCCCACTTATTAAACCTGACAGGGCACACCTGTGAAGTGAAAACCATTCCCGGTGACTACCTCTTGAAGCTCATCAAGAGAATGCCAAGAGTGTGCAAGAAAAATATTTAGACTTGAGAGTCCTCGGTGGTTGATACCTTTTAATGGCTAACTGAAAAGATGGTAACAAATTGCAAGCTTTCGAGACTACTCAGTAAAGCTTGCAATTTGTTACCATCTTTTCAGTTAGCCATTAAAAGGTATCAACCACCGAGGACTCTCAAGTCTAAATATTTTTCTATCTACTGGCTAACACGGTACGAAGATACACATCTTTCCTATATCAAGAGTGTGCAAAGCAGTCATCAAAGCAAAAGGTGGCTACTTTGAAGAACCTAGATTATAAGACATAATTTCAGTTGTTTCACACTTTTTTGTTAATTATATAATTCCACATGTGTTAATTCATAGTTTTGATGCCTTCAGTGTGAACTTACAATTTTCATAGTCATGAAAATACAGAAAAATCTTTAACTGAGAAGGTGTGTCCAAACTTTTGGTCTGTACTGTATTTCTTCAACTAATTCTGCAGCTTTGCAATTTGGGAATTAACAAATATGTAAAAAAATTTAAAAGTCATAAGAGCAAACAAAGAGACAAAAGGAAAAGGGTTTTGTCTAGGCCCCTTAAAGGGGTTGTCCAGTACTAAGACAACTCCTTTTCAACCTGAATGTTTACCCCCTAAATGAGAACACCTATACTTACCTCTTGTGCCGGCACAGTTGCAGTGGTGTCCACACTCATGTTCCCAGGGCTCACGTGAGGTTGTTATGTCACATGGGCACTGCGGCCAATCTGCACTGGCGTAACTATCCCTGCCTTCGGGACGTATATGTAATCAAGAGGAAGTGAGTGGTCAGCTGCATCTCTGACTTCGTTTTGATTACTTATACGTCCAAAGGTGGGGACAACGCTGATTGGGTTTAGGGCTCACATGACATAACAACCTCACATGAGCCCCAGCAACGCCAGTGCCAAGACCTCTGGAATGGCACCAGCAGCAGAGGTTAGTATAAGTGTTATCATATTAACGGGGCAAACAGATTGTCCTAGTAGTGGACAACCCCTTTAAATCCAGTTAAGGGTAATGATACAGAATATAAAGACATTTTAAACACTTTTATGCATCCATTTAGTGGCAAAGGTTTGGAAATCCAGCCTTTAATTGACTCATGACAAAAGGGATGAGTAGGCAGGCTCACAGCTGGTGCCAAAATTGGTCCATACATGCCCACATGCCTATCAGACCTTTCATTGGTTATTAGCATATAGTGAGAACAATGTTCAAACTTCATTCATATAGATTTGCAGGGCTGCATTGGTATAAGGAATGGGTAGTTAGGATCAGGGCTGACACCAGGAAATTCAGGGCCTCATACTGGCTCCCTTGAAACTCCTCCCTGCTCCACCCCAGCTACGCCTCTATCCCTTAAACCTTCCACAGTCCCATCGCCCACTCTTGGAAAAACTCCACTTCTGCACCACTTCCTCAGCAGTCACACGTTAACAGTTCCCATCAAACACCATGTCACATGCATAGCCATCAGCTTTTGTTTTGGCCAAAAGATTTTTTAAGACGCCATCACGAAAAGGTAGACTCTTTTGGCCAGTTCATCAAGTAATGTCAAAAGTCTCGGTACCCACCACCTCTAGATAGTATGCGTTTGTCTGTCTGTCCTTCTTTCTACCTGTTCCTCCCAAACACAGTAGACACCTCATTCTGCCAATCATAACTAAAGTTTTTACTATTTTAAAGAGATTGTTGTAACATTCCTTGTCGTCGCCCTTGCATGGTTCCCCAGCTCTCTCCATATGGGGAAGTTTACATACACAGCACCTCGGCCGCCGCACCTTCCTCACGTTCCTCCCTCTCCTTCCCTGTACATGCCACACAGGCTTCAAGCGAAGTCCTTAGTGTGCACATGCTCCCCTGGTCTTATAGGGGCAGCACACCCTCCAGTAGTTTGTTAGAGTTAGTGTGTTGTATGTTGCAAAGCCACCCTTCCCTAGTCTAATATCATTATTTCTTTAATCAGTATCATCGCTATAGTCTTGTGTACGTTATATGTGATCCTGAATCCGCTTCGGCGGTACCTGAACCCTGTAGCCGCCTCTGTGACACCTGGACTGTTTCCCGAGATCTGTATATCTGAATGAGAACCTATCCCCAAAGTCCATATTGTCCGGACTATCTGAATCCTGCCTGTCTGTGACTCCGCTCCTGTGTCCCCGTCCAGCGAACCTAACTTCTATGACCAGCAGTTGCGGTAACGTAGACTGCCTAGGAGTGGTACATGACAGCAACATGCAGCTCAAGCCTGACTTCACCATCAGGACCTCTAATGAGCACCAGGTAGCCGCGTAGCTATGTCTCTCTTAGGCAAGCCCGTACCCATAGCACAGCGGGTCCACAAACTACGTGCGCCACCAATGAGAGTGACAATTGTTCTGATCAATATGAGATTGGTGGAAGTCCAACAACTGAAAACCCAATTGATCAGGTAATATCTGTGGCAGTGGCTGAACGTAAGTAATGTACGACCACAACAGCTCTCAACATTGTTTTGTAATCACTGCTGTATATACAGTAGTAGTATCTCCCATTCACTGATCCTCCCACCTTCATGTTTTATATTTCTCTCAGTCACCCTCTTTCTTGACTGACAGCAGTGTTGTAGCAGTAAATCTCGTGCATTTGCTTATCATTAGAGTTCTGAAACATGCATTAAAAATAAACTTTTTTTTTCTGTGATCAGTTTATTGTGGAGAGCCATATTTAATAATTGGGGTTGGAATGCTCAAATATAATAATATATTAAGATTATGTTCACATGGTCCTTTTTTTCTCTGCATTATAAACACTGAGCATTGCCAGGAAAAATTCTACATGCACTACACCCGTTTTTACAGAATTTTTATGCATTCCTTCAAGGCAAAAGCACATAACAAATACGTTTAAAGAATTAAAGGGAATTTCTGTCAGTAGGGTTCACCCCCTAACTCATTTATATGTGCATGTAGGTCATAGAAAGTTGAATAAAGTAATACCTTGATATCTGTGATCTAATCACTTATTCCAGAAAAGTCAACGTTTTTCATAAAATGTAAATGAGCTGTTCAGCTCTGGCCGGACATAGATCTCCCTGAGAATCTGCCTCCAGAGCTTATTTTAAATTAAAGGGGCGTTAACAGTGTGAGACATGTAGATTAAGAGAGCAGACTGTCAGTCATTACACATCACACTGGTAATGCCCCTTTTCATTTAAAATAATCTCTGGAGGCAGATTCTCAGGAAGATCTATGTCCGGCCGATAGATCCTAACAGCTCACTTGCATATTAACCCCTTAACGACCGCCGATACGCCTTTTAACGGCGGTCATTAAGGGTACTTAAACCACAGCGCCGTTAATTAACGGCGCTGTGGAAAAAGTGAATAGCGCCCCCAGAGGCGCATTTTCTCCGGGGTCTCGGCTACCGGGGGTAGCCGAGACCCCAGAGAACATGAATCGGGTCGGTTTTTACCGACACCGATGTTGCGATCGCCGTTATTAACCCTATAACGGCGACCGCAAAAAAAAAAAAAAAAAGTTGTGCCATTTAATTTCTCTGTCCTCTGATGTCATCGGACATCAGAGGACAGAGAAAAAGGGTCCCCAGGACCCCCATGTAGCCCCCAATAAGATCCATGTGGCCCCCGGGCCCTCCGGTGTCCCCCGGTGCCGGCGCCGTTAAGACAATGGCGGGCGCATGCCCAGTGCGCCCGCCGCTATGTGCCGCTGTGCTGGTGGGGGATGGGCAAATATTCTCTGGGGTCTCGGCTACCGGGGGTAGCCGAGACCCCAGAGAACATGTTCCGGGTCGGTATTCACCGATCCCGGTGTTGCGATCGCGGCTATGCAAGCATAGCCGCGATCGCAAAAAAAAAAAAAAAAAATGATTTCTCTCCCCTCTGATGTGATCGCACATCAGAGGGGAGAAAATGAGGGTCCCCCGGTCCCCCGATCGCCCCCCCATATACTTACCGGTGTCCTCCGTCCTCCCGCAGGCCCCAGGATCCCGGCTTCTTCTCCCTGAAAAAAAAAAATGGCGGGCGCATGCGCAGTGCGCCCGCCGATCTGCTTTGGCGGCAGATTCAAATTTTTTTTCATTCATTCTCATAAAAGTACATTTTGATCACTGTGATAAACTATCACAGTGATCAAAATAAAAAAAACAGTACATAACCCCCCCATTTATCACCCCCTTAGTTAGGGACATATAATAAAAAGTAGAAATTATATTTCTTTTCATTTTTCTGTTAGGGTTAGGGTTATAATTAGGGTTAGGTTATAATTAGGGTTAGGGTTATAATTAGGGTTAGGGTTATAATTAGGGTTAAGGTTATAATTAGGGTTAGGGTTAGCATTAGGCTGGTTTCACACATCCGGTGTGCGCCTGACGGTGCCCCCGGCATTTAGCCGCAGCTGATGCGCCGCATGCGTTTTTTTTGCATTGACTTGCATTAGCGCCGGATGGCGCCGCATGTCAATGCGTTGCATGCGGTTTTGTCCGGATGCGGAGCAAATGTACATTGCGGCGGCCGGACAAAACGCTGCATGTAACGTTTTTTGTTTTTGCCGGATGGTTTCTGATGTCTCCGGGCATCAGAAACCATCCGGCAAAAAACCGCATGCGGCCGCCGGCGGCGCATCAGGTTTTCTGATGCGGCGCTGCGGCAAAATGCCGGGGGCGCCGACAGGCGCCCGCTGGAAGTGTGAAAGCAGCCTTAGGGTAAGGGTTATAATTAGCGTTAGGGTTAGGCTGGGTTCATACTGCGTTATGGCAGTCCGTTAGACGGACTGCGTTACACCGCGGTATAACGCGGTGTAACGCAGTCCGTTAACGCTGCCATTCACCCCCATTTGAGGGCGCATCGCGACGCATGCCGTAAAGCGGCATGCGTTTGCGACGTGCCATCATTCAGTGACGGAGCCTCGGACGCGGGCTGCAGCGTTTGGGCTCCGTCACCGCTAGCGCAGATGAATCATCTGCTGATTCCTCTGCGCTAGCGGGTATAGCATAATGCGATCGCGTTATGCTATACCATTACCAGCCCGTAAACGCTATGTGTTGAACGGGCTGGTAAAACGCAAAATGAACCTAGCCTTAGGGTTAGGGTTATAATTAGGGTTAGAATTAGGGTTAGGGTTACAATTAGGGTTAGGGTTATAATTAAGGTTATAATTAAGGTTAGGGTTACAATTAGGGTTGGAATTAGGGTTGGGATTAGGGTTGGGATTAGGGTTAGGGGTGTGTTGGGATTAGGGTTGGAGCTAGAATTGAGGGATTTCCACTATTTAGGCACATCAGGGGGTCTCCAAACACGATGTGGCGTTCAAAAAGTCAAATGGCGCTCCCTCCCTTCCGAGCCCTGCCGTGCGCCCAAACAGTGGTTTACCCCAACATATGGGGTATCAGCGTACTCAGGACAAATTGCACACCAATTTTGGGGTTCTAATTTCTCCGATTACCCTTGGGAAAATAAAAAATAGCTGGCTAAAAAAATCATTTTTGAAAAAAAAAATGATTTTTCATTTTCACGTCTCTGCGTTTATAAATTTCTGTGAAGCACTAGGGGTTCAAAGTGCTCACCACACATCTAGATAAGCTCCTTAAGGGGTCTAGTTTCCAAAATGGGGTCACTTGTGGGGGGTTTCCACTGTTTAGGCTCATCTGGGGCACTGCAAACGGAACATGACCCCCACCAACGTCTGCATTCCAAAACGTTATTACTTCCTTTCCAAGCCCTGCTGTGCGCCAAAACAGTTCCCCCCCCCACATATTTGGTATCAGCGTACTCAGGACAAATTGGACAACAACTTTTGGGGTCCAATTTCCTTGTGAAAAATCAAAAATTTGGGACTAAAAAATCATTTTTGTGGGAAAATTGATTTTTTTTTTTCACACCCAGGCATTATAAACTTTTGTGAAACACTTGGAGGTTCAAAGTGCTCACCACAGATCTAGATAAGTTCCTTATGGGGTCTAGTTTCCAAAATGGGGTCACTTGTGGGGGTTTTCCACTGTTTAGGCTCATCTGGGGCACTGCAAACGGAACATGACCCCCACCAACGTCTGCATTCCAAAACGTTATTACTTTCTTTCCAAGCCCTGCTGTGCGCCAAAACAGTTTCCCCCCCCACATATTTGGTATCAGCGTACTCAGGACAAATTGGACAACAACTTTTGGGGTCCAATTTCCTTGTGAAAAATCAAAAATTTGGGACTAAAAAATCATTTTTGTGGAAAATTGTTTTTTTTTTTTTTTTCACACCCAGGCATTATAAACTTTTGTGAAACACTTGGGGGTTCAAAAGTGCTCACAGCGGATCTAGATAAGTTCCATAGGTGGTCTAGTTTCCAAAATGGTGTTACTTGTGGGGGGTTTCCACTGTTTAGGCGCATCAGGGGCTCTCCAAACGCGACATGGTGTCCAATCTCAATTCCAGCCAATTTTGGTTTGAAAAAGTCAAACGGTGCTGCTTCCATTCCAAGCCCTGCCGTGCGCCCAAACAGTGGTCCCCCCCATATATGGGGTATCAGCATACTCAGGACAAATTGTACAACAACTTTTGTTGTCCAATTTCTCCTGTTACCCTTGTGAAAATAAAAAATTGGGGACTAAACGATCAGGTTTGTGGAAAAAATATGATTTTTTATTTTCACGCCCGGGCGTTATAAACTTCTGTGAAGCACTTGGGGCTTCAAAGTGCTCACCACACATCTAGATAAGTTCCTTAGGGGGTCTAGTTTCCAAAATGGGGTCACTTGTGGGGGGTTTCCACTGTTTAGACACATCAGGGCCTCTACAAATGCGACATGGCGTCCAGCCAATTCCGCGTTGAAAAAGTCAAACGGAGCTCCTTCCCTTGCGACCTCTGCCGTGCGCCCAAAAAGTGGTTTACCCCAACATATGGGGTATCGGCATGCTCAGGACAAATTGCACAAAAACTTTTGGGGTCTTGTTACCCTTGGGAAAATAAAAATTGGGGTGAAAAGATCATTTTTGTGGAAAAAAATATGATTTTTTATTTTCACGGCTCTACGTTATAAACTTGTGTGAATCACTTGGAGGTTCAAAGTGCTCACCACACATCTAGATAAGTTCCTTAGGGGGTCTAGTTTCCAAAATGGGGTCACTTGTTGGGGGTTTCCACTGTTTAGGCACATCAGGGGCTCTCTAAACGCGACATGGCATCCAGCCAATTCTGCGTTGAAAAAGTCAAACAGCGCTCCTTCCCTTGCGACCTCTGCCGTGCGCCCAAAAAGTGGTTTACCCCCAATATGGGGTATCAGCATGCTCAGGACAAATTGCACAAAAACTTTTGTGGTCTTATTACCCTTGGGAAATTAAAAATTGGGGTGAAAAGATCATTTTTGTGGAAAAAAAATTTTTTTTTTTTTTCACGGCTCTAGGTTATAAACTTGTGTGAAGCACTTGGAGGTTCAAAGTTCTCACCACACATCTAGATAAGTTCCTTAAGGGGTCTTGTATCCAAAATGGGGTCACTTGTGGGGTGTTTCCACTGTTTAGGCACATCAGGGGCTATCTAAACGCGACATGGCATTCAGCCAATTCTGCGTTGAAAAAGTCAAACGGCGCTCCTTCCCTTGCGACCTCTGCCACGCGCCCAAAAAGTGGTTTACCCCCACATATGGGGTATCGAAGTATTCAGAAGAAATTGCACAACAAATTTTGTGGTTAATTTTTTCTTTTAACACTTGTGAAAATAAAAAAACTTGGTTCCGAAGTAAAGCTTTTGCAAAAAAAGTTAAATGTCAATTTTTTCTTTCCACATTGCTTCAGCTCCTGTGAAGCACTTGAAGGGTTAATAAACTTCTTGAATGTGGTTTTGAGCACCTTGAGGGGTGCAGTTTTTAGAATGGTGTCACTTTTGGGTATTTTCTATCATATAGACCCCTCAAAGTGACTTCAAATGTGATGTGGTCCCTAAAAAAAAATGGTGTTGTAAAAATGAGAAATCGCTGGTCAACTTTTAACCCTTATAACTTCGTAACAAAAAAAAATTTTGGTCCCAAAATTGTGCTGATGTAAAGCAGACATGTGGGAAATGTTATTTATTAAGAAATTTGTGTGACATATCTCTCTGATTTAAGGGCATAAAAATTTAAAGTTTGAAAATTGTTAAATTTTCAAAATTTTCGCCATATTTCCGTTTTTTTCATAAATAAACACAAGTCATATCAAATAAATTTTACCACTAATGTGAAGTACAATATGTCACGAAAAAACATCTCAGAATCAGCGGGATTCGTTAAAGCGTTCCAGAGTTATAACCTCATAAAGTGACAGTGGTCAGAATTGTAAAAATTGGCCCGGTCATTAAGCTGCAAAATGGCTCTGTCCTTAAGGGGTTAAGGAAAACATGAATTTCTCAAAAATAAAACATAGGCTCGCAGAGATCAAGGTATCATTTTGTCCAGTTTTCTCTGACCTACATACCCTTATAGACAAATCAAGAGGGTTCATCCTGTTGACAGATTTAATATGTTGTGGTTTTAAAAAACGCACTGACGCACTATGTGAATGAGATTTTAGAAATTTCACAGAAAAATGTTGCAAAAACACTACTTGTGTGTGATACTGCTATGATATATTGCTGCAGTTCACATATGTAAATATTAGAGGTATTTTATATTTATGCATAAGTATGGTACACCTTATGTAATCACTTTTGTAATCATTCATAAAATTCTCTTTGTGTATTTTATTACTTTGCACTCAGTATGTTCTGAATGTACTACACAGCGTCAAGAGTCGCCCTCTCTCATATACAAGATTGCTGCATTATTCTTTGCTCCTGGCTTTCATTGTGTATTCTCATTACACACATTCCAGCAATAATACAGGGCACATCTGTACCTGCCAGGCTAATCACGCTCTGCCTGGATTTCATTTCGTGCATGCTGTTGCCTTTGATCACTGAGTGGATGTGGATTGGCCTTGTGTCTTTTCTTGATTGATTTTAGGAATGTTTCCAGTTCACAACATGAATCTTGCCTTAAAACACAGTATCGTAATTAAGAATTTCGAGTGTCGATAAATTGACACTTATGCAGTTTACCATTAAAATGTACTTGCTGTATTTTCACAAGTACCCTTCGCTCTCTGTTTACTATATCTTATGGATGTATATGACCCTTACGGATATTTTGCATCCTACAAATTGGATAAACTGATTTTTCTTTCTAGACATGAAGATTTTAAAACATATTAGTCTGAAATTTTAATGAACCAAAGCAAAATCACTGTATTCGATGGTTTATTGCAATGTTTTGGCAACAACGCTGTAATCAACTGTTTTATGTAGACAGTTAAATAAAGGAATAAATACTGTCATGATTACACTTGGAGTCAAATTAAAGGACTTTAAATAAGTTAATGAATTTTAAAGAGTTTAAAGGCGGCATTCAACCAGCCTTTTTTTTTCTTTAGAATTTGATCCAGAGTGCATAAAGTATTAAAAAACTTATATTACCTTACCGATCCCCATATGTTCACTGCCTGAAATCCCTCATCCTCCCTGTCTTATTTCTTCCTCTGTCAGTGGGGACAGTGCCATAGAACTGCAGCCAATCGCTGGCTAATGACATGGTCATTGATTGGCTGCACTGGTTATGGGCCATTTTCCTCCGGAGAGGAGGTAAGGAGACTGGTGGGGGGGCTCAGACGGTGCTCCTGAGGAGCACTGGGTATTAATACGTGAAGATATTTTTCATTTTTAGACCATGAAAGGTCATTTTTTAAATAAAAAGGGGTGTTCTATCCTTCTACAAATAGAGATATAGCTCACTTTTACTCTATATAATGTATATCCATAGTGTAAGAAACAGTACTGAGTAGAGTGGTTACTACTTCTAATTTCCTCGGACATACCTCGACTACAGTTTTGTATGCCATTTCTTATACTGGAGAAGACTTAACTTTTAAGTATGGTCCTTTCATAACTCATAAACTAATTTGGTTGTCAGGGGCTATAATACTAATAATACTAATGGCCTGCCTTGCCTAACAATGTTTTATTGGTGGCAACTAGTGATGAGCGAGTATTCTCGTTGCTCGGGTTTCCCCAAGCATGCTTGGGTGATCTCTGAGTACTTTGGCGTGCTTGGAGAATTAGTTTTTCTCGCCTCAGCTGCATGATTTGCGACTGCTAGACAGCTTGAATACATATGTGGAATGCCTGTTTGTTAGGGAATGTATTAAGACTGTCTACAAGTCGCAAATCATGCAGCTGGGAGGAGGAAAACTAAATCTCCCAGCACGCCAAAATACTCAGAGATCACCCAAGCATGCTCGGGGAGATCCGAGCAACAATGCTTCTCTCCCATCACTAGTGGCAACCTTTTAAATGGAATTTAGGTAGGTAATCTTCCAATAGTGTGTTAGACTTGTTATATGATTAAAAAAAGAATCCTGCTAACTTCAATCAAGACGTGATTCACTGTGCCTATATGGATGTTTCCTTGTCTTCTTCACTTGCAGAAGAACCTTTTCAAATCAATTATTGCATGCAATGGGCCATGGAGACATCTCATTTTGTCTCTTCCCAGGTGGAAGGATAAAAGGTGTGTACATTGGAGATAGTTCAAGGAAACTTTACTCAAGAAGAGCCAACAAGGTTGATGATTATAAAGCCTCTTAAATGGAATGTGCTTGGTAGAACAGATACCAGAGTGAACAGAGGTGAGTCCTTGACTGTCATAAACATCAATAATGAGCTAGTACTTGTGACACTTGCCATAACTTGCTGGCAAACTTTTCAGCAGTTATTTTGACAGAGTTTCGGTGTCACTCTACAGCAGCAACTCTCAGCCTCTATCCCAATGTCAATGCTTGGATCAGTCCCTCCTTTTGGTAGCCTCTCATGGTAGCAATATACTGCTCTAGTACATCTGAAGATCTTGAGCAATCCTCCAGCCTACTCACACAGTCTCTCAGGCTCTGGTACTAGACTCATCACTCTCACTATATTGGCTGCATCTGTTGTTGTTGACCTTTGTTTATGGCGATTAGTTTTCACTATGCTCTCTCAATAATGGCGGTATACTTTTCTGCAGGAGAGCTGGTCTTCCTTATTGGAACAAAGTACGAGACAGCAGTACACGCTGTAGTTTCCTTTCTTGCTCCTCTGTGGCCTTTTTCTTTAGCACTATAAGTAAAAAGTACTATTCTATCCCTTCTCCCCACTTGCTAGTTAGCTGTGATTAAGACTCTTTCTACAGTCATGGCCAAAAGTTTTGAGAATGACACAAATATAAATTTTTACAAAGTCTACTGCTTCACTTTTTCTAATGGCAATTTGCATATACTCCAGAATGTTATAAAGAGTGATCAGCTTAACAGCAATTACTTGCAAAGTCAATATTTGGCTAGAAAATGAACTTTATCCCCAAAACACATTTCAACATCATTGCAGCCCTGCCTTAAAAGGACCAGCTAACCTCTTTTCAGTGATTGCTCCATTAACACAGGTGTGGGTGTTGATGAGGACATGGCTGGAGATCAATCTATCATGATTAAGTAAGAATGAGACCACTGGACACTCTAAAAGGAGGCTGGTGCTTGGCATCATTGTTTCTCTTCTGTTAACCATGGTTATCTCTAAAGAAACACGTGCAGTCATCATTGCAATGCACAAAAATGGCCTAACAGGGAAGAGTATCGCAGCTAGAAAGATTGCACCTCAGTCAACAATCTATCGCATCATCAAGAACTTCAAGGAGAGGGGTTCCATTGTTGCCAAAAGGTTCCAGGACGCCCAAGAAAGACCAGCAAGCGCCAGGACCTTCTCTTAAAAGTGTTTCAGCCGCGGGATCGGGCTACCAGCAGTGCAGAGCTTGCTCAGGAATGGCAGCAGGCAGGTGTGAGTGCATCTGCACGCACTGTGAGGTGGAGACTCTTGGAGCAAGGCCTGGTCTCAAGGAGGGCCACTTCTCTCCAGAAAAAACATCATGGACAGACTGATATTCTGCAAAAGGTACAGGCAGTGGACTGCTGAGGACTGGGGTAAAGTTATTTTCTCTGATGAATCCCCTTTTCGATTGTTTGGGACATCAGGAAAACGCCTCATTCGGAGAAGACAAGGTGAGCGCTACCACCAGTCTTGTCTCATGCCAACTGTTAAGCATCCTGAAACCATTCATGTGTGGGGTTGCTTCTCAGCCAAGGGAATCGGCTCTCTCACAGTCTTGCCTAAAAACACAGCCATGAATAAAGAATGGTACCAGAATGTCCTCCAAGAGAAACTTCTCCCAACCCTCCAAGAGCAGTTTGGCGATCAACAATGCCTTTTCCAGCATGATGGAGCACCTTGCCATAAAGCAAAGGTGATAACTAAATGGCTCAGGGAACAAAACATAGAGATTTTGGGTCCATGGCCTGGAAACTCCCTGATCTTAATCCCATTGACACTTGTGGTCAATCATCAAGAGACGGGTGGACAAACAAAAACCTAAAAATTCTGACAAAATGAAAGCATTGATTGTGCAAGAATGGACTGCTATCAGTCAGGATTTGGTCCAGAAGTTGATTGAGAGCATGCCAGGGAGAATTGCAGAGGTCCTGAAGAAGAAGGGTCAACACTGCAAATATTGACTTGCTGCATTAACTCATTCTAACTGTCAATATAAGCTTTTGTTACTCATATGTTTGCAATTATATTTCTGTCTGTGATAAAAACATCTGTCAAACACACACATAAAAACCAGAGGGCAGCAGATCATGTGAAAATATAATATTTGTGTCATTCTCAAAACTTTTGGCCATGACTGTACATGGCAACACAACTCTCCTTCCTTCTTCAAGTCTGTCTGATTGTATCTGTGTTTCTGAACTCTACTGGCAGGAAATGAGAACTCTGTCATGCATATTGAACTGTGTGATGGGTTTATAAAAAAATACATACTCAGAGGAGCAGCAGGAATAACATAAGTTAAAACTGGCCACTTCTGACTTGGTTACGGGTCAGGTCCTCTTTAAAGAGTAAATCCCATTTTAGCCATTCAGCTGAAGTTAAGGGGTTCTCTGACCGACAACATTTTTTACAAGATAAAAAAAGATATACAATTGATGTGGATCCCATTGCTGGGACCTCTATTGATCCCAAAAATGAGGGACCCATTATTCCCCTGTAAATGCAGGTAGTGCACATGTGTGACCACCACTCAGACTGTCAATGGGAGCAGTAATCATGCATCTGCACTATTACTCCCAAAGTCCTGTAAAAAGTGAATAACCACCCCACCCCCTCCATTCACACAGTTATTCTTTGGATTGGTGGGGGTTTCCAGCGCTTTGATCCCAGCAATCATACATTTTGCTGATCACATATTTTTTATACAGATGTAGCAAACATAAAAATGATGAGCAAATTTCTCCACACTGATATAGCATGGCTTCGCTATTTTGGTAGGTGGCTCCGCATTTCTTTTGTTTGAGATCCTCTCCACTACTCAAATAACGTAAGCGCCACTTCATGATATTTAACAGTATTGAGCATTTGTCAACATGGCGCTTGCTATCAGTTACTTGAAGCTTGTGGGCCCCAATGCAAAATCTCCAACAGGGACCCCAACTATCACATGTCTTTAATAGTAATAGTCTTTTCCCATGGGGCAAAGTAGGAGACCTTTTGGGCCCCCGTTATCTCCAGGGCCACTGTGCAATTGCAATCCCTGCATCAATTATGGTTTTGTCCCTGGTTCCTATGTCTTCAAGTGTTGGTGATAGAACAGCCCCTTTAAGGAAAGACACATCTATATGGGATGCCATATAATCAGATTTCAGTCATTTTTCTGTGCAATGCCCAATTCTGTTCTAAATTATGTCTTTCCATCTGCCAATTAAAAATATTGTTTTGGGTCTCAGTGACCACAAAACTTAGTATTGTCCCAGCTTAGCACTATTCAGCTGGCAGAAGATTCAGTAATGTGACATTACAAACTATGGATGTATCATCTGTGCAAATTTGCACTAGACAGAGGAAGAGATCAGCACATCCTGTAAAACGACCTTTCAACGAGAACAGAGAAAGTAACAAAAAGTGATGAATTGATGATTAATATTTTTGAAAGAAGTAACCAAGAAAACTGTATTGAGAGTGATAGGAGGCAGTGATCCTCATTGCTCCGGGACCAGATTATTCTCAGTTTGCCCCTGTCATAATTCATGAATGTTTTACACCCTTTGTACAAGTTTATTCTATGCACTCTATACCCTAAAGAAGAGTTATGTCCAATTCCCCACCATATGATAGGGGCGCCCAGGAGGAGCAGTGCTAAATGATCAGTGTCACTGTTTTGGACCCAATGTGTTCTTTGGTTGCCATGTGTGATTTTGATGAATGTGTCTATTACATTTAGCTGCATTTCCCCGGAAAGTATCTCTACATCTGCTGACATCTTTCTTGTTATTTAACTTTTTTTTTTTTTTTTTAATCTTTTCTGAGTTAGCCAGGTGCTTGAGGCGTTTTATTGCCAGCCAAATCTATGAAATGAATTTTCTGGTTATCTCAGAAAAGGTCTGCGGAATAAAGTCTATCGTTAAAATAGTTAGTGCAATGTCTTCACTGTTGAAATGTTATTGCCCTGGGATTATCCATTTATTCAAGTGAAGCATGTAGTAAAGAGGTAGTATCAGATTTACTCCTAAAACTATAGGTGGAGAAACTCACTATTGTAATCCGTCACCTAATTCACCTAATATTACCGTATATACTCGAGTATAAGCTGACCCGAGTATAAGCTGAGGCCCCTAATTTTGCCACGGAAAACTGGGTAAGCTTATTGACTTGAGTATAAGCCAGGTGTACATTATCCCCTCATCCCTGTCCTGCTCCGTGCTCCACTGTGCTCCGTGTCCTCCTCTGTGCTCCCCCGTCCTGCTCCGTGCTCCACTGTGCTCCGCGTCCTCCTCTGTGCTCCCCAGTTCTGCTCCGTGCTCCTCTGTGCTCCGTGTCCTCCTCTGTGCTCCCCCGTCCTGCTCCGTGCTCCTCTGTGCTCTGCATTTCCTCTGTGCTCCCTCGTCCTGCTCCGTGCTCCTCTGTGCTCCGCGTCCTCCTCTGTGCTCCCCCCGTCCTGCTCCGTGCTCCTCGTCCTCCTCTGTGCTTCCCCCCATCTTGCTCGGTGCTCCCCTGTCCTGCTCCATGCTCCGCGTCCTCCTCTGTGCTCCCTCGTCCTGCTCTGTGCTCCGCATCCTCCTCTGTGCTCCCCCGCCCTGCTCCGTGCTCCTTTTTGCTCCACGTCCTCCTTTGTACTCCCCCATCCTGCTCGGTGCTTCCCCGTCCTCTGCCATACTGCTCCGTGCTTTCCCCGTACTCCTCTGTGCTCCCCCATCATACTTACCCTACTGTGCAATCGCTGAACGTCCCCTTCAATCCTCCGTTGTCCTGGCTTCCTGCAGCTCTCCTGTGCTGAGCGGTCACATGGTACCGCTCATTAAGGCCATGAATATGGACACCACGCCTATGGGAGTGGAGTTGCGCCCATATTTCATGACCTTAATGAGCGGTACCATGTGACCGCTCAGCACAGGAGAGCTGCAGGAAGCCGGGACAACGGAGGATTGCAGGGGATGTTCAGCGATGGCACGGAGAGGGTAAGTATGATGTCCCAGCCACCGGCTCCTGCCGCGGCACCCCCTCCCTGCTGGTTTCTGCCCAAAGACTGGTGTAAAAGCCGAGGGGACATTTTCAAGCACAAAAAAAGGCTGCTGAAATCTCGGCTTATACACGAGTATATACGGTAATTTGTATTAATTCTATGGGAACTTATCAATTTCAGCTGTCATTACTGCGTAATATGAGTAGATAATATTTTTACAATGGTAGGTGTCATGTGACCTATCCAAGCACAGATACAGACAGCCGAGGGCCCCTTGGTATACTAGTAAAGGGGCTTCCAGTCTCTCCCGTAGCTCATCATCAAAAAGAGTTGAACGGGCACCATCAACTAATATAAGCAAAAGGGGATCACCAGATGCATATTAAATATTGAAGACCAAACAAAGATAAAAGTGTATGCATCACAAATTGGGTCACCACAATAACAATTTCAATACAAAAAAGTTTTTATTGTAAACACCAAACAAAAACATTGTTAAAAACATTTAAAAGTCCCAAACTGGGCACATGTAAGGAAAATGTTGGGTCCAAACAATAGCGAGTAAAATACTCAAGAAAAACCTACCAGCCAAAATGGTATAAATAACAGGCTAATATTTAAATAGCCCCACCATTTTTTTGGAGTCAAACCAGATAATAAATTATACAATATCACAGTGCTAAATGGCTAATATATGCATGCTGTTCTCACACCAAAATACAATAAATAATTAGCAAGTGAAATGGCAGGTGATGTACGCTATCACTGTTAAATAACAAACACCAGCATATGCAAATAGAAAACCAAAGGGGCCACACTGGCTATAGCACATAAGCAAATGTCAAAAAGGTTTTCCTTTTTGGGAGATAATAGAGCAAATACCCTCAAGAGGTCATGGCAATAGTCAGTCTATATCTTACCCTACCATGCTAAACCATTCCCTCTTAGGTCAAGTACAAAGTGGGCTAGGTAGGTGCTATGACCCACACGTATCGACACACCTAAGTGTCTTCCTCAAGGTCAGTCCTGTAGCTCATCATAGCGCACCCTTTACTGTACGTCTAACAATCTACCAGTAATTGTGAGCCAAGTGCGGTAATTAGTTGGCTTAGTCCCCCTATATGCATTTAAGGTAAAAGTGATACCCCTATATACTGGGTTTCTTTGCAGTTGTGAATAAGCTATGAATAAGGGCTGCGCTAACCCAAAACACGTAAGCTGGAGCCCAGTTCTCATGGACCCTTCATCCATGCCCTCCACAGTGTCCAACACTTTCCCTAGTACCTAAGGTAAAAGAAATATTTCCACTGCAAATTTTCCTTCTCAATAATAGCTGATTATAGGTCGTGCACTTTTGCAGACTTTTTTTTACTTAAATGTATGTATTTGGGCAAAACATTGGAATTGCAATTGGGTTTCATTAAAAATGTTGCACTGTTTTACTATTATCTTTGAGTGAAGCTAAGAAAAAGACTTTTGTGTTATTTTTCTGTACTTTGTAGAAACAGGGGCATGGCTCCCGCTTTTTGGGTTGCTCATTTTGTTTCTATAGCTTTCCACAAGCAGGTGTCTGAACAGTCAGAAACCAGATCCTACTCTGCCCTTATATATTTTGATGTCTGCTGACACATTGCAAGGTGAGGTACAAGAGCTAAGGACCATCCCTCTCGGGCACACCTTGTTGCGGTGGGATGGCTTTTACACTTTTTTATCAAAACAGTGCTAATTAAGTCCCCATGTTGTTCACATGTACTACTACTATTTATTAATTTACTTACTGCATGGTATTTGATAATTTTGTTTTTTACCTTAGTTTCTGGCCACAGTGTGAACGTGCACCTATGCATTGCACTTATACCAACGTATGCTTCTGCTCAATTTTTGGGGTTTTGTCATAGCAGGATGACTAATGGATTCTCAGTTAACTCATTCTGCAGCCAGCAATAAATAGTGCTACATAGAAGCTAAAAGAGGTAAGCGGTGCAAAATTTATAATGAAACTTATTTGCAAAAATATTTTTAGCCCAATTACATGCCATTAATTAAAACATAATTGTCCCCAAAGGCGCACAACCCCGTTAAAGAACTGCAATTAAATGAGCTTAAATTAATAAGATATGCTGCCTACTAATGAAATGAAATTGCAAAAATGAAAAATGGCCTTTTATTGAAAGGTAAATATATATTTTTCCTGTAAGCAAACCCTGATATGCAGAAGAAGTTTTATATGCCCAATGAATGTTCTGTGCTCTTAGTTGTTAGGGGTTTTTTATATCCTTTTCTAGTAATGATGTGATATTTGCTTTGATTTTGCTACAGCAACTGCCCATGGACAGCACTGTACTGTCTCCAGTGTCTCAAAGTAAAAATAGTTTCTATCCCTTTATAAAAAAAAAGTGCAATTCTTATTGTTTAGAAATGATGTTACAGCTCTCACAGACGAATGAGCGACAACAAAAGCATTTTTTACATCATTGCAGACATCTTTTCTCCATGGCCTGGTGATAACATACACCTCAGTGGTCCAGACCAATCTCTCAGGCTCTGCAGACTGAAATAAAGAAAACTTACAGATGAAATTTGTTTCAGTGGGGAGTAAACATTTTCTGTACCAATATAGGTCATTCAAAGAGACGCTTTATATTTCATCGCTAGGACCAAAGTGATTACTATAGTAGATTCTATGACACTCCGGCTGCTATGAAGTATACAATAATACACAGTTTACTGCCGTAAAAGCCAAATATAATCTAGTAATATCCTTTTATAGTGTATCAGGATTTTCTTTTTCTAGTAATTGCACATTTTGAAAAAAAACACCTTGTTATTCAAAGAGTTTCCTAATTCTACGGTGATCCCTGCAGTGCCACCACAGGTCAAATCAGGCATTGCACAGAAACCATTAAAACTAAATTGTCTGCCTGTTGAATGTTTGGACATTCTGGGTCCTCCAAAGCATGATACACTTCTTGTGGCTCCTCTTTTTTTGGTTAATTTATGGAATAAAGGACTCTCCTTCATTAAGTCACTAGAATATTTGAAAATTAGCTTTCTAAACCCTTTCAATACCTCACCAATACCCTGAGATACCAGAGCTTCTCACTAAATTAGAATATCATTAAAAAGTTAATTTATTTCAGTTCTTCAATACAAAAATTGAAACTCCTATATTATATAGAGTCATTACAAACTGTGATCTATTTCACGTGTTGATCTATTTCACGTGTTTATTTCTGTTAATTAGTGTTGAGCGATACGATACTGCAAATATCGGGTATCGGCTGATATTGGCTGTATCGGAATCCCGATCCCGAGTTCCGATATTTTCGTCATATCGGATACCGGAATCGGAATTGTCACTGTCACTGTCAGTGTCCGTCGGTCGGGTCTGTCAGGAGTCAGCGGCACTTACCTGGCAGAAGATCTCCGGCGGTCACATCCCGGGCTGCTTAATGGCCGCCATCCTCTTCTCCCCCGCGGTCACATGCAGTATCTCGCGATAACTGCAGTGACTGCTGGGTAATCGCGGCCGTAAAGCAGTCCGATGACGTCACCGCCGGGGAAGCTGGTAAGCAGCTGTGCTGCGCCGGGATGTCAGGCTCTGCCTGTCATTCCGATGTAGCAGAGCTGGATCGTCGTGGGACTGTCGTTATGGACTGCGTCGGACAGGTGGTATACTGTTGGTTTGTTTTTTTTATTTTTTTACAGGAGATCGATGGCGTCACAGGAATGAGAGAGTAATAAAAAAATGAAAACTGTGTTGTCTCTTTTATTTCATTAAAATACTTTTTTCTTGCTGTGTCTTTTTTTTAAACATTTAATAACTTTGGGATTAATAATGGATCGGTGTCTTATTGACACCTCTCCATTATTAACCGGGCTTATTGTCACCGTGCAATCAACGGTGACATTAACCCCTTATTACCCCGCTTGCCACCGCTACAGGGCAAGTGGGAAGAGCCGGGTAAAGTGCCACAATTGGCACATCTTTTGATGCGCCAAATGTGGGGCTGCTGTAGCCTGGTATTATCAGGCTGTTGAGGGCCAAAATCCATGGGCCTTGACAGTCTTTTAATACCAGGCCGCAGCAGTCTGCATTTTACTTGGCTGGTTAACAAAAATAGGGGGGATCCCCACGCCGTTTTTTTTTCGAGGGGATTCCCTATTTTTGTTAACCAGCCAAGCTAAGCAGACTGCTGTGGCCTGGTATTATCAGGCTTGCAAGGTCCATGGATATTGGATCCTTACCAGCCTGAAAAACCAGGCCTCAGCGGTCTGCTTCATCTGGCTGGTTAACAAAAATAGGGGGGACCCCACGCCAATTTTTTTCGAGGGGATCCCCTATTTTTGTTAATCAGCCAAGAAATGCAGACTGCTGTGGCCTGGTATTATCAGGCTGTCAAGGTCCATGGATCTTGGCTCCTTAACAGCCTGAAAATCCAGGCCTCAGCGGTCTGCTTCATCTGGCTGGTTAACAAAAATAGGGGGGACCCCACGCCAATTTTTTTCGAGGGGATCCCCTATTTTTGTTAACCAGTTCCCTCTGACGTCACTGATTGTGTCCCTGGCTGACCTGAAGTGAAAGTGGAAAGCAATCAATTAAGCTTTCCACTTCCTCTCCTGTCAGCCAGGAGAGGAACTCATTCATTTGGGGGTTTACTGTGAGGCTGCAGCATTAGCTGCGGTCCCTGCAGTAAACATTAACCCTTTCTGATGGATTACACCGTGGGACCTGACTGTACATCGGATTGGTAAGAATAATTTTGCTTTATTATTTTATTTTTATTACAGGAAATGGTTTTAGCAGGAAAATAAAATATGGTCAAAAACTGTGTGATTATTTCATTAAACTTTTTTTTATTAAAGTGTGTGTGTTTAATTTTTCTTTCATACAATAGGATTAATAATTGATAGTTGTCTAATTGACAGCTCTCAATTATTAACCTGGCTTAAAGTGACCTTTCAATTGCAAGGTCATTTTAACCCCTTATTAACCCATTCACCACCGCTACAGGGCAATGGGAATAGACGGGCAAAGTGCCAGAAAGGGCAAATCTAATTAGAGATTTGCCCTTTCTGGGGTGTCTGGGGGCAGATGTTAGTAGCCGGGGGGGGCCAAAAATAATGGTCCCTCTCTGGGCTATTATTATCTGCCCCCACTCACTGGCTTTGTCTGTCTGGTTGCGAAAATAGGGCGGGAGCCCACGCATTTTTTTTCAGCAATTTTACACCTCATATATATATATATACATGTCATTGATTTGTGACACATATATATATATATATATATTTATAGTTCATACACTTCTACATAGTATAATAGCCGCTAATTCAATTGCCGGCTTTTGTGAAAATGCAGAACCCGACATGAAATGACACTTGGTGTACATAGGGTTAACCATGTCCTTTGCTATCTGATTTGCACAAACAATTAAATCAGTCTATGTGTGCAAAATTTCACACCTGTAGGGGTTAATTAAAGGTGTAAATTCGTAGCAAAAAAGTCCGGTTTTTTTACAACGAATTTACACCTTTAATTAACCCCTACAGGTGTGAAATTTTGCAAACATAGACTGATTTAATTGTTTGTGCAAATCAGATAGCAAACGACATGAAAAGACATGGTTAACCCTATGTACACCAAGTGTCATTTCATGTCGGGTGCTTCTGTCTTTTCACTGAAGCCGGCTTTACCCGGCAATTGAATCAGAGGATATTTTACTATGTAGAAGTGTATAAACTATACATATATGTATATATATATATGTCACAATGACATGTATATATATATATATATATATATGTATTCTATGTGTGTATATTTAGTGTTTACAAGGAAATAAAGGTTTTTTTAGTTGCGATATTTTGTTCCCATAGACTTACATGGGACTTCCGGTATCGGAATCGGATATCGCCGATATTTAGTGATATCGGCGATACCATTCCGATCCGATATTTTTAGATATCGAGCAATATCGCTCAACACTACTGTTAATGTTGATGATTATGGCTTAGAGCCAATGAAAACCCAAAAGTCATTGAAGCGGGGTCCCAGGGTCGTTGCTGGCAGAGGCAGGAGTGGGGCGATGCTGGGGACCCCAGACTGGGAGAAAGGAGTGTTTGGATATGCGACGCTGCAGGCTGCGGTGGAGCAGGGTCCCAGGGTCGCTGCTGGAGGAGGCAAGAGTGGAGCATTGCTGCAGGCCGCAGACTGGTATAAGGGGGTGTTCGGATGTGCGACGCTGCAGGTGTTTGGTGGTGCTGGGGCTCCGCCAACATTTTGTGAAAGCCCGGAGCCCCAACACTTCCATGATCTACTATGCGGTGGACTCCGTGAAAATGGCTGCCAGGGGCGGCACATGCGCAGATGGAGATCTTGGCACTGAGATCTCATCTCCCGAGATGAGATCAACACAATATAAACTATTATAGAAAAATTAAATTTTTTTTACATCGCTTTATTCTGAGAGTTATAACTTTTTTTATTGTTCCGCTGATGGAGCTGTATGACGGCTTGGTTTTTGCAGTTGAAGATGATGTTTTCAGCTATACTATGCTCTGCTTTGCAACTGTCAGTGCTGCACTGACACAAGTTAGTTAGATCATACACTGCGAGTGATCTAACTAACTTGCTAGTGCCTGATGACCCGGATGTCATAACGACATTGGGTCTCCATGGCAATGATCAGGCCCCCACGATGACGTTGGAGGGCAGAGGGGGTTTCCTCCCTCTGACTGCCTTCTTACAGACCTGGACGTATGGATATGTCAAAGGTCATGAAGGGGTTAATAGTCTTAGTGAGAGATCATGTATCAGCTGCATGATGCAAAAGAAGCTCTGATTGAGAGGGAGAGGCAAAAAGACACACACAAATGCTGCAGGCTGCCTCTTGTAGTGTTCTACGACAGTGGGGAAAATAAGTATTTGATACACTGCCAATTTTGCTAATTTTTCCACCTACAAGGAATGGAGAAGTCTATAATTTTTATCGTAGGTACACCTCTACTGTGAGAGACAGAATCTAAAAATAAAAATCATAAAACCACATTGTATGATTTGTAAATAATTAAATTTAATTTTATTGCATGAAATATTAAAAATGAAAGTATCCCTCTGACGTCACTGATGCTGTGCGGTGTCCCCGGCTGACCTGAAGTGAAAGTGGGAAGCAATCAATTAAGCTTCCCACACTAAACACTTCCTCTCCTGTCAGCTGGGAGAAGAGCTCATTCATTCGGGGGTTTACTGCGAGGCTGGCAGCATTAGCTGCGGTTCCTGCAGTAAACGTTAACCCTTTCAGAAGGATTACATCGGGGGACCTGACTGAGCACCGGATAGGTAAGAATAATGTTGCTTTATTATTTTATTTTATTACAGGTGAACAAGGGCTTCGCAAGGAATGGCAGTAAAATAAAAGATAGTCAAAAACTGTGTGTTTATTTCATTAAAATTATTTTTAATTAAAGTGTGTGTGTTTTATTTTTATTTCATACAATAGGATTAATAATTGATAGTTGTCTAATTGACAGCTCTCAATTATTAACCTAGCTTAAAGTCACCTTTCAATAGCAAGGTGGCTTTAACCCATTATTAACCCATTAGCCACCACTACAGGGCAATGGGAATAGATGGGATAAGTGCCAGAAAGGGCGCATCTCATTATAGATGTGCCTTTTCTGGGGTGGTTGGGGGCAGATGTTAGTAGCCGGGGGGGCACAAAATAAATGCACCCTCCCTAGGCTATTATTATCTGCCCCCACTCGCTGGCTTTACCTGTCTGGTTGAGAAAATACAGCGGGAGCCCACGCATTTTTTTTCAACAAATTTACACCTTTAATTAACCCCTAGATGTCTGAAATTTTGCACACATACACTCATGTAATTGTTAGTGAAAACCATATATCAAACTACATGAAATGACATGGTTAACTGTATGTAAACCATGTGTCATTTCATGTCGGGTGGTTCTGTAATTTCACAAAAGCCGGCAATTGAATTAGCGGCTATTATACTATGTAGAAGTGTATGAACTATAAATATATATATACTGTATATATGTGTCACAATGACATGTATATATATGTATTCTGTGTGTATATATCTAGTGTTTTGTGAGCTGTCAGTGTGATTTTACAGTATTGACTATGTATAGCATTTCTTCTATAATTTCACAAAAGCCGGCAATTGAATTAGCGGCTATTATACTATGTAGAAGTGTATGAACTATAAATATATATATATGTGTCACAATGACATGTATTATATATATATATATATATATGTATTCTGTGTGTATATATCTAGTGTTTTGTGAGCTGTCAGTGTGATTAGTAATAATGCTATCCATAGTCAATATTGTAAAATCACACTGACAGCTCACAAAACACTAGATATATACACACAGAATACATATATATATATATATATATATATATATATATGTCATTGTGACATATATATATATATATTTATAGTTCATACACTTCTACATACTGTAATAGCCGTTAATTCAATTGCCGGCTTTTGTGAAATTACAGACCCGACATGAAATGACACATGGTTTACATACAGTTAACCATGTCATTTCATGTAGTTTGATATATGGTTTTCACTAACAATTACATGAGTGTATGTTTGCAAAATTTCAAACATGTAGGGGTTAATTAAAGGTGTAAATTCGTTGAAAAAAATTGCTTGGGCTCCCGCGGTATTTTCTCCACCAGACATGATGAAGCTTTTTACCTATATGTATCTTAAAGGGCCTTAACTTATGCAGCACTGGCTAGTTTGACTTCTACCTTTTGAGTATCCTTCCTCAGTACTGTGATTGCTCACATAACTGTATTGATTTATCATATTCACACACGGGAGTATAATCACTATCACTTACCTACCTTTAGTATTTTATGTCTTACTTTTGTGTGTCTATTTTTATGTTTTTAATTATTATATTATCCAATAAAGAATATATTTTGTATTGGTTCTGAGCCTTGCACATTTCTATATAGGTATTCTTGAATTTATTGGTGCCTTTTGGACCCTTATTCTGTTTACACCATAGCTCCTTATACTCATGTAAGTGTTCTGTGTGTTATTTGGCTGAAAGCAATGTAAGTCCCATTGAATGTAGCCTGCACAATATTATATCCACAGTAATGTCAATAATCTCTTATTAGCACTGTAGATTTGGACAATCAATAGTTAAAAGATTAAAGGAAAAAAAAATCAAGTTTCATTCATTATCACCCGAGCTCTGCAATATGTAAAGCTAGTGTCATTATTATCTATCTGTTATAAATGGTAACACACCTTATAATTTTTCTATGTGGGTAATTCATCAATGCAAGATCATTAATGACAGCAGATAAGAAAAAAATAGAACTCGTGACCTTTGTGTAACCATAAATTCAATTTTTTTAAGCATCGAGTAAGACGTTTTGATGAAGAAATTGAAGGAAGAAAGGGATGACAGCATTATGAAGAGGGTCTTAAAAGCTTTTTATCTAACGGTTTTGTTCTGAAGCCTTGAATTAATCCCACAGATTTCGCCTTTACTGACTTATGAAAATAAATGGGGTTATTATCTCTTTGTTACACCTCATGCTTTATTAATATAAGAAGATGTGATACATTTATTTGTTTATGCTATGAAAAAAGTTATATTGTTTTCAGTTACAAGCTTGCACAAGGTCATTTAGGATGTGCAGCATTTTACATAATTGCTCAAGTGGCTCATTGTTTGCTACTTAAGAGGGATCCTACAAAAACAAATGCTTCACGAGTAGGGTTGAGCATTCCAATACCGAAATCCGAGTCCGATACCTGAAATCCAATGTAAGCCTATGGGAACAAAATATCGGAATTTAAAATATTCCGATATTTTGTTCCCATAGACTTACATTGGATTTCAGGTATCGGACTCGGTTTTCGGTATCGGAATGCTCAACCCTATTCACGAGGCGTACAATGGGAACATGTCTAAGAGCAGGCAATATGAGATCGCATCATATGGAGGAAGACATTTTACATTTCCAGAAACAAGCAATTGCGATTATAGAGATCAACTACAGACGTGATCACTATTTTTGTATTATCAGAAAAAGACCTATCATTTACTACTTTTTAAATGAAATACATTTTCTTTTAATGTTAGATAATTTTTTCTTCAATTGTCATATAATCAATACACAAAAAAAATTGCAATTTTTTTACACTGTCCACAAGGCCTAATTTAAAACTCCTACTTCCTATTGGTCATATGGACATTCGTAAAAATTTACTAAATTAGACCCTATATTTTTTATAAAACCATTATACGAGCATGCTCTAATCTAAAGTTAGATCATTGTGAAGGGAGAGGGAGTAGGTGAGCTGTGACATCACCTATTGTGGATCCTGTGTTACCTATGCATAGAGTTACTGTAATCCTGTCTCTGGTGATAATGAGACTGCTGAAAATTAATTTATATATAACAGAAAGTTTTTGATATTGATAATGTTGTGAAAAAAAAAAGAAAAAATGAATCTAACATAAAAACCTGAGTTAAACAACAGGCCATTTTCAATAACACGTTCCATTTATGTGAGGTTTAAACCTCTTTTTATTACTTATTTATCAGTTGCTTATAAAGTATAGTGCTGTATGAGTTAGGTATCATTCACATCAATTCTATCACTATTGGGGCTTCCAGTCTTTTAACCTCATCTTCTTCTGACACTTTAGTTAGGTGCAATTTTATATGAAGACAATTAACCAATCATTATATTTTTGGGGTCTGTAAGGAAACTGATGCACATATCATGGTCCATAAAGACTTGGTTGGGTGAGATTTGGTGAACTCAACCGGTAACACACAACCTCGATCGCAACCCCTTCCAACACCTTTGAAATGAATTATAATGGAAAATGTGAGCCCGGCCCTCTCCTCCAACAGCAGTGTCTGACTTCACAAATGCCCTCCTGGATTAACCAGTAAAAATTCCCATATACACCATCCAAAATCTTGCAAAAAGCTTTCCCAGAAGATTGAAAGCTGCTATAGCTGAAAAAGGAAGCTCAACTCTATAATAATGCCGATATACTTAGAATGGGATGTCATAAAAACATTAGGTGTAATTTGTAGGTATCCTAATATTTTTGTCCAATTACAGTTTAACTCAAAATTATTCAACCCCCATTGCAAATTCATTTTTTTAGCAAAATGAAACAAATGTTCTACTTTACAATAAGGCAAACAAAAAAAATTGAAATACCTCAGCACAACTAATATAACAAGTGGTTTCTTCCAAATTTACTGACTACTGAAGTATCAGAATTATTCAATCCCTTCATAACAAGCATCTTCAGCACTTAGCAGAACCCCTCTGGCTGTTGTGACCTGCTGCAAAGTAATGCATAGCTAGTAGTGATGAGCGTGAATGCTCGTTGCTTGGGTTTACTCCGAGCATGCTCAGGTGTTCTCCGAGTATTTGGGCATGCTCGGAGATTTAGTTTCTGTTGCCGCAGCTGCATGATTTGTGGCTGCTAGACAGTCTGAATACATGTGGGGATTACCTGTTTGTTAGGAAATCCCCACATACATTCAGGCTGTCAAGCAGCCGCAAATCATGCAGTTGTGGCGACAGAAACTAAATCTCAGAGCATGCCCAAATACTCGGAGATCACCAGAGCGTGCTCGGGAAAACCCAAGCAACGAGCATACTCGCTCATCACTAATAGCTAGACATTAGCTTTCAGCAACATTACTGAGGACTCTTAACCCTTTCCTCATGGGAAGTGACCTACAGTTCACTAATATTATTGGGCTGTTGGTAGCTGTGTCCTTAAGGCGTTAAGACCTCTTCATTGTGGACACAATCCTGATCTACATGAATTGTTATGATTTGGTAGCTGAGGAGAGCAAGCAAAAAAGGAAATACACCAGAGAGGTTGGAATCTATGGGATTGCAGTACCCTGACTAACCACCACAACTAAAGGCAGCCGTGGAGTGTACCTACGTTGGTCCTAGACGCCTCGTCACAGCCTGAGAAGCTAACTACACCTAAAGACAGAAAGAGGAAAACTATCTGCCCCGGAGCAGATCCCCAAAGAACATAGAAAGCCCCCAAACATGTAATGGCGGTTAGACAAGGGGAAATACAGACACAGACAGAAAATAGTATGAGCAAACGTTGGGGCCCAAACTTCCTAAATAGAAAAGGATAGGAAGGACACTTACTGCAATCCCAAAAAACCCTGAAAAGTACCAACTCTACTAATTACAAAAACACCTGAGATCACACGACCTCTACCAACGAAATTAGTTCTCTGGTGTAACAAAAACTAAACAGCAGCCACTGAAAAAACTGGAAAAGGCAAATGAACAAACAACAGTGGCTGAACTAAACTGAGAGGAGCACAAGCCCCGGAGGGGACCCGGCAGACCCCCACAGAAGTGCAGGACAAAATGCAAAAAGCAAGCACAAAAAACTAAAAGAAGAAAATGACTTATCTGTTAGAAGAAGATACAGGCACGAAACAGCAAGCTACAAAGTGAACAGGAATCAAAGATGAGACCAGAACAATTGATCACCGGCAACCCTGATGGGAGGGAACCTCCCTTATATAAGACCAGTCAGTAACACCTGATCGCCAATCTTCACAATCTTCATTGGATAGTTCAGTACTGTTTGTAACCACCAGAGGGAGCTTCTGCTCAGAATTCATTTCTAGCACATTCACAACAATGAATCTTCTTAGTATTGCAATACTAAATAATATAGATGACTATATCTCTATGTATAGATAAATGATCTGAAAGACAGCCATTAAAACTTCAGTTGGGGCTTGTTCACCTGAAGCATTTTTAATAATTTTTTTTCTGTTCACTTTTTGTGCCGAAAAATTGCAGCATTTGCAGCAATAACAACATGCAATTAATGCAAACACTTGTAAGACAAAACATCAATATGGATATAACAAGTAAAAGACACATATATAACCTATAAAAAAGGAATGCCAGACTTGAAGTAGAAAATTAAATTAATTAATTAATTTAATAACTTTAAAAAATGCACAATATTAGATACATTTAATATATACTAAAATACTACAATTTCCAGGGAACATAACAGCACAATAAACAGGTGAGGAGAGGGATTAAGTATATGAATAAGTAATTATTGGTAGACTCTGTATCTGATAGTCAATATCAAATCTATGAATAAGTAATTAACAGTAGACTCAGTATCTGATCGTCAATGTCAAATTGGGATTGAAATTCATGCGCATAATAGTTTCAGTGGCAATAATTAAAATAAGAAAAAAAACTAAAATAAATAAAAGTGCAAGTGCAATAACACATTTGTTAACCTGAATAACATGCACCCAATTGAAATTAATACCCACAAATTGGCTGTCGCAATAAGTAAATGAGAAAAAAATTCATATATAAGTGCTAGTGCATAATTATTCCACATTTGTTATACTAAATAACATACACCAAATTGTTGGAAAAATGAGTCAACGACATGTTAAATATGTCAGAGTCATTAAGGTTATAATTATCCCATGAGGGATATGGTTGCCCAAATCAGTCACCTAGACACCTGCTTCTCGACGCGTTTCGCATGTCAGTTTCCTCAGGTGGGACTGCTTCCTTGAGGTGCACTGAAGATTGCGCAGCTGAACACAACCTTGTGGATCCCCAGATGACACAATACGCGACACATGAGTCAGGTTGTGGGTGGCTGTACAATCTTCAGTACACCTCTATTCTGGTAACATTCATTCCTGATAGAAGCATTTATCAATTAGATTACTTCATTAGCACTTTGGTGTATATGTAACTTGTGCCTGAATTTGAGGGTAATATGGTGTGCTAGAATCAGGCTGCCTTCCTTTCTTGTCTCATCCTTATGCAGTGTCATTTTCATAAACTTTTTATGTCTCAATAAAGATTATTCCTACATTTATGTCATTGACTGTGTCTTCTACCTGTTATTTCCATGGTATTGACTTTATGTCTTAGACCTTTTTGCATTAATTGCAGATTGGGGGATGCTAGTTTTGCAAATGTTATATTAGACAATCATCACTACTAAGGAATTTTGTATCTGATTGCATTTTACAGTAACAGCAAAATGAAAATTATATCTAAAATATCATTCACACTAAATCGTTTTTGTTATTGTGGTTTTTTTTTACCTGTTTTGCATTTTTTCTTTTTTAGTTTCAAAAAAACTTTATTAACATTTTAACATTCTATTTAACATAAAACATATCAATAAAAGAAAGTCAAAAATGTATGCCCTAGACATGGGGACTGTATAAAGATGGAGGGTGAGGAGGACAAGACATAAGCGAAAAGGGGAGAAAAAGGAGGGATGTCATTGGCCTACATTTAGTACAATTTATTTTAGAGATGCAAATCAAAAGTAACATTACCATAAAATGCAATGGGAATATTATGGTACATTGGATACATATAGACAAATATGTGAACTCTTTGGATCTAAAGGTCCTTTAATGCAGCACAAAGGTCCTTTAATGAGCTCAAGGGTGTCTGATCTAGTATCTTCCATACGCTCATTTAAAATCAGTATGTCAATTTTCTCTTAACTGAATTTATGCCAAAAACTTGACCTTTTCCATTTTGAGGCTATATGGATCCGTGCGGCCATAGTGATAAAATTAGTAAATTAAAGGATTGATTAGGTAATCCTAAAGGTTGGTCCAAGATCCTAAAAATTCTAAAAGTAAAACAGTTGGGCCAAGATGGATCAACCCTCCAATTACAGTCCTAATCAATGTTTTAACCTCCTGCCAGAATGTTTTTACCAAGGAGCACGTCCACCATATAATGTTTCATGTCACCAAAGAATCACAACCCCTGAAGCATTTATCTGTTGTACTGGTATTTATATCTTACACAATTTTACTGGCACGTAATATGTTCTGCGGAGAACCTTTAGAGACATTTCTGTGATTGCGGTTTGGTTACTGCCATTTGATAGGACTTCACAACAGCGAGACCACCTTTCTATAGACATAGTAAATCCCAGGTCTTTTTCCCATTGGTCTATAAATCTTACCTTCCCCCCTTCAGGAGGAAGGTTGAATATAAACATAATTGTGCGATAATCCCACATCCAAATGGGTCATAAAAGCATTTATGCCCAAATAGAGTAAATGCTGGGTATTCTTACTAATGTTTTTTTTCTTAGAAAATGCAAGATTTGGTTAATGTGCGTCATTTCTCTATATGGAAGGTTATATTTTTGAATAAATTCCTCTGTAGATAAGATTAAGTTAAATGGGAACTGTAAGCGTTTCAACATAGTGATCCCTTTAAATTTCACCACTTAAAAGAGTTTTGTTCCAACCCAGGAACAAACATTGGATTATTAAATAGTGCTGTCAGTGGGGAAGGATTAAATTGTATTGTACTTTTTCTTTTTTAATTCTCAGCGTGTCAATTGTAACGCTGTTTTTACTGCAGCTTTTCTCCATCGAAATCAAAATGGCTTAACACTAAAAAATACACCAAAAACACACATTTTTTCTATTGGCTTTCTGGAAATAGCCTGCATATTTAATGCAGAAAAAAAAAACACAAAATAAAGCTCAGTTAAAAATGCTCTAAGGCTTTTATGTTATTGTACAGGGTGGGCTATTTATATGGATGCACATTACTATATGGGAGGGGGAAAACTTTTCAAGATGGCACATTCCCTGAGATTTTCCAGCAAGATGGTGCACCACCACATTATGGGTGTCAGGTCCGAGCATTCCTACATGAACAGTTTCCTGGAAAGTGGATTGGTCTTCGTGGGCCAGTTGAATGGCCACCAAGGTCTACTGATCTGACCCCATTAGACTTTTATCTTTGGGGTCATCTGAAGGCAATTGTCTATGCTGTGAAGATATGAGATGTGCAGCATCTGAAACAACGGATTCTAGAAGCCTGTGCTAGCATTTCTTTTGCGGTGTTGCTATCAGTGTGTCAAGAGTGGGATAAGAGCGTTGTATTAACAATCCAACACAATGGGCACCAATTTGAACACATTTTATAAGTGGTCATAAACTTGTAAATAACTCATGAAAGAATAAAGTTACGCTAAAACCAAGCACACCATTGTTTTTCTTGTGAAATTCTCAATAAGTTTGATGTGTCTCAAGACCCTCTACTCATTGAAAAAAATAAAGTTTGATCCAAAATGACTGACTTCAAAATGGCCGCCATGGTCACCACTCATCTTGAAAATTCCCCCCATATACTAATGTGCCACAAAACAGGAAGTTGATATCACCAACCATTCCTATTTTATTTAGGTGTATCCATATAAATGGCACACCCTGTAGTGAGTTTGATCAGTTCAATAACAAAACAAAATGTTGCTAACTCAGTAGGATATATCTACTTTGTGTCTTTAGTGACTGAATAATATACGATTTCTTCAAACGGAGATATATTACAATGTAAGTGTATGTATAGGACACTGTGATATGTTCTGTCTTGTAATAACAAGATTTATTGCTCTCTGGAACTGTCTACCCCAACACATCAGGCTCTCGCCTACCACGGATGCCTTCAAAGGGAACCTGAAGACCCACCTGTTCCGACAAGCCTACAACCTGCAGCGATCCTTTGTCCGCTGAACCGCCGCATGACCAACTCTACCCTCTCCTAGTGTATCCTCACCTATCCCTGGTAGACTGTGAGCCCTCGCGGGCAGGGTCCTCTTTCCTTCTGTACTTGTTTGTGCCTTGTTTTGCTCATGTTTATTGTACTTGTCTATATTTGCCCCGGTCACATGTAAAGCGCCATGGAATAAATGGCGCTATATAAATGTATAATAATAATAATAATAATAATAATTTAGAGCTATGGACATTGTATTTATCAGATGTCAATCTTTTTCATGATGGCACAGCCTATTAAACTGTTGTGGTGTCTTCTTGGCAGGAACGTGTTCTAGATAATCTCATTCCCATATTCCATACATTCAGTTTCATACAGCGCTCAAACCATTTGCCTCTTCGTCTTCATATAGATAAAGAATATACAGTATCTGCAGCAAATTCCAGTTCTGAAAGAGAAAGAGCTGCAATAAAACGCTCAGATCACACAGATAAAGACCACTGAGATCATAAAAATGTAATGTGGCAATGCGGAAAACTGCTGTCTCCAATATATTGATACATTTGATAAACTTTTTTTTTCTTCCGCATTTTTGGCTGATCCATCATGATTATTAAGGTAATTAGACAATGAAGTCACTATTATATTGTATGATGATTTCATTTATTAAATAAAGCTAGACAAAGCTTGCAATAACAATCCGGTATGAAAATGTAATTGCTTTCCTCCTAAACTTACAGAAGAAATTCCAGCGTAACATAAACTATAATAATGACCTATATAACTATGTGTAAGTATATTGATAATCTTACCGAACGTTCTCTTCCCCAGTTTCCAGCGTTGCACAGGTAATCTTCTTATGCAAGCAGACTAAGCAGCTCCAGAGTTGCAAATTTTATTTACTTTTTTCTGGACAACTTATAAAAAATCATGGACAGATAATATTTTTTACAGACACATTGGAAAGCCATAACAAATCATTATGACTATAAGTAATACGTGACATAATAATTCTGATATGAAGACATTATGGTAAATGCATTCACTGTAAACTGTGAAATGATGATAACTACACTTACAACAATCTGTATAAGTTTCTTCAACTTAAAAAAAACACAGACGCCTTACATTTTTTTTAATCGACAGGGAAAAAAAGTGTCCTATTATTACCAATGGTTCTGGGATTTCTGGAAGGTTGGCAATCTTAATCGGCTCACATAGGGGTTTATGTATTAGCCAGAAGTTGCTTTCTCTTTGCAAGTCTTCAGGCCTCTACAGGCTTGCATTAAAAGAAGTCGAGGAGGAGCACTCACATGGAACTGGAAGGGTTCTGGAAATTGGAGAAGATGGCGATTGGTAAGTATAGCAATGCACTTACACATCATTACAAGAGACTAGAATGGTTTATGAAATAAAAATGTTGTAAATGCTTCTTCTTTAATTGCAGTTTAAGCCCTTAACGACCACCGATACGCATTATAACGGCGGTCATTAAGGGTACTTATTTCCTCATTGCTGCTTTAAAATGGTAAGGGTACCAGCTGTACATGACAGCTGACACATGTATGGGTACTTGATTGGCAGATTTGCAATTCTCGAGAGAAAAAAGCCTGGCTTCGATGTAGCTAAATAGTGACTACAACCATAGATTAATTAATTGAGAGGTGCAGTTTCTACAGAGGTATCACTTTTGCTTTTTTTTCTGCTGTTCTGGCACATTAGGGGCTTTGCAAATGTTGCCCGTCAACTAGTCTAGCAACATCTGCACTCCAAAAGCCACATAGCGCTCCTTCCTTCTCAGCCCTAACATGTGGCCTAACAGAAAATTCTGAAAACATATGGGGCAACACAGGTTAGGGAGAAATTGTGCAATAAATTGTGGGATCTAGTTTCACCTATTAACCCTTGTGTACCTGTCTAATTTGCATCAAATACAAAAATTAAATTTATAGCACAAAAATGTCATATTTCCCCATCTCAGTGTTAAAAAATTCTGTAAGGCACCTATGGTTTCAAAATACTACACCCCTAGATAAATTGTTTGAGGGGTCTAGTTTCCAAAATGCTGTTTTCACATGTCAGGGAGTCTACAAATGCGACATGGCATTTATAATCTATCCCAGGCAAATAGCTCTCTTTCTTTTCCTAGTCCTGCTATGTGACCAAGCAGAAGTTTTAGAAGTTTATGACCCCATATGGGGTATAGTCGCTTTCTGGACAAATTGCACCACAAATTATGAGGTTTGTTTTCTCCTATTATTCATTGCATAAATTACAAATTTGGTGCAAAAAAACAGTTTCAGGAACAACCCAATATTATCAAATTCTGTGTCACACCTGTAGGTTCAAAATGCTCACTATACCCCTGGATAAAATCCTTGAGGGGTGTATTTTCTAAAATGTGGTAACTTGTGTTTTTTTTCACTGTTTCGGCACATTAAGGGCTCTCCAAACGCAATATGACGCCCGCAGACTGACTCGCACCACAATTGTGGTTACCAGGGCTATGGGGTACTCGGAGCCGAGCCCATTGATTTCTATGGGAGATGTCACTGGCAGCGGGACTCGGTCCGTGGCCCTGGCAGTCAAGCGATGGGGGATATTTACAGGGGATTATAAGGATAGGTAGTTCGTGACGCCACCTGCGGTGTCTGATCAGATTGACCAGCGCTGCTATTAGGATCTTCACAGGGGATGTTATGGGGCAGCTGGGTGGTAAGTCTCCCACAGGTGAGACGGGTCCCTGGAAGTCTATGGTGATGATGCAGGGTGTAGATAAGAATTCAGTCACACACGAAATAGCTTCTTTTCATACCTTTTACTGGTAGATGGTTCAGGCAGATCCCGGGGAGCTGATCGGGGTGGAGAATGCACATTCAGGCAACCGCTGAGCAGGTTAGAGGCCTCCTTAACTTCAACATGTATGTGAGTCCAACTTGCCTGAAGCGAAGTTAACTCTGAACTCTCCAGCTTTCTCTGTAGCTGTAATGCCCGGCCAACATTGTGGTGGAGCCTTCTAAGTGGTGAGAACTAAGTCCTTACTTTTGCAGGGCCCTGCTCAAAGTCCCTGTTCTCCCTGACTCTGGTTACGTATTGACACTTTGGGCTGCACTCTGCGACCTGTAGTCCAGATGCCTCCGGTTTTCTTGTTACTATGCTTGAAACAGTAGCAACGCTTCGGACTCCGGTGTCCGGTGATTTAGTGCAGGCAATCCAATACCTGAAGCACTTTTCTATCTGTCTTCTCCACTATGCCCTTCGCCCTGCTCTCGCTCTTAGCATAAGCACTTGTAGCTTCGATGGTAATGTCAGCTTTATTCTAGAGCTCACTGACTAGCTCTCAGTATCCTCCAAGTCCAGACTGGACTGAGACTGAACTGCACTGTCCTCAGACAGGAAACTATCTGCCTTGAGCTCTTCTCAGACAGGAAACAGACTGAGCTCTGCTACGTGTCACTCCCCCTTATATCTCAGATGGGTGTGTCTGAAAGAGTGAGTGGCAGTGAATGCATATCAAGCGTTGCGATTACCTTCCTGTGCACTCTCCTGGATTTTATGTGTGCCTGCATAGCTGGGCCACACATCCCCCCTTGGTTAAACACAGCACTCCCGGGCTGTAAAAGAGAAAAAGAAAAACATTTTTGTTTTGCATTAAACAACAACATTTTAACACTTCCCATCCGGGAGGTAAGACTTCTTGAACGTTGCATTTTGTACATAGATCAATAGAAAATTATCAAAATACTTTCCAATAAATATACACAGTATAAGACAAGATTCTTGTGGAGGACCCGCACCAAAAACCTCCCACGTGGGTCCTGGGTGGGCTGCAGGACTTCTGACTATAGACCTCACTCTAGGCCACACCATACGGGTTTTTCTTCAGAGGTAGATAGATAGTAGTGGTTTCATGTAAAACCAAGATAATGCACCGTAGCGCAACTATTTACAAAACAAGTTCTCGGGCTGGCACAGTCCACAGCCACGCAGTCCATGCATGATAAAAGACATTTCAAGTAATCAGAAGAAACCACATTCCAGTTTACAATACTGCAATACTATTAACCCTTTAAACTCATTAAACTGGTACCCAGCCGGGTATTCTAAACATACTATGCACATTATGTAAACACATCAATAAAGTGCAATTTTCAAAATCCTCAAACTTTTTACATTTCTTGGATGCGGTAAACCCCTGTCTGGGTCCTACCGGTCTTCATTCCTCTTAGAGACTTCAATTACGTCTTCCACTCCTGGGGCTGGAACGACGCGATGTTCCTCAGAACGCATTACAAATATGTCGTGACCTGCTATCTGCGTCTGAGTGGCCACAGTTCTCATTCTAACTAAGGTCCCATCGGGTACCTCTGTCATATATGATGCAAGCGGCGTTGCTGATGGTGTCGCAGAATAAGACCTAAATTGCGATGCAGTCCGGGTCACCGATTGCGACGTAGATTGCAATGCAGGTTGCATTGTTGAGATAGCCGCAGGGGGCGTTGTAGAGTAGGTCGCAGGTTGCGATGCCAAGTAGGTCGCCGATTGCGATGAAGGGGGCGATGGAGGTCGCGATGAGTACTCAGGGGGCGATGCCGGGGCACGGCCTGGTGCGGAATGAGCTCGAGACTGGGACGCTTTGGTACCGGCGTCGGGGACGGGGTCACTGACGATGGAGACGTTCAGGGCATACCACCCCTTTAAACCCCAGTGGCGGGTGTAGCTCACTATGTCCCCATTTATCAGGTCCCTCCCAGGATGACCGATGGGCAGGTGGGATTCCACATCCCGGCGGCTTACAAAGACCCCCTGATAGAGGCCCGGCTCGCGGATAAAGCCCCAGCCCTTGCGGAGCTGAAACTCAGTAACGCACCCCTGCCGCCGCGGTTCCCTTCGGGTACCTTTATCGTTGCGGACGGTTTCCTTCTCAGCAAAGAACCTTTCATGCCACTCCTGTCGGTCTCGCTGCGTCTTTCTATCTTCCTCCTGCTGTCGTTTCACTTTTTCGCAGTGCTGCCAAGCATTTCCGGTCTGGAGGTCGTAAGTCACGTCGTCCAGACGCTCCATCTCATCCCAGTCGATTTCCGGCAACGATGGCTGGGACCCCTCCGGGGATCTTACCGGGGAACCGTACTCTGCTGTGGCCTCCAGGCCTGGCTGGCACTCCGGAACGAGCAGGGCCTCCTCAGCCTCCTTCTCTCCCGCCGCATCATCGGTGGAGTCGGGATCAGCACTTTTGGAGCCGGCCTCCGGTTCTTCATCAGCCTTCTTCAGCAGGGAACTTGGAAAATCAGGTGACGGCATTATGCTTGTGGGAGAGAGCACTGCGTCCCACAGCAGCCGCTGTGTCTGGGCACGCCAGCGTCTCTCTGTCTCCTGCAAGTCTGCATGACGCTGGATTAATCTTCTGAGCACCTCATTCTCCTTCTGCAGCTCCAGCATTGTTTGCTGAAGCTTCTGTATTAGGGATGGCTCCGGTTCAAACAACAGCTTCTCCGGAGAGCAGGGCCTGCGCTCCACCGCTCCACTGCATAGCTGCTCTTGTCCTTCTGCCACCTCGTCCCAGGCCAGACTGTAGTTTCCATCAGGAACAGTCCGGTCTCTTCCGTGGAGGCGGGATTTGCGTCTCCTCCTCTTCGCATAGAGGATGAACAGTAGGCGGATTTCTTTAGCAGTGGGGCAGGACCGCACATTATAGTAGCATTTGGAGAGGGCGGCCATAACTTTCGCGCCTCAGGGGGGTACACGCCCACGAATGCACGCCCACCTTCTTCACCAGCGCCTCAGGGCGCCAACTTGGCGGTAAAATGGCGGTATTTGGCGCCAAATGCAGCAACAGTCTTTTCTGCACAAACAGTCAATATAGGCACACAGGACTCACAGTTGCAAGTTTCGCATCCTGTTCGTGACGCCAAAAAGCTAACTCGCACCACAATTGTGGTTACCAGGGCTATGGGGTACTCGGAGCCGAGCCCATTGATTTCTATGGGAGATGTCACTGGCAGCGGGACTCGGTCCGTGGCCCTGGCAGTCAAGCGATGGGGGATATTTACAGGGGATTATAAGGATAGGTAGTTCGTGACGCCACCTGCGGTGTCTGATCGGATTGACCAGCGCTGCTATTAGGATCTTCACAGGGGATGTTATGGGGCAGCTGGGTGGTAAGTCTCCCACAGGTGAGACGGGTCCCTGGAAGTCTATGGTGATGATGCAGGGTGTAGATAAGAATTCAGTCACACACGAAATAGCTTCTTTTCATACCTTTTACTGGTAGATGGTTCAGGCAGATCCCGGGGAGCTGATCGGGGTGGAGAATGCACATTCAGGCAACCGCTGAGCAGGTTAGAGGCCTCCTTAACTTCAACATGTATGTGAGTCCAACTTGCCTGAAGCGAAGTTAACTCTGAACTCTCCAGCTTTCTCTGTAGCTGTAATGCCTGGCCAACATTGTGGTGGAGCCTTCTAAGTGGTGAGAACTAAGTCCTTACTTTTGCAGGGCCCTGCTCAAAGTCCCTGTTCTCCCTGACTCCGGTTACGTATTGACACTTTGGGCTGCACTCTGCGACCTGTAGTCCAGATGCCTCCGGTTTTCTTGTTACTATGCTTGAAACAGTAGAAACGCTTCGGACTCCGGTGTCCGGTGATTTAGTGCAGGCAATCCAATACCTGAAGCACTTTTCTATCTGTCTTCTCCACTATGCCCTTCGCCCTGCTCTCGCTCTTAGCATAAGCACTTGTAGCTTCGATGGTAATGTCAGCTTTATTCTAGAGCTCACTGACTAGCTCTCAGTATCCTCCAAGTCCAGACTGGACTGAGACTGAACTGCACTGTCCTCAGACAGGAAACTATCTGCCTTGAGCTCTTCTCAGACAGGAAACAGACTGAGCTCTGCTACGTGTCACTCCCCCCTTATATCTCAGATGGGTGTGTCTGAAAGAGTGAGTGGCAGTGAATGCATATCAAGCGTTGCGATTACCTTCCTGTGCACTCTCCTGGATTTTATGTGTGCCTGCATAGCTGGGCCACACAAGACCATTCCATAAAAGTTTGTATTCAAAATCAGCACTCCTTCCTTTCCTCGCCTTGCCACGAGCCCAAACAATAGTTTTCCTCCACAGAAAATTTTGGGGTCCATTTTCTCCTGTCACCCTTGTGAAAATAAAAAATTAGGGTAAAATAAAATTTTTGTGGGTAAAATGTGATTTTTTTTCATTTTCACAGCTCTACGTTATAAACTTCTGTGAAACACTTGGGGGTTCAAGGTGCTCGCCACACATCTAGATACATTCCTTCAGAGGTATAGTTTCTAAAATGGGTCATTTGTGAGGGTTTCCATTGTTTGAGCACATCAAGGGCTCTCTAAACACGACATGGCATCTGCTCTCAATTCCAGCCATTTTTGCGTTCAAGTCAAACAGTGCTACTTCCCTTCTGAGACCTTCAAACCAGTGGATTTCTCCCAGATAAGAAGAAATTGCACAACAAATTTTGCGGTCCATTTTGTTACCCTTGTGAAAAAATCAAATTTCGAGGTAAAGTAAAACTTTTGTGAAAAAAAGTTAAATGTTCATTTTTTCCTTCAACTTTGCTTTAGTTCCTGTGAAGCATCGGAAGGGTTAATAAACTTCTTGAATGTGGTTTTGAGTACTTTGAGGGGACGCAGTTTTTAAAATGGTATCACTTTTGGGTATTTTTTGCCATATGGGACTCCCAAAGTCACGTGAAATGTGATGTGGTCTCTAAAAAATGGCTTTGTAAATTTTGTTGGAAAAATGAGAAATTGCTGATCAACTTTTAATCCTTCTAACTTCATAATGATAAAACAATATGTTTACACACTGATGCAGATGTAAAGTAGACATGTGGGAAATGTTATTTGTTAAAAAACATTTTGTGCGGCATAACTTTCTGATTTAAGTGCAAAAGAATGAAAATTTGAAAATTGCGAAATTTTAGAAATTTTCCCAAAATTTCCAATATTTTTACAAATAAACGCAGGTCATAGGGAACAAATGTTAATAATATTATGAAGTACATCATATATGGTGTCTCCCCCTTTGATGTGGGCTCAGGCGCTGAGCCTGCATCTTCTCCTGCACATGACAGCTGAGTGATTTCTTGAGCTTATAAGTTCCCCTAACAGCCGCTGGTGTAATTGTAATCCACCCGCGGCTGTTAACATGTTAAATACTGCTGTCAATCTCTGACAGCAGCATTTAACATGCTCATGCTGGAAATGTATCACTAGCTTTGCCAATTGGCCCCCCTGTCACATGATTGCGGGGCGCCAATGGGTTATCATGACAACCCAAGGTCTGTAGGACACCCCATGATTGTCATTGATGATTTTCTATGAATACCACCCTGTGGACGGCGCTCATAGCAGATGATCAATTCAGCAGATGATCAATTCAGAAGTTTGCAGCTTCAAGTCTCCTAAGGAGTAGTGATGAGCGAATATGTTCAGAAAACGATTGGCAAACAAATTTGGCACGAATATAGTACATTGAAATTCGTGATCGATAACACAAGCATTTTTCATAAAATCGTAAAAAGTCGGTAACATTCAGTAAAAGATAGAATGAAAGCCGGTAATTCATGTGCTGCGTTCAGTAAAATCACAGCGTGACAGGTTAGAATAGAATAGATATATACACATAGAATAGATAGATATATAGCTGTCAGTGACACACACACATATATATATATATGTATATATATTACATAGATAGAAGAAAAGCCGGCAATTCAGCAGCCTCGGTAGTGTGAATGAAATCACAGCAGGAGCCGACAGCATAAAAGAGATGGATTACATACAGTAAATACATATAGAATAGGTAGATGTTCGGATGTCTGTGACAAATACAATTAGTACAATGTGCGTGCAGCTTACTGTACATGTATTTAATTAATAAAAGATTATTTTTCTGAAAAACATGGAGTGGGCTCCCACATAATTATTGTAACC
>JARQOD010000005.1:511615562-511757346 GCA_033576555.1 Oophaga sylvatica
AAAACACAAAATAAGAAATTGTCTTATCTGATAGCAGGAGATGCAGACACGACACAGCAGGCTACAAGGGAAACTGGAAAGAAGGATTCAGACCAGAACAATTGATCACCGGCAACCCTGATGGGAAATGATTCCCTTAAATAAGACCAATCAGTAACACCTGATTCCCAGTCTTCACAATCCTCACTAGTACCGCTTGTAACCACCAGAGGGAGGCTCTGCTCAGAACTCATCTCAAACCCATTCACAACAGTACCCCCCCCTTGAGGAGGGGTCACCGAACCCTCATTTGAGCAACCAGGTCGGTCAGGATGAGTTCTATGATACGCCCGGATAAGTCTCCTAGCATGGATGTCCGAAGCAAACACCCAAGAATTATCTTCCTGACCATAACCTCTCCATTTAACCAAATACTGGAGTCTTCGTCTAGAAAAACGAGAATCCAATATTTTCTCAACCACATACTCCAGATTGCCCTCAACCAAAACAGGGTCAGGAGGCACAGCAGCAGGAACCACTGGCTCAACAAACCTCTTCAACAAGGACTTGTGGAACACGTTATGGATCTTAAATGTCCCTGGAAGAAGCAAACGAAAAGAAACAGGATTAATAATCTCCATGATCTTATAAGGTCCAATGAACCTAGGCTTAAATTTAGGAGATGCTACTCTCATAGGAATATTCTTTGAGGACAACCAGACCAAGTCCCCCACTTTAAACCGAGGACCATCAGTCCTATGCCGGTTAGCAAACCGCTGGGCCTTCTCCTGAGAGAAGGACAACCTCTCCACTACCTGGTCCCAAATCTGCTGCATACGCTCAACAACAGAGTCAACACCTGGACAGACAGAAGCCTCCGTCTGTCCTGAAGAAAATCGAGGGTGAAACCCAGAATTACAGAAAAACGGAGACATCAAAGTGGCAGAGCTAGCCCTATTATTAAGAGCAAACTCAGCCAAAGGCAAAAAAGAGACCCAGTCATCCTGATCAGCAGACACAAAGCATCTTAGATAAGTCTCCAATGTCTGGTTTGTTCTCTCAGTTTGACCATTGGTCTGAGGATGAAATGCCGAGGAGAAAGACAATTGAACACCCAGTTTAGAACAAAAAGTCCTCCAAAATCTGGAAACAAACTGGACTCCTCTGTCAGACACAATGTTCTCAGGAATGCCGTGTAAACGAACCACGTGCTGAAGGAACAACGGCACCAATTCAGAGGAGGAAGGCAACTTAGGTAATGGCACAAGATGTATCATTTTGGAAAACCTATCACAAATTACCCAGATGGTGGTCATTCTCTGAGAAACAGGAAGATCGGAAATGAAATCCATAGAGATATGGGTCCATGGTCTCTTGGGCACAGGCAATGGCATCAACAAACCACTAGAGCGAGAGCAAGGCTTGGAGCGAGAGCAAGTCCCGCAGGACTGCACAAATTCCCTGACATCGCGAGACAAGGTAGGCCACCAAAAGGACCGACTAACCAAGTCTCTGGTACCAAAAATTCCGGGATGCCCAGCCAATGCGGAACAATGAATCTCAGACATCACACTCTTTTTCCATTGGTCGGGACAAACAATTTTCCAACAGGGCAGCGCTCGGGCCTATCCTCCTGACACCCCTCCAGAGCAAGTCTCAAATTGGGCGAGATGGCGGAAAGAACTACACCCTCCTTCAAAATAACAGAGGGATCAGATAGCTCAGGAGAGTCGGCAAGGAAACTCCTCGAGAGGGCATCCGCCTTAACATTCTTAGTGCCAGGAAGAAAGGAAACCACAAAATTAAAACGTGTGAAAAACAAGGCCCACCTGGCCTGTCTAGGATTGAGTCGCTTGGCAGATTCCAGATAGACCAGATTCTTATGGTCCGTAAGGACCACCACCTGATGTTTGGCTCCCTCCAGCCAATGTTCTCCACTCTTCAAAAGCCCACTTCATGGCCAATAACTCCCGATTACCCACGTCATAATTACGTTCAGTAGGAGAAAATTTTCGAGAGAAAAAGGCACAAGGGTTACTTTTAGAGGTCTCTGGATCTTTTTGGGACAAAACGGCACCTGCCCCAATTTCAGAGGCATCAACCTCCACCTGAAATGGCAGAGAAACATCAGGCTGCCGTAGAACAGGAGCAGAAGTGAATCTCTGCTTAAGTTCCTGAAACGCAGAGACTGCCTCAGGAGGCCAATTCACCACATCAGAACCCTTTCTGGTCAAATCAGTTAATGGTTTAACAATAACAGAGAAATTACCAATAAATTTACGATAAAAATTGGCAAAACCCAAAAATCTCTGAAGAGCCTTTAATGAAGTAGGTTGGACCCAATCACAGATGGCCTGAACCTTGACCGGGTCCATTTCAATAACAGATGGGGACAAAATGAATCCCAGAAATGAGATCTTCTGTACGCCAAAAAGACACTTTGATCCCTTCACATACAGAGCATTCTCTCTCAAAATCTGGAATACAGTTCGAACATGTTTCACATGAGAGTCCCAGTCATTAGAAAAAATCAAGATATCATCCAAATAAACAATCAGAAACTTGTCCACAAAATCCCTGAAAATGTCATTCATGAAGGACTGGAAGACGGAAGGAGCATTAGTGAGCCCAAAGGGCATCACAAGGTACTCAAAATGCCCTTCAGGGGTGTTAAATGCCGTCTTCCATTCATCCCCGTGCTTAATGCGAATAAGGTTATACGCCCCCCTGAGGTCAAGCTTAGTAAACCAAGTAGCGTTTTTCACCCTGGAAAACAGGTCAGAAATCAAGGGTAACGGGTATTGATATTTCACAGTAATATTGTTCAAGAGACGATAATCAATACACGGCCTTAATGAACCATCTTTTTTGGCCACAAAGAAAAAACCGGCACCTAAGGGTGAAGAGGATGGTCTGATATGACCCTTCTCCAATGATTCCTTGATATAAGACCACATAGCGTCATGTTCAGGTACAGACAAGTTAAAAAGGCGACCCTTAGGGAATTTACTACCCGGCACTAATTCAATAGCGCAGTCATAGCTCCTATGGGGAGGTAAGGATGCAGATTTACTTTCGCTAAACACATCAGAAAAATCAAACAAAAAGTCAGGAACATCCTCAGCCTGGGGGGAGGCAGAAAAAACAGGAGTGTTGGCACTAACACATTGGCAGCCCCAACTGGTTACAGACACAGATTTCCAATCCAAAACAGGATTATGAGACTGTAACCAAGGGAAACCCAGCACTATAATGTCATGCAGATTATATAGAACCAAAAATTTGCAGCACTCCTGGTGATCAGGTTCAACCCTCATTATCACCTGAGTAGAAAACTGGGGTTTATTCTCAGCCAAAGGGGTAGAATCGATCCCCAGTAAAGGAATAGACTTCTGTAGGGGTATCAAGGAAAACCCACAATGCTTAGCAAAATCATAATCCATCAGGTTAATAGCTGCTCCAGAATCAACGAAAGCCTGAGCAGAAAATGAGGACAGAGAGCATATCAGAGTGACAGTTAATAAAAACTTAGTCTGAACACTACCCAAGACAACTGAGCGTGCAAAATGTCTTCCCCGCTTAGGGCAGACTGAAATAGCATGAGAGGCATCACCACAGTAGAAACATAACCCATTGCGCTTTCGAAACTCATGACGCTGTGCCCCAGACACCACTCCATCACACTGCATGGGCTCAGCAGCTGGCTCACAAGGCAACACCACTCCACGCATACTTCTCCGCTCACGCAAATGTCTGTCAATTTGAATCGCTAATGACATAGAATCATTGAGACCAGAGGGGACAGGGAATCCCACCATAACATCCTTTACATTATCCGAAAGACCCTTCCGGAAAAGGGCCGCCAAAGCGTCGTCATTCCATTTGGTCAGGACTGCCCACCTACGGAATCTCTGACAGTATAACTCAGCGTCATCAAGCCCCTGATTTAATGCCAACAAGGCTTTTTCAGCTTGATCAGTGACATTAGGCTCATCGTACAATAACCCCAAAGCCTGAAAAAATGCATCAACATCACTCAAAACAGGATCCCCAGGTATCAGGGAAAAAGCCCAATCCTGAGGATCGCCGCGCAGGAGAGAGATGATAATTTGAACCTGCTGCGCTGCGTTTCCTGAGGACTTAGATTTTAAGGCAAAAAACAATTTACAATTATTTTTGAAATTCTGAAACTTAGCTCGATCCCCTAAAAACAAATCTGGCATGGGGATCCTAGGTTCAACAACAGGCAACCTAGCAAGATATGCAGCAATACTCTGAACCTCAGTGGCAAGCTGATCCACACGGCCAGACAACTGTGCAAACTCCATTGGGAGAAAAGATCCTCCCCAGCACCCAGAGATACAGAGGGAAAAAAAAAAAAAAAAAAAAAATGCAACAAACAGAAAAATATCTCTGACAACTTTTCTTCCTTCAAAATATTTTTTCCCTTCTGTGAGTACCATACAATTTTTATGGCCGGTGATACTGTTATGTTACGGTAGCTGAGGAGTGCAGGCAAAAAAGGAAATACACCAGAGCAGTTGGAATCTATGAGATTGCAGTACCCTGACTAACCACCGCAACTAGAGGCAGCCGTGGAGCGTTCCTACGTTGGTCCTAGACGCCTCGTCACAGCCTGAGAAACTAACTACACCTAAAGATAGAAATAGGAAAGCTATCTGCCCCGTAGCAGAACCCCAAAGATAATAGAAAGCCCCCAAACATGTAATGGCGGTTAGACAAGAGGAAATACTGACACAGAAAGAAAACAGTATGAGCAAACGCTGGGGCCCAAACTATCTAAATAGAAAAGGACAGGAAGGGTACTTACTGCAATCCCAGAAAACCCTGAAAAACACCAACTCTACTAATTTCAAAATCACCTGAGATCACACGACCTCTACCACCTAAATTAGCTCTCTGGTGTAACAAAAACAGCAGCACTGAAAAAAATGAAAAAAGAAAAAGTACAAAACACAGTGGCTGAACTAAACTGAGAGGGCAAAAGCCCCCGGAGGGGACCCAGAAGGCCCCCACAGAAGTGCAGGACCAAATGCAAAAATATAGCAAAAACACAAAATAAGAAATTGTCTTATCTGATAGCAGGAGATGCAGACACGACACAGCAGGCTACAAGGGAAACTGGAAAGAAGGATTCAGACCAGAACAATTGATCACCGGCAACCCTGATGGGAAAATGATTCCCTTAAATAAGACCAATCAGTAACACCTGATTCCCAGTCTTCACAATCCTCACTAGTACCGCTTGTAACCACCAGAGGGAGGCTCTGCTCAGAACTCATCTCAAACCCATTCACAACAGTTATGTATGCTGTTGTGTGCTGGTGGTTCAAAAAATTATTGCCACACTGTTTTACCCTCACCCTGTGTTGTCTGAGTAGTGCTCTGCCCATGGGGAGAGAGAGCGGGCGTTCAGTGGTATGAGCTCTTGTCTTTGCAGTCTTTCCAAAGACAGCTGCCTGGCCACCCATGACCCCTGTGTCTCCATAGGAAACAGATGAGGCACACGTGAAACAGAGAACAGAGGTACTGGAGAATGCAGGTGAACAGGAGGATGAGGACTGGAAGCTGTAAGCAGCCAGGATATGTCCCGGAGACTGTAGACAGGTTGCAGAGATACTGAAGACCATAAGCAGAAGATTAAGGGACTGGAAGCCAAAGGCAGCCTGGAGACTGACGGACTAGAAGCCACAGTCAGTCAGGAGACTTATATGAGACCACAGACAGGTTGCAGAGATACTGAAGGCCACAGGCAGCAAGGGGACTGAGGGACTGTAAGCCACAGGTGGCAAGGAGATGTCTTAGAGACCGCAGAAAGGTTGGATAGATGCTGAAGGCTGCAGACAGGAAGGCAGCAGACTGAGGTACTGGAAGCCGCAGGCAGCCAAGAGACTTCTTAGAAACCACAGACAGGTTGCAGAAATAATGAAGAGCGCAAATAGGAAGTGGGTTATCAACATCTCGGCATCTTTTTAACCCTTCATAATATACCTTTTACCATACTGTATTGTTCTCAACCCCTTTATTTGAAGGATTTATATCGGTTAGGACTGACATTTGAGATGAAAAAAGTTATATATCCTATGCTTAGAGGCACTCATTTATTCAATGATTTTTATACCCTTAAGGAAGGTTTTTAATACATAATAATAACAGGTAAATTCTAACTTTTTTTTTCATATAGATTTTGGTATTAGGACACCATCTAAGCTTGGCCATGATACCCTGTAAACAGGTTCTCAGATGCAACAGAGCTCTCTCGAATCATCTCAATTTCTCTGGTCGGCTCTCACTCAAATCATCTTGATTTCTCTGATCAGCTCTCTCTTTCGGATAGTCTTAATTTCTCACTCAAGGCTGGTGCTGCGCTTCACTCGTCTTGCCCTTGCTGGTAGTTGCGACTATAAGCCAGCTCAACTACTTCCATATGTCTGTCCTGATACAGGTTTAGCCGTTGACTCCTCCCCTTCCCTGGCCTCCGGTGTCTTTTATAATACCTAGCTGTGACACAGTTATTACCTGACCTGGTGTCTCCTCCAATCCCTTCCCCCCAGGGGTCTACAGTTCCTGCTAATGAAATTCTCTCTGCTTTTACTTTTCCTAAAATCTTTGACCACTAATAATCTTTATATAGCGCTAACATATTCCACAGCGCTTTACAGTTGCACAAATTATTGTCGACTGTCCCCGAAGGGGCTCACAATCTAGATTCCCTATCTGTATGTTTTTTGGAATGTGGGAGGAAACCGGAGAACCCGGAGGAAACCCACGCAAACACAGGGAGAACATACAAACTCCTTGCAGATGTTGTCCTTGGTGGGATTTGAACCTAGGACTCCAGCGCTGCAAGGCTGTAGTGCTATCCACTGAGCCACCGTGCTGCCCCTTAGACAAAGGTGTTCGTTTGCAGACACTTTGTTATGCATTAACTGTGTTGGTCTTCTCAGTTTTCCATCCCCTTCCATCCCATAGTGACAGAATACAAAATTGAGTAGTTCTTTAATTCTTGTTAGTTGGGTACTAGGAAAGATAGTTCTTCTCTATGGCCCAGTGTATGCACATTAGATGCATAATGGCTCTATGTGACTCACAAGCTGAATGTAAGGCATTAGATTGCTGGACGTCTAGGTGTTTTCTTTAGTTTCTCATGGCAGACACAGTTTAAAAGAATTATTACATCATATTAAGTACACATTTCTAGAAGTTTTTGCATTTAACATTAGAAATAGCTCATGTACATCTATTATAAACATATATATTCACTTTAGCCCCTTTATTTTAACTTCAAAACGTACATTTATAGTTGAATATCCATCATGATGAAGACTGAATTTATAAAATAAGATGTTGCAGTTACTATTTGTGATTTGTAGAGATCACTAGTAATGTAACTGACCTGAGAGCTTCTGATTTATTCTGAGAATGCATAGTTCATTTATTTACTAGGTTTATATGCTGCATATGCTATTTGTGTCCTAGGGATGATAACCTTTATATTCATTTAACAAGTTTGCATCTGACTGCAAATCCTCTTCTGTCATGCAGTTTCTAGTACCCGTAGGAAGTGGTCAGTAGGGATGCAGCTAATTGGAAATCTTGGAAGATGGCTAGTCGCCTGAAGGTTGGAGTTTACAGTTGTTTGCTTTCCATAAATTTTTGTACTGTATGTTACCTTTATTACAATGTATCAACATAACACCAGGGATTTAGCTTTGCTTTTTTCGCAATGAGTCAAGGTTCAGCAGCAATCCCTTCAGGAAGTCGAAAACTGATGTCTTCCATAACAGTGATCAGGAAAGAGAGTGAAGCAAATAAACATATGAGTGTGTCATGTTCAAAAATAATACCCAAGCCACTAAGGTCACGAGAACCACAAGCTCTGAATAGCATTCTGATTTAGCTAACTCTTAAAGTACAAGTTGTGCTCTGGGCTGTACTATCTCCAATCTGCAAATTCACAGCTTAATTAACAGAGTATAGAATATCACATACTGTAGCTAGGTATTGTATGTAATACATTATCAGCATATCTACAGCTGCCCAAATTTAACTATATGAGCTTCGAACTAGTTTTGGCCTAAAATCTACAGAAACCTTGCACTGGGTAATTATTATTATTCATTTTGTTCCAAAATGCAAAATGAAGCCAACCTTTAGTCTTCATTGAAAATGTTACATCATTTTGCTATAGAATTTTTGTAACTTCTTCACGAAGCTGGATTTCCTACTGCTTCTGACAGGTATCACCATCACCAGCAAACTGCTTCTGTCTGATGCAAAGTATAGAAATGGGGCAGCCTAGGGGGACAGTATGAAGAGGGATCACAGTTTTGATATGGGGGAGCATGGTTGTGAGAGGGTTAACATTTGAAAAGAAGTGTGGGGGCAGTGTAAGAGAAATACTGTGAAAAAGGAACAGTATGAGGGAAGTGTGAAGAGGGGGCAACATGGACAATGTGAAGATAATGACAGCTTGACATGCTGACAGTGTGGAGGCCATAATTTACAAGGGGATCAGTGTGGCGATGATTGTTCATAATGGTGAATGATATGGTGGTCATAGTGCATAAGGGGAGTGGTGTGGTGGTCATAGGACATAATGGAGGTCAGTGTAGTAGGCATAGCATGTAAGAGTGAATGGTGTGGAATCAATATTTTATACTACATGATGTTGTAGAGATCATGTACCATAAGAGGGATACTGTGGTGGTCATTTTTTTGCGCAAGGTGCACAGTAAGGGGCAATTATTTATTCACGGGCTTATTTAGGGCACAACATAGTAAGATATTCAAGATATTTTTATTCAAAGATATTATAATGACACTATTATTTTTAAGATCACTGTGTTGGGATGTACTACAGAAGACCCTAGAAGAATGAAGTCTGCAGAGACAAGAATTTGCTGTGAAAAATGTATTCATGTGTAAATGATGGTTTTAGTGCTTTATTCCTATGCTGATGATGGTTCTGGTGCTACATTCATGTAATGATAGTATCTCTGTTGCTGCATTTATGTACTGATAGTAGCTCTGATGTTGTTTTCATGTACTGATAGTAGTTCTAAAGATGTATTGAAGTACTAATGATGGTTCCTGTGCTGTATTTATGTATTGACAATGGGTCTGCTGATATATTTTTATACTATTTCTGGTTCATGTATTGTATTCAAGTACTAATGATGGTTTTTGGGCTGTATTGCTGTCCTAATGATGGTTTTAATATATTATTCATGTACTGTTCATGGTTTGGGTTATGTATTCATATAATGATGGTGGTTCTGGTAATGTATACATGAACTGATATTGGTTCAGATGATGTCTTCACGCACTGATGGTGACAGGATGCTGTATACTTGAACTGATGAGGGTTATAATTATGTATTTATGTACTCATGGTGTTTCTAATGCTGTATTCATGTTCTGATGGTGGTTGTGGAGATTTATTCACTGGAGATGAATTCACGTACAGATGGTGGTTCTGGTGATGTATTCCTGTACTGATAATGGTTCTAGCGATGTATTCATTTACTGAAGGTAATTATAGTGCTGTATTCATATGTTAATGGTGGTTCTGATGATACATACATGTAAGAATTTTGGTTCTGATTCTGTAGTAATGTAGGTACACTAATCCTTAATTTTTCAGACTTAACAATAGATCATTATAGGGTCAGAGTGTTGTTTGTTGCCAGCATGGACAAAACAAAGAGTAAAAATACAGCAGACTGAAAAAGACCATATACGTCATCTGAACAAATGCTTGACTGAAGACCCCATACACTTTAGATAACTGTTGGTCAAATACGATTGTTCAGCTGTCTTGCATATCCCATAACAGGGAGCCTTCTGTGTTCTTTACAAGAAAACCAATGCCATATGATAAATGTGGCAATGCCAAATAAACGTGGCAGAAGAAAGTGAGGAGAGGAAGAAAAACATCCAGGTTTTCAGGGAGGATTGTAATTAGGATTGTAATTAGTGGGGAACAGAAATGGACAGTGAAGGTTATCCAGCTTTGAGATCATATTTTTCCTAACTTAAATTTCAGTAATTGAGGCTGAAAATTTTCTTTGCAGTTGGATTTCTTTTAAAATTTGGCAACGTTGGCTTTTACTACCTCTTAGTTTCTCTGCTTATTTAACTTTAATGTGGACTGTGGTCATAAGTCAGCCAAGGGGAGCTGAAAAAAAGGCAGACCATCAGACCAGGGTTGCAGAGGCTTAAAGGCACAGTTATTTTTTTAGGCCTAACTACAACTCATACAGATACAGCGGAAGAGTAGAATTTTTCTTAGACAAGCTACTCACAAAAAGACAGCAGCAGAGTAAATTAACTTTTTAGAAACACTACTCGGATAGACACAGCAGAAGAATAAAATATTTTTTTTCAGTCCACAAATGGGAAAAAGACGGTTGCAGAGTAGAATTTTTTTTTAGATACACTACTCTCAAAAAACTGCTGCAGAGTACACTGCTTTTTTAGACACACTACTAGCCAAAAAAACACTGCAGAGTACAATCATTTTTTACACTTACCACCCTCAAACAAATGCTGCAGAGTACATTAATTTTTTAAAAACTACTGGCAAAAAAGCTGAAGAGTACATTTGTTTTTTACACACACTACTTGCAAAAAACGCTGAAGAGTACATCTATTTTTTACACATACTACTAGCAAAAACGCTGCAGAGTAAACCTATGTTTTACACATACTACTAGCAAAAAAATGCAGCAGAGTACATTTATTTTTTATACATACTACTAGCAAAAAAGTGAAAGAGTACAGTAATTTTTTCACACATTACTCGTATATACACAGCGGTATAGTAAAATTATTTGTTTGGCCTAGAAATAGCAATGAGGTGGCTGATGCCAGTTAGTTAATTGCAACAACTCTAGAAAAACACACAGCAGTCCTGAAAAATATTTCTTTGGCCTATAAATGGCTGGATTGCTGATGACAATTATTTTTCCCAGACTACTAGAAAACACACTCCGGTCTAGAAACATTATTTATTTGGCCTATAAATGGCAACGAGATGGCTGATGCCAGTTATTTATGTACAACACTACTAGAAAACACAGTGGTCCTAAAAAAAAAATTATTTGACCTATAAATGGCAAAAAGAAGGCTGATACCAATTGTTTATTTCGTAGACTACTAACAAACATACACTGGTCCAGAAACATTATTTCTTTGATCTAATAAATGGCAAAGAGATGGCTGATGCCAGTTATTTATTTGCAACACTACTAGAAAACACACAGCGGTCCTGAAAAAATATTTCTTTGGCCTATAAATGGCAACGAGATGGCTGGCGACAATTATTTTTTTTCAGACTTCCCAGACTAGTAGAACACTCACGTTGATTTTGAAAGTAAGTAAACCAGCCTCATCAAGTGTAAGTGATGTATTGAATACTGTATGCAGTTTATATTGTGAAATCTGATGACAGATCTGCTTTAACAATGTTAAAGTATGACATTTTTACAATCGTGTTGCTTGTTTGCTGTTTTTTATGTTTTATATTTTTGTCATATTATTTTGTCTTGCTTTGTCATATATTAATGAAAACCAATTACTGCAAGGTTACGCTGTTATGCACTTTTGCACACTTGAAAATAATCCTCTTATCTGTGTCCTTGTTAATACTGGTAACAGAGCATAGTTCTGATGAGAAGAACTTGTACTTATTTTATTACATATGAATGAGCATAAAACGCGTCGGCTGATGTTGAATTATGCAGATACCATATTGGATCACATGCCAACAGGAATGATATATTATGCTTCATTATAATTTATATAAAAAATACATTCATTTCAACAGTGCGATTAGTTTCTTCAGTAAATTGCTTTCCGCTATTTAATAAATGAGGTTTAAAGACCTTTTGTATTTTGTGTGTTTCTGTGATTTTAATTAAATGTTTTGGTGGATGAACGGCCTGAAATTGATTTTCTGATGAATTTGAAATGTTAAATATGTGGACGTAGAATTTTGGTTTCATTTGTACTTTACTTTTATTTCCATTGAACCAAATTGTAATGAAGTTGCTCTAATCTGTGACCTGCAGCTGCAGATCAAATAATGTATGTATTGTCTTATACAAGAAACTTCATTTTACTGAGATGATTTGATTTGTGAAAGACATTTACTAATTAAGGAACAGTAATCTCCGTGCTCTTTGTATCGAGAATCTGTAATGACGAGGTCTGAACAGTTCTATAATTTTAAAATGAATTACTGAATAACAGTCATACATGAGTGTTAGGCTAACTATAACAAGCTTCTATAATTGTAACAGTAAAAAAAAAGACATATCCAATCTGTTAAGACTCAAAAAATAACAGAACACAAAAAAAAAATGAAAATCAATGCCAGGAATTCCTATTATAATCCCTTCTTTTTCTTTGATCCTATTTTGTTTCAATCTTAAATTTAAAATGAGAAATATAAAATGTACCTGTCCTTCACTGTATCTCATGAGGTCAGCCATACTCCCTCTTTCTCCTCAGTACTTTAACTGTCCCGAACCCATATGTGTGACAGTATTCTCTTAACTTTACACACTAATCTTCATCACTGCTGTTCTGTCAAACATAATCTGTACAGTTTTTTTTTTGTGGTGTTTGGGTTTTTCTCCCTCGCTCTATGCCTAAGCTGTACCTGTGACATCCTCTCACTATCCAGATTTTACCACAAAATGGTTGCTACATTTCCTGTTTCGGCTTTTATATGGGCTAGTACTGGCCCCTGCAGATTGGCTGTGCAATACCATGTGATGTGATATGTGCAAGGTATTATTGCAAAGCTCCACCACGTTCAAGGTGATGATAGCCTACTTTGGCTGATGTAATGTGTAGAACGTCAGAAGACATTTCAAGCAATTCAAATCAAATCACAACTTGTTCAAACTTGCTGAGTTGAGGACTAATTTGATTTGTATTGAACTGAGTTTCTCATCACTAATCACAAGGGAGATGATACTTGAGCCAGTTTTCCCCTTTCGTTCCCTTATGTATTTTTACAAGAATGTTTTAGCATCATGCAGAATATGCTGCAGACTAACAAACAGTGAGGACAACTGTAATGTTTAATTATACATTTAATTATAGGTTTATTCCTTCTTAGTTCAATCTAACGTGTTAGCACTAATACCATTTGTGTTAGGGGTGTACATAGAAATTATAAAGCCCCCCTGTGCAAAAATCCTAATTAGATTCTCCCTGAAAAAAGTTATTTGGTGTCATAGGCAATGTGTCAGTATGTAGGAGCAGCATAAGTAACAAATTGCCAAAAGGCAAATAATCCCTAACTAAAGACCTAAAATTTAACTTTCATTAAACTACTAAAGGATAAACATTAAAATTTGTACTGGTCAGTGTAGTATAGAGGGGACCCTATTAAATCATTGCTTGAACTCACGTCCTATAGAATACTCATTGTCCCAATATTGTATTCTACAGGGAACTACAGGTGTATGGATCAAGGTGTGGCCGCTACCTATGTACCATATTAATTGCCATCACAAAACTACACTGCCTAGAGCTATATAAAATTTGCCCTAAGCCCCCCTGACATGTTTCGGCAGTATGACTGGCATCATCAGGCCAGATATTATGAAAACCTTTACAGGAGTGCTTCTTTAATTTGTGTCACTTCTTGCACCTAAGGTTTGGAGCAATTTGACTCTTGTCACATTTTAAAGGCATATTCCTTTCTAGGTCAGCCACATCCTTCCTTGCAAAACCTTTTTTTGCCGGAGGTTAATGGATGATTGGAAAAGTGCACGTTTGGGCATCAGCAAGTAAATTTCTTAAAATCTAAAATCAACCAATAGAGAAAGACATAGGCATGCGTAAATTACATTGTTTTATCAAAAGTAGCTGGAAACAATACTATTAATTGTTTTTATTATCAGTATTCAAATAAACTTTATAGCTTTTCAAAAGAGTTGTCGTTTTTTTAATTAGGTTGGAAAAGAATTGCATTCTATTGAAAATGTCAGCAAATATGACAGAAAGAGAAGACCCTGACATTTCTGCTGGGGAAAGACAACAACAAACAAAGGTAGACATTTGTACAGACGACAATATTGAACAAGAGCTCTGCTCTGTCAGATGGAATGCTGCTCAATATGTAGACTGTGGCTTCACTTATTAAGCCTGCTTATCAGATACCCATATGAATTGCATTTTGCTTCCTATAGATAACTAAAGCATTTTTATATGACATCGTAGATTTCTTATATTTTATCTAAGAAACAAAAGGGAAAAAATACAGTGTTATATTAGGAAAGACTTTGCAATTCTATTGATAGGATATGCCATGATGGTCAGGTTGACAGACATCTGACCATTGTGCCTAAAATGATAGATTCGAGATTCATAGAATCATAGAGTTGGAAGGGACCTCCTGGGTCACCGTATCCAACCCCCTGCTCAAAGCAGGATTGATGTGGCATCGGTGCCAGGAATCCATCATGCCACTTAAGGTACTGCCACACTAAACGCTCCCGCTAACGATCACAATAACGACGCATACTAATGAGATCGTTTTTGTGATCGTTTTAATGTCGCTAGTAGCTGCCACACTTAGCGATCTCGTTAACGACGCATAAGCGGTTAGCGATCTCCTTAACGACTTTGGTGGTCATTGCGATGTAAAAAACAGCGCACATCGTTCACAAAAGGTGCCAGACACAGCGATATAGGCTCACCAGCGGGACGCCAACGATCAAAATACGGTCCAGAACTCTAGTGAACGATCAGCGAGATCACAGCAGGGGCCACGTCGTTGCTACATGCCACACACAACAGCGTCACTAACGAGATCGCTAAATAGTGACGTATTTTAGCGATCTCGTTAGCGACGCTGTTTAGTGTGGCATACCCTTTACTCTCCTGCTCAGTGTGCTCTGATTTCTTCAAAGGTTGTGAGGCTATCCAAGAAAAAAATAGTAAAGCAGTTGGAAGAGATCACAGGGTCTAAATCTGATTTGTGACCGATGTCTAATCTGAGACAATTAAAAAAAAGTATTGCCATAAAATGTGTACTGATTTCAATTAATTTTCAGTCTTCCTAAAATAAATTTAAAATAGAAAAATAAAGTATACTTATCAGTTCTTATCTTTGTGGTTACAGGGCTGCTCTGGTGGTCTTGGAAGGGAGAGGAAGCACTGAGGCTTCCGTAACCCGAACTCTGCTACCAATCAAAGAGCTAAATGACTGAGGACTGAAAAATGAGATGCCATTGCTTTTGGCCTAATGGAGACCAAGTCAAGGAGATTAGAACCAGTCTATATTGCTCAGTTTATTATTTTAAAACAAAGAGTGAATTGATTCTCAACAAATTGATTTTGCTAAAAAAGATTTCCACAAAATCTGCATTATTTGGGATTTAATTTACATGAATCCAGAAAATAAATGGGTTAAAAAACACCAATTAACTATTATACCAATTTTCTTCTTCATGCCACTCCTTTTACCTGTTCTGAAACCACAGCTCCCAGTATTCGAGCACCACTGCTAACTAAACTCCATGGAGCGTGACACACATCACTGATGTTATGGCGTGCATTGTACCTCGGTTGACGGCCTGGGCTTAGTCATTGGTGATGCCTTAAAACTGGGAATAATAAGAAGGCCAAAGAGGTTCAATGATGGGAGTGGGAAGAAATGAACTCCTACCCAAAGTGACTTAATCTGTCAAAATAGAATTTTAGGAGATGCACTTAACTCTGCTTAAAACCATTCCCAGTGTTCAACTTTTCTTGAAGTCATGCAACATTGTCAGTCAAGCTAATTCACTGAGCTAATGGAGCTTACTATCTTTTTTCCTTTTTAAGGATAAATCCATCCAAAGTAGTGAATATTCACTACTGTTAATTTACTTGTTCCTGTAGAATTTAAGAGCCTTCGAACAAAAGCTTCTTCAAAAAGGAAACTATTTTTCATGTTACATATCACGTGTATCAGGGTCTGTTTTCTGGAGCGTACCACTCCCCATCATCCCAGACTCTTGCTTGGGGAAGGGGAGAAAGACTATATGCTTCTCATGATTGACAGTTTAGAAGCATGGCATGACTGCACTACTGCCCTAAACTGTGCACCCTCCAATGTTACAAGTAATGGCAGTGTTATCTCTGAAGCATCAGAAGTGCGCTGGTTCAGAGTAATGCCTGCAAACTCTATAGCAAGAGCTTCAAAGCACCGCTCTCTGTGACGCTAGTCATTACTCATGGACAAGCTGTGTGGCAGAATAGTCAAACATTCCGGGGTCAGATACAAAGTAAGCACATCGTAAACTAATGATGAAAGACAAAGACATAGCCAGGTCATGGTCTGAGGTCAGAATACTAGGAAGATAGCAGATCAAAGCAAAGGGGCTTGGCAAATGGATTGTCCGAACAAGGTCCAAGGTCTGGAAGCAATAGATCATCAAACAGAGCACAAGAATACAAGACAAACATGCACGACCAAGCAAATGCTATAATTGGCAAAGATATGGGAGTGAAAGCATAGCTAAGTAGTTGGGTAATCACTTAGAACAGGGAACATCTGAAGGAAGCTCAGCACCTCCCAGTCTCAGATTGGACGGATAAGCTGTCTATCAAAATAATGACAGCTCAACACGCCCCTGCACTACATTGGACGACTGAGCTGTCACTCACTTCCTCTAAGACACAATGAGGAATCATGATGCCCTCCTTGCCTAGAAGAGTGGCCACCCTGGTAGACTTCAACAGGGGAGAGTAACAGATGTTAATGTTAAAATTCTTACGTTCTTGAGAATGGAGACAATTTTTAATGAAAACTAAATTGCAAAATTGCTTGTTTTTACAAGCAATTCTATTTATTCAAATAGATGAGAAAACCCCTTTAAATATATGATATAGTAATGAATAGGGCTTAGAGGCAATAAGTAAAGATGAGGGGATCTTTTTTCAATTGAATTCTATTTGCCGAGAATACATTTGCACAAATCTCAATACTTTAAAGCTTGTAATAGCTCAAAAATACATGTTGGGAAAAGGAGAGAAAAGACCTTGCTGACCAAAAGATCTTACACTTTACAAGTGGGAGGTGGGTAGTAAGATCGCTCAGTGATTACCACTGTTGCTTTGCAGATCTGGGGTTGTTCAAATCCCACGAAGGACAACATCTGCAAGGAGTTTGTATGTTCTCACCATGTTTGTGTGGGTTTCCTCCCACAGTCCAATGACATAATGATATGGAATCTAGATTTCTAGATTGAGGAGATGCAGGAGAGATGTTCTGCTAGACCACGCTTCTATGAGACACAAGTAGTTTCATGTATGGTAGTACTTCCAGTAGCTTTAATTTATACATTTCAGGTTTGTAACAAACCCATTCTCAAAACTGAACTTCATGTATGTAGTTCTTTTTTGTGAAAGGGTTTGATATGAACCCGAAACATGTTAATAAAAGCTACTTGAAGTATTATGTCTATCTCCTACATCTCCTCAATCTGCATATCTTCTTTTATCTGCAGGCATGACTGCAGCAGCTGAATAATATATGGGCATTTATTGGAGCTGTGACATATACATACCCAGTCAGATGACCAACCTCCTCACCCCCAATTTCACCATTAAAATATATTATTGCCCTATGTGTGCTTGGCTCCCTTTTTCTTCTCTAGAAGGAATTAAGATTGTGAGCCTCATTGGCGGCAATGATGATGATTTCTGTTAAGCATTGCGGAATATGATAGTGCTATATAAGCAATGAATAATAATAAATATCATAGAGAGAAAGAGAGAGGACCCCCCCGAGCATAAGAGTTTACACTCTGCAGGAGAGAGAGAAACCCATTGACCATAAGAGTTTACACTCTACTGGAGAGAGAGGACCATGTGACCATAAAAGCTTACACTCTACTGGAGAGAGAGGACCATGCTGACCATAAAAGCTTACATTCTACTGGAGACAGAGGACCATGCTGACCATAAAAGCTTACACCCTACTGGAGACAGAGGACCATGTGACCATAAAAGCTTACACTCTACTGGAGACAGAGGACCATGCTGACCATAAAAGCTTACACTCTACTGGAGAGAGAGGACCATGCTGACAATAAAAGCTTACACTCTACTGGAGAGAGAGGAACCGATTGACCATAAGAGCTTACACTCTACTGGAGAGAGAGGACCATGCTGACCATAAAAGCTTACACTCTACTGGAGAGAGAGGACCATGCTGACCATAAAAGCTTACACTCTACTGGAGACAGAGGACCATGCTGACCATAAAAGTTTACACTCTACTGGAGAGAGAGGACCCTGCTGGCCATAAGAGCTTACACTGTCCAGGAGAGAGAGGACCATGCTGACCATAAAAGCTTACACTCTACTGGAGAGAGAGGACCCTGCTGGCCATAAGAGCTTACACTGTATAGGACAGAGAGGACCCCGCTAACTATAAGAGCTTACATTCCACAGAATAGAGAAGATTATCCAGTGACTTTGGAGATGGAAAACCACTTGTGCTGTACAAACTGAGCTCCACTGTGAACCGCTGATCTGTTATAGCGGAGGTACTGACCCCCACTGTAGATGGTATAATAGCTGCAGGGCATTATGGAGAAGCCCACACAGCAATGAAATATTACCCATGCTGCTCTCTGAGGCTTCAACTGTGTGAGAAATGGTCCAGGAATTAGTTTTTCTTTGTGCGAACCGGAAATTCAAACTATTCGGTTGAGACCTCAAATATCAGGAAATTGGACTCAAACTCATTCCTCCGCAGATCGATGTGCTCATCTTTAGTAATAAGACATACAACCTTTGGGCAGGTTTGGTAATGTTTTATGAAGAAAGCAGTTATGTTACGTTGGACAACTCCTTTTAGCGAGAACTTTCAACATTCCAAAAAATTTAATTGATACGCTCTCAGTCCTGGAAAGGGTTAAAAGGGTATTACCATCTATAAGATCCCATCCAAATATGTAGTTAGTGTAATAATAAGAATATTTGCAAATACCTACAATTAGAAATGTACTCTAGCTCTTATGATTCGCTATATCTCTTAACTCACATGCAGGGCATTGCAGTAGCTTAGGTATCCATGGTTATAGCCCTGCACATGGGGCAAGCAACATAGCGAATAAGAAGAACTATACTAAATTTCTAATTGGAGGTATTTGCTAATATTATTATTATTACACTTACAACATATTGGGGTAGGATCTTGGAGATGGGAATATTTCTTTAATTGACCAAATATTGAGGGTGGTAATATTATGGGTAATATAATGTAATTGGGGTGATTTCTCACATATCCACTAGGAGTTTAAAGACACATTTAAAGAAAAGTTATGAAGACTGCAGGTTACCGTGAATAAAACATTTTTCTTTCATATTGTGAAGATAAAGGCCGTATTTGGTGACCCCATTTTACTCTGTATATCAATAATGAAACAGTTTAAACTCAGAGAAAACGGGAAATGTGTGATTTTGGCAGACTCCCGCAGCCTTTGCTTCGGAAATAATTTATAGAGTACTTTCCTAAATGGTGATAAAGAATGTTACGTTATAAGCTGTAACTCCGGTTGTAACAGAAAATGTCTCTCGGGTTGGACGTTAGAAATATTGTGTGGTCTTTATGGCTGGATTCCATCATTTAAAGGTGTATTTTTCTGCTGATAAAGCAGATGATGATTGGATATTACTGATAGTTCTCCAGACACCATTTAATTTATGGTTCTAATGTAAGGTCCTAGTATTTGTCTTATTTGATGTGACAGTAGCATTGCTCCTTAGCACAGATTAAAGCTGTGCGAAGTCCAATAAAATTTGCTACTAAAATAATACTTTTCTTATCCCAGTGCTTGTAAAATGTTAATATTGTTAGTAAAACAGCTAGAGTAAATCTGTGTTTAGCAGCTTTGCTATACAAATAGAGAATCCATCTACAATTGTGCTGCAGTAATAATGGGCTACATTAAGACCTTCCCGACACCCAATTTTCATTTCCGCACTTTGTTTTCTTCCCCTTCTACTAAGAGTCGTAACTTTTTTATTTTTCTGGTGACATGGCCATATCAGGGCTTCATTTTTGCAAAACGAGTTATAATTTGGAAAGAGACCATTTACTTTGCTATATAATGTAATGAAAAATAAATAAAATAAAAGTGGGATGTAGTGGTAAAAAAACAACAAGGCCATTACTTTGGGGTTTCGCTTTCATTATGCAGTAAAAATAATCTGACACCAAGATTCTCCAGGTCAGAATGGTTTGGGCAATTCAAAACATTTGCATATATTGTTTTTTTTTAATATAGTTTAGTAGTTCTAAAAAAAATCAGGAGTTTCTTAAAAAAACATTAGTTTGCGTTGCCATTTTTAAGGACTTGTTTGATTAGTGGGCTGAGATGGGAAGTGAGGGAAAGAAAAACTGTAAACTAGCCTGATGAAGGGGCCTTTTGAGCCCTGAAAGCTTGCTTATATAATTTCTCTGGTTAGCCAATAAAGGTATCACTCCTTGAATACTTTCCTCATTTTTTGGGGTACATAAGTATTTACCCCCGAAGAGAAAATTTTGATAATGACTGATCAAATTTGTCAGAGAAAGAAGCAGATGTCTCTGATAAGATCTATTGCAAAGTTGCCTAGTTTCATGTGTACAATTGAATAATGAAATAAAAATTAAAATGAATAAAAATCTGTAAAATTAAAGAAAAGTTTGAATCCGGATTATTTATTTTTTCTTTGATGATGTCAAGTATATAATTTGCTATCTGGTAAAATCCATTAATATTTCTATTTTCGTTTTCTCTTGCTTATTTCTTAAGCTCCTTTATTTTTCTCCGTGCATACTTGCAAATGAAAAAGGTAAAGCAAATTATGATTTTTGTGCCAAATTTGAATAATCTACTATTACATGAAGTGCTCAAAAATAAAGACCAATGGGGTGTATATGCTCAGCTGTCAAAGGGAGATAAACAATGGAAACCATGGGGCATCGATGAATTTTGAAAATAAAATATCATCATCAAAAGAATGATTTAAGAGCTACGGAATTGACAGATGGTTCATAGTCTATACATTGAGCAAAATAGCAAAGTATATAATTAAGACAATGCAGATGGTACATAATTATGCAGGGGTATTTATATACTAGAAAAAAGGAATGTAGAGTATTTAACCTAAAATACCAAAGTATCATGTAGATACTTTCTCAACAAAAACATCAATATCTAAAACCCTATACTAACAAAAGGAACAACCTACATTATTGTTATGTCACCCAGCTTATTATTATGTGACAAAAGTAGCAAAACCCATGGATGTTCCAAAAGTGAATTTTGTAGTTTATATTGTGCAGTATAACTTTTGGAGATAGCACAGTTCATTAGTATAGTGGACCACTATCTACTCCAATAACAAAAATAACAACAACTGGGCGACAAGTAGCTAATGACAGGTTATATTGTATATTATTTATAAAGTTAATAGTACTAATCCAATTAATGGTCCTTTTGAAGAGGTTTTTACAGGATCCTATCATCAGGAGCGCACCACTCTCTTGCCTCCTGGCTTCCTACTTGTCGCGTAAGTCGAGGAGGTGCGCTCTTGATGATTCGCAAAATTGGGGCCGGCAGCACAGCTGAGCGCTGACCAAAACTGCTCATTCTCTGGTCCCTCTAGCAAAGGCACCATCAGAGCAGCACAGAAGCTATCCAGATCCACCAACCCACCTATCTTTAGAGTAGCACTTGCAAACAGCTTTCAAGCGCCTGATCCTTGCCTGGGAAACCGGCCACATCTGATAGATTGCAGTGGTGGCTAGTAACCTTGACAACAAGTTGCAAATTATAGCATTACAATTTCTACTGTTTTTTGAGAACGGAGAATATTTTTAATTAAAGGTAAATTGAAAAAATGCTTGTTCTTACACACATTTTTCAATTTTACTAATTTAATAAGATGAGACAACCCCTTTGTATCATGTTCAGATTGTTGCAGGCATTACTTATTATATAGGCCCTGTTATATGGGATGAATTGAGCATATAAATAATTATCTAATGGTTTGTTCACATTGTTTATCAAAACTGTGCAGGACCCAGCTAAAATTTTCTGTACTAAATACATATGTGTCATCACATTGGATATATCGTAAGTATAGAGGCAAAGCTGAACTTCAATTTTGACCTTTTGCTGGTAGACACATACTTTACATTTGTCCATTGCTCTATGCTGTTTGTATTGCAATTTTACTTTATAATTAAACAATTACAGACAATTCCTAAATGTATATTGCACCCCACAATTTGACTTAATTCTTGATTTGAGAGCGCAGTCAGACAACCGTATAACATGGATGACGATCACATCACAATGCTCGGACTTGTTACACTTGAATCAGGAGAGTCGCCGGCTCTCTAATATATCCGACATTGGGCGTTAAAAGGCTAATAAGATCCGTTCTACCTGTTTTATTCTGCCCTAAGAAAGAGCAGCAAAATACTGATGACGTACTCTCTAGGTAAAGTAACAATATCCATTTGGATTTTCAGTTTACTGTCTTTTCAATGGACAACCACTTTGGTGAAGAATATTTCAGTAGGCAGAATATTATTTTTTATATTTTAATCCTTACTTCTCCTTTTTTTGTAGATGGTTAGAATATGCCCTAAATTATATAATGATGACTGGTTATTGTTTTCTCGTACAAGAAATCACAGTAAAACATGAAAAGATTTGAAAATATTATTTTAGATTCTAAACTGAAACAGATTTTTTTCAGAAATGAAAAAGAATAAAAAAAAAAAAAATTAACAAAAAAAAACAGAATTAAGTTTTCTATTTATTTACATGGGATTTCTATTAGTCCCAAATTACATAGAAGATATCCAACAATTCTTCTCAATTAAGCAATTTCCTGCAAGTTTTTTTTTACCTTTTTACCTTTACTTATTTTTTTTATCACTGAACATTCAAAACTTTTACATTATTCTTTTCTCAGCAGGAAGTCACATTTTGTGAGGCTTTTAGCGTTATTATTTACGGCATTATTAATGCAAATCTCCTTGTTTCTCATATGATTTTAGACACATTCCTATTACACCAGGCAAGTATAAAAATATATATCACTTTTTTTTACTTCAAAAGTGTTAAAAATGCCCCAAATTTTTTTTTGCATGGATGCTACCGTGTGATTTCGATGTAGAAGAGGTGTAGAACGGCAGGTCAAAGGGGAATTCTGGATGAAAAGTTGAAAGAATGTTTAGCCTTTTGAGTAAATTATATTTTGCTATGCAAGCCAGAATAACTGTAAGGCGCTAATAAAATATGTCTTGTCAGTTTTTAAAAAGTTTTGAAAATGCTTGAATAAGATACAGTTTAGAAAAATATTGTGAGGTTGTACAAAAGTATCTAGAAAAATATTGGGAAACCTATTTGGCACTATCACATCTGATACTCTCTCGTGTCTTCTCTAATATTGCTCTATTACACTTATTTTGGTGCCCAATGGTGTTCTTTTGAGTCTCTTTACCTATATATGTCCAGTGTTTCTCACATTCTCATAAAAACGATATATAACAAAAAACTAACCTTTAATATATTATGTAACTAGAAATGAGCAAATCTTGTGAAATTTGATTTGGACAGATTTGCTCTAATTCAGCTGGCAGACTTGATACCATTAAATTTGGTTCTGTTGAAATAAGTTTGTTGCAATAACTCCATTCCTGTCTATGAGTGTTTAGTTGCTAGATTTGTATGCTGTTTATAAAGTTAGAACAAAAAAAACTCCCAGAGGCTCACACAGGAAGAGCATGTGACTGTATTTTCTGTTTGTTTTCCTGTGTCTGTGTATGAGAAAAGAAGCAGCCTGCTGTAGATGCTGCACAGATAGAGACACACAAATGATTTGTTCCAGATCTATTAAGCTTATCATATATTGTTTCTGACTGTTCCTGAATTAAGAAGCTCTGTTGTCTCACGCTTGGAGAATATTCTGAATAATCCACTGCCAACAGGTCCAAATCAATGATGTTCTAATTGCCATATGGGGAAGGATGGGGTATAAAAAACAACAACTTTTTACTCACATTTCTTCACATGTTCTTACCCCACCTCCACTGCTTCTGCTGCAGCTATCGGTCCTCCGTGACAATCTTCTCTTCTTCCATACCAATGGAAGAAGATACTTCACACTAGACCTTGCAAATCAAGGTCCCAGAGTATGGAGGAAGAGTGAAGAGACAGAAAATCCAAGCTGCTTGAGGTCTAGTGTGAAGTTTCCACAATCAGTGATGGTTTGGGGAGCCATGTTATCTGCTGGTGTGGGTTCACTGTGTTTTATCAAGACCAAAGTCAGCGCAGCCGTCTACCAGGTAATTTTAGAGCACTTCATCCTTCCCTCTGCCGACAAACTTTTTGGAGAAGGAAATGTAATTCTCCAGCAGGACTTGGCACCTGTCCACACTGCCAAAAGTACCAATTCCTGGTTTAAAAACAGCAGTATCACTGTGCTTGAATGGCCAGCAAATTCACCTGACCTTAACCCCATAGAGAATCTATGGGGTATTGTCAAGAGGAAGATGAGAGACACCAGACCCCACAATGTAGACAAGCTCAATGCTGCTATTCAAGCAACTTGGGCTTCCATAAAACCTCAGCAGTGCCACAGGCTGATCGCCTCCATGCCACTCCACATTGATGCTGTAATTGATGCAAAAGGAACCCCACCAAATATTGAGTACATTTACTGAACATACATTTCAGTAGGCCAACATTTCAGATTTTAAAATCATTTTTTTCAAGCTGGTGATATAAAGTATTCTAATTTACTGAGATAATGATTTTTGGGTTTTTATTGTGTTGGAATATGTTTGGTGTAACAACTTCATTCCTGTCTATGAGTGTTTAGTTGCTAGATTTGCATGCTGTTTATAAAGTTAAGAAAAATAACTCCCTGAGGCTCACACATTGAGATCATGTGACGGTATTTCCTGTTTTCCTGTGTCTGTGAGAAGCAGCTTGCTGTAGATGATGCACAGATAGAGACACACAAATGATTTATTCCTGATCTATTAAGCTTATCATATATTGTTCCTGTACGTTCCTGAATAAAGAAGCTCTGTTGTCACATGCTTGGAGAGTATCCTGAATAATCCGCTGCCAACAGGTTATGGGCCCAGAGTGACACAGAACCCCAGAGTGACACAGTAACAGAAGCACAAAGTAAAAGTAGCACAGAGCAAGAGAGAAGATGTCCACTAGCAGCAATCCTGTCAAGTTCTCAGTGCCAAGCCTCACTAACCAGAACTACCAGTCCTGGAAATTCAAGGTGAAGATGCTGCTCATAAGAGAAGGTGCGTGGAAATATACTCAGGAACATGTGCCTCATACATTACCAGATGATTGGCTAGAGAAGGATCAGAAAGCACAAAGCACAATCTCCATCAGTGTAGATGATAATCAGATTGTGCATATATGCAAGTGTGCAACTGCAAAGGAGATGACACTAGAGTATGTTAAAGGCAAACATGTGGATGAATTCAAGAGAAAAATGCAGCATGTAAACAGCAGTAATGAATCCAGAGCAGAAACAGCATGAAAGACACAGGATTTCCCTAAATATACCGTATTTGTCGGATTATAAGACGCACCCCAAATTTTGAGGAGAAAAATAGGAATTTTTTTTTTAATAAAATGGTGGTACTTCTTGTAATCCATGCGTCTTATTGCTTACTTGGGGTGGTGGCTGCGGTGAAGCGGGTTCCCAGGGTCGCTGCTGGAGGCAGGAGTGGGGTGATGCTGCAGGCCGCAGGCTGGGATGAGGGGGTGTTCCGATGTGCAGCACGCCGCTGTGGGTGTCTGGTGCTGCTGCAGTGTCTGGTGCTGCTGCGGGTGTCTGGTGCTTCTGCAGGTGTCCGGCGCTGCTGTGGGTGTCGGCGCTGCTGCAAGTGTCTGGCGCTGCGTGGGTGCCAGCAGTGCTGCCCGGTGCTCCTGCTGTGCTGTTGGTGTCTCAGGGGTCTCCGGCGCTGCGGGGGGCTCTGCCAACTTTTTGCAAAAGGCCAGAGCCCCCCACAGTTCCATGGTTTCCTGTGCGGTGGACTCTGGGAAAATAGCCGCCGGGGCGGTGCATGCGCAAATGAAGATCTCAGCACCAAGATCTCGGGACATGAGATCTAAGCGCTGAAATCTCATCTCCTGAGATTTTGGCGCTGATATCTCCATCTGCACATGCGCAGCCCCCGTTGGCCATTTTCCTGGAGGCCACCGCACAGGAAACCATGGAACAAATTTGGAAGAATGCCAAAAGCCCTGCATGCAGATAATGGAACCGAATATACAAGTGGTAAGGTGCAAACCATTTTGAAAAAGAATGGAATTGTGTTCCAGACTACCATTCCATACAACCCAGAACAAAATGGCATTGCAGAGAGAAAGAACCGTACTCTCTGTGAAAGTGGAAGAAGTATGTTGTTGATACAAATCTACCTACAATGTATTGGGGAGAAGCCATAATGACAGCTTGCTGTCTTCAAAACAGAGTGCCAGGTAAAGCCACAAATAAAACTCCATATTGGCTATGAAACTGCAAGAAGCCTAACCTGAAGCACCTCAGGATATTTGGAAGCAAAACGTTTATGTATGTTCCCAAAGAAAAATGTTCCAAGTGGGAATCACATGCAAAGCATGGAGTCCTGGTGGGCTATAGCGAAATTCAAAAGGGATACAGAATCCTGCACCCAGCAACCAACACAATATCAGCAGAGATGTAGTGATTGATGAAAGCTCAAATTCCATGAAGTTACACCAGTTATTCAACTTATGAAGCAAGAACAACAATCTCAATCACCAAACCCAGACACCGAAAAGGAAAACACTGAAGTGTGGATAAGCTCTGAAGCCACCAAGGAAGACACAGAAGAACCAAGTCAACCTCCAGTCAGGAGATCAGAAAGGCCAAACAAAGGAATCCCAGCTATATGCCTTTCTTATATGGTCAGAACACTTTCTGAACCAGAGCCACAGTCATGGCAAGAGATGCAAAAACTGCCTGTCCACGAGAAGCAGAATTAGATAAATGCTGCTAATGAAGAGATAGAGTCCCTTCACCAACTCCAGACATTGGAGCTTACTGAGCTACCACAAGTAAAAAGAGCTATCAGATGTAAGTGAGTGTTCAAAAACAAATATGACTCAGAAGGTAAAGTTCAGCAGTTTAAGGAAAGATTAGCCGCAAAAGGGTACTCGTAAAAGTATGGTGAAGATTATGATGCTACATTCTCTCCAGTTGCGAAGCAAACCACATTCAGAACTTTAATGTCCGTAGCTGCAGTTCAGCAGATGACAGTGAGACATTTTGACATCAAAACAGCCTTCCTACATGGTGACATTGAAGAAGAGTTGTACATGAGCCAACCCGAAGGACATATTAAAAATGGTGAAGAGCACATAGTTTGTAAAATGCAAAAATCTCTCTATGGACTTAAGCAGTCGGCAAGAGCTTGGAACTTGAAAATGAACAAAGTTTTGATGGATGAAGGATTTAAAAGATCTCAAGCTGATCCATGTTTGTATACGAAAAATGTAGCGAAGGACGAATGAGTGGATATATTTTCTTCTATATGTAGACAATGTAATCATGTCTCATCAAGATGAAAAAGAAATTGCAAAGCTAGGTAAAATTCTCAACCAGCACTTTGAGACTAAGGACCTTGGAAATGTGACATAATATTTGGTAATCCAAATCCAGAGAGAAGGAAGATGGGAGTTTTCTTCTCAATCGAAGATCTAAAATTTCCGCAATACTAAACCAGTTTGGAATGTCAGAAGCCGAAGGTGCGTCAACACCAATGTACCCGTCCTACTTAAAGTTCGATGGAGAAGATCTGCTAGCCAGCAATGAGAGTTACAGATAAGCAGTGGGGGCGCTTCTGTACATAGCAGCCACACCTCGTTCGGATATCACAGCAACAGTCGGAATTCTCTGCCGACTCGTAAGCAAACCACGCCAAAGAGTCTGGAATGCAACTAAGAGAATTCTTCAATATCTTAAAGAAACTCAAAGGATAAATCTTAAGATATCTGCATCAGGAGATCTCACTCTGAGAGGTTATGTGGATGCAGATTGGGCTGGAGATTCAAGTGATTGGAAATCAACAAGTGGTTACTTGTTCAAGTTAGGAGAAAATTAAATTTCTTGGTCCAGCAGAAAACAAGTGTCAGTCGCATTATCTTCTACAGAAGCAGAATATATGTCTGCTGCTTATGCAAGTCAAGAAATAATTTGGTTGAAGTAACTTTTGGAAGATTTCAGCAAGCCATTAGCTCAACCAACAGTTATCTATGAGGACAACCAAGGATGCATTAAACTTGCCAGCAGTGAGAAGATTAGTGCAAGGACTAAGCACATTGATGTAAAACATCACCACTTACGTGACTTAGTGGAACGTGGTGTACTTGAGTTTGTTTATTGCGAGTCTGACAAGATGATAGCTGATGGTATGACAAAGCCATTATCAAGAGCCAAGTTTGTGGACTTCAGAACCGCAATGGGACTAACAGGATAAGTAGTTGTTGAGTGAGTGCTTAGTCACTCTGTGTCTGATGGGGAGAGAGAAACGGAGCCCCACAGGAACAGAGGAACCCTGCACCACCAGTAATTGCAGATGATGAAGAAAATAGGTTGGAAGTACCTGCTGTGCCAAGAGAGGCAACACTACCACTTCCAATTGATCCAGGGAACAGTTCAGGGGCTGAACACATGAGAGGTATACCAAAAGGCCTGAGTACAATGGAAGAGACAAGCCAGGAGGGGCCTTGCAGAATTGAGTGTGACAATGCTGGTGTCCCACCCACAAGGTACGGGAAGGATGACTAAATTTGGCAGTACATAATGCAGGAGACTCATGGATGTGCTTGTATACTAGCAACACTGGGACCACCCCGAGGAGCGTCTAGTGATAAAGTAAACTTTCTAGCCCAGGGACTGGTGAATATAAAAAAGGTATAAGTGTAAAGAGCCATCAGCTGGTCATATGTTGTGGACCAGAACTGCATCACCAGGAACTGTAGGAGAAAGTACATGATCCCCGAAGGTAAGAGATTGGAGGAGATACCAGGTCAGGTGATAGCTGTGGTGCTGTTATTAATTATAAAAGGCCTAGGACGTCAGAGAAGGGGAGGAATCTGTGCCTAGACCTATGGCAGGATAGATGTGCGATGTAACAGAGTTGGCTTGCAGTTTCCATTATGAGTAACCAAGTCTGAGTAACCAGATCCGAGTGAGGAATCGAGTGACCAGAACCAAGTAACTGGATCCAAGTGAGGAACCAACTGGCTAGAACTGAGTAACCAGATCTGAGTGAACTAGAATTGAGTGAGGAATAGAGTGACCAGAACTGAGTAACCAGATCCAGAGGTGACCAGAATCGGAGACGATAGATCAGAGCTGAGAGACCCAAGCCAAGTGCGTAGAGCCAGGGCAGAGGGAGTCTACTAGGCTGCAGAAGATTAACGTTCGTGCAAGATGTAGCTTCTAGTGTAGACGTGCTTCACAAAGGGAACTAGGGTTGTGCTTCAAGGGACTGCAAAGTGACTCATTGATAAGGGACATTTGGTTTAATGGCGCAGCATAGAAGACCACCGTAAGGGCCTGTGTGATGATTCGTATTGCCTCAGAGAGAGAGAACCTGATGATGGTGAGGAGCCCAATAGTACTGTGATGTACTTCTAGTCAAGGTATTAGGTTCAAGACACTGCTGACAATAATAGTCATTCACTTGTTACACAGAGCAACAGAATTGTGTAAATACTCAGCATAGCCTTAATTGCTGTATTCTCATTGTATAATAATTGACTGTATTTCAATTGTTTGATTTACCCACTGATATTCTGCGAAAGGATAATCAAATAAATATATCTTGGTTAAGTTACCACTGAGTCCTCATTCTCTGCTCTGCTGCATTCACGTACCTGTATACAGACGGGGAAAAGAAAAAGTTCGACATTCTAAATAAATTGCGAACAACTTTGATTTTAGCATATTAAATCCTTTATTAATTTAGTACTTAACCTATGTTAACCTTCATTAACAATGAAAGGAAAGAACTTGTAATCTGTGTTTTGCAAATGGTTTACAGATTTTAGTTTAATACAGAAAACACAAGACCCTGAGGATCCTGCACCACATCATAGGCCATTATCATATGCCAGCCCTGCCAGCGCACATGCTGAAGGTCAAGAATCCATCATCCTTTCATTAAATAACCAAAATGGAAATCAAAGAACAATACAACAGAAAATCAATAGCTATAGTGGCAGCCGGATTAGAGTTAATGCTTGCATCAGGATTACTGTTAAAGCCTGCTGTCTCTTAAATGGCAAGGCTGTATGTTCTGCTGGGGCTAGGAAGTATGAGCCACTTTCTTCTAGTGCAGTGACCTTTGTAGTAATTTTCCTTTGGGCACACTGATAATGAAAAAAAGTGAGAAGAAATACTGCAAGCTTAGGCAGAAGCCACTCACGTTCTGTCAATGGACATCCCTTTTCACTATTAATCTTTTATATCTTCATTGCAGGTAGGAAATGAGCTAAATCAATCATCACCTTCCACAAAAAAAATTCATCATTCACCGTTTTCCCACTAACTTTGGCAGAAAAAAACTGAATTGGTTGACATAATGAATCCAAATATATGTAATATAAAACAGCTGAGTCTAAATATCCAAAAATGAGCAATAGTTTTAGATTTGATATTAAAAAATTAACTTTGCAAGTTATTATCACCTATCTACAGTGTAGGTGATAGCATGTTGATCAGTGCAGAACTGACTGCTGGGACTCACAGTGATCTCAAAAATGAGGCTTTAAAATATTATCTGAAATGGACCTCTATACGAATCCCCCACTATGGGAATGCCAGACAAAGTTCTGTATTCAGATAACTCTGCCATGTGCGGCTACTGAATCATTCAGAAGGTAACTTATTTTTGTGTATGTAAAATGATGCAGAGTTGGCATGACCCTTTAACCCCTTTCTGACATTGGGCGTAAATTTACGCCAATGTCGGACTCCCTCCCTTTGATGTGGGCTCCGGCGGTGAGTCCACATTTTTCCTGGCACATGTCAGCTGTTTTGAACATCAGCGATCCACCCGCGGCTATTAACCTGTTAAATGCCTCTGTCAAACGCTGACAGCAGTGTTTAACATGCGCTTCCGGCAATCGTGCCGGAAATCCGCCTATTGGTGACCCCGTTATGTGATTGCTGGTCAACTATGGGTCAGCATGACAACCAGAGGTCTCCTGAAGACCTCTATGGTTGTCACTGCCAGATTGCTATGAGTGCGGCGCAGTGGTCGGCGCTCATAGCAATTGAGTAATTCTGCTACATACAGGTGATCTTATCATCGCCTGTATGTAGCAGAGCCGATCGAGTTATGGCAGCTTTTAGTCTCACATGGAGACAATTGAAGCATGCCGAAAGTAAAAAAAAGTTTTTAAAAATATAAAAACAATAAAAAACATAAAAGTTCAAATCACCCCCCTTTCGCCCCATTCAAAATAAAACAATTAAAAAAAACTAACATACACATATTTGGTATCGCCGCGTTCAGAATCACCCGATCTATCAATAATAAAAGGAATAACATGATTGGATCGCTGAACGGCGTAGTGAGAAAATAAATCAAAACGCCAGAATTATTTTTTGTCGCAACGACATTGCATTAAAAAGCAACAACCAGTGAACAAAAGATCGTATCTGCACCAAAATGGTATAATTAAAAATGCCAGCTCAGCACACAAAAAATAAGCCCTCGCCCAACCTGAGATAACGAAAAATGGAGGCACTATGGGTATCAAAAATGGCGCAATTTTTATTTTTTTTCAACAAAATTTGGATTTTTTTTCACCACTTAGATAAAAAGGAACCTAGACATGTTTGGTGTCTATGAACTCGCAGTGACCTGGAGAATCATAATGGCAGGTCAATTTTAGCATTTAGTGAACCTAGTAAAAAAGCCAAGCAAAAAACAACTGTGGGATTGCACTTTTTTTGCAATTTCAACGCACTTGGAATTTGTTTTCCCATTTTTGAGTACACGTTATGGTAAAACCAATGGTGTAGTTCAAAAGTACAACTCGTACCCCAAAAACAAGCCCTCACTTGCCATTTTGACCAAAAAATAAAAAAGGTATGACTCTGGGAAGAAGGGGAGCAAAAAATGAAAATGAAAAAAACAAAAATACCTCTGGTCGTTAAGGGGTTAAGGTTTGGCAATAGTTAATGCTATAATACAAAAATAATTCAGCACAGATATTTTAATAGTGTTATTTAAAAGTGCCAAGATAAAGGGGTATTGGTGGAAGGTAGGAGAAACAGAATCAGAATTGTCACAAAAATGGACTCAGGATTTAGGACAAGATATGGTAGTAGAAAATCAGGAAGTCTATTAGATGTAAAGTACCCTTGTATATTGGTAGATTGCATATGTTTTTTTAACTGAAGCTCAACAAAGCACATTTTTCTAACAGGACAACCCCTTTTATTAAGCAATATATTTCTAAACCCCGTCACGAGGTAAAGTTACATCATGGTTATCTTGTGTGGCACAGGAGCTGTGCCCGCGCGATCGTTGTTGGGAGCTCTGCTTATGTGATAACCGAACCCTGACTGTCACAGGAAGGAGCGATGCCTGCACCGCTAAACCCCTAAATGCTGTGATCAATATCGATTGCAACATTTACAAGGCTGCTAGAGGGAGGATGATCCCTCACCCATGCTATAGGCACTCCCGCGGCATCATCACGGGCTGCCGATTGTTGTCATGCAACCCGAGGTCGTCATGACAGCTATGGTAGCCTGTTTAGACCATGCCAGGAGTCTAAGAGGTGTTCTGTCAGTGTAATACTCACAGGTATAATGCATTGTTAGATCATTCCAATGCATCGTACCAGTGATCAGAGTAATAAATTTTAACATTCCGTAGAGTGACTAAATAAAAAATATTTAAATAAAATTGTAGAAAAAAAAAGAAATTTGAAAACAGCACTAGCAAATAAATGTGATAATCGGGGGCCAAACTTTCCAGGCATAGAAGGCAGCACCCCATTTAGGCAAAAATAGAAAGTAGTTTTTTCATTCTGGAATGGGATAATGATTTCAACCGATGATATGGATGACTTCTCAGTGGCTTAATGTCCACAGCTCCACATGAGGGTTTGTAAAATCCTTGCCAGAGGTCCGAACAACAACCGGAATTGGGTGAGACCATTCTAGTTTATATGGATCTGTAATACCCTATTGGGACTTTCACTACATGTCAGCAGTACTGGCATAGGTCATTCTGTTATACTCCATTGGGTCTTTCACTACGTGCCAGAGGTACTGGCATAGGTAATACAGTATAGACAGTTGGCGCCCTGATTGAGCTTGCTGGTTTTCCTTGCAGGTCCTTGAGGCTCTGATATTATATGTTTTGTTGCATACTTGAACCTTTTAAATGTATTATTAAATGTTATGTTTTAAATTCCTACTTTTGCTAATTATTCTCCATTACGTTGTGGGATTCACCTTTTCCTGCTTTTTTGAGTAAAATCAGAAGTGCTTATTTACATATGGAGATGGCTACTTTTACTTTACACCTGTACACACCTGGTTTCTGTTTGGAAGTGACGGTCAGTCTTTTGTATTTTCTATGCATAGGCTGTCTGAGCGCTCCACCACTCAGCCTCTGATGGTTCCAACTATAGCAGAATCTTAGCTACCCACATAAATGAAAGCTTCAGCCTAGGAGAGGATTCACATTAGATAGGTTCCCAAGAACTAGAATCTGCTTGTTATGGCTGCTGGGTATATATGAACTGGCCAATTTATGCACTAAGCATTCTCAATTTTTCCTATTTTTTAGAGCAGTAATGCAATGTTTTTTTAGTGTGACGGACAATGCTTTTCAGTATCTGACACAAACTATTCATCATATGACCAGAGTTTTATTTCCTGATTTTGTCCCCACAGGAACTGACCTAGCAATTCACTTGCACCACACTCACTTCTCTGGCCAGAAATACAGGGGCCCCTGTTATATATATCAAAAATCCTCTATAGAAGATAAAGGGTAATCTCAAGTGTTCCTATTGAACATGCTAGATGGAGTAGCGTCTCGTTTGAGACAGCTACTTGAGTCGCCTGCCACAGACAGACATTACACAGTTCAATTCTATATGGGTCAAAAGAGGATGGATTGCTGTCTCACTATGGGACCAAGTTACAGCTGCATATTAAAGTCTATGGAGAAGATAGGTGGAAGGTGGGAAGAGTAGAATGAGAGGGTGATAGAGAAGTGGATTGTTCTGAAGCTTTTTAGTAAAGTTGTTCTTAACATGAGAGACGTTTTACAGCTACACTGTACAGTACTGCAGTCTAATTTTCTCTATGTGTCACGGATGTGGTTTGTGGAACCACTGTGCCACGGACCGTGGAGAGCCTGGAGGGGAGTGACTAAGTGATCACCTGACTGTTCACTAGAGCCTCTGATGGTGAGGTTAGACTTGGCTCCCAATGAACGCCAGGTGCCACTCCAGGACAGACCAACGGATGCGCAGCAGCTAGATACAGAGGACAGACTGGAGGGAGCAGCTGGCAGAGTTTGTGTTAGAATTCAGCAGACAGAGTTTGCATCAGAGTGCAGTAGACAGAGTTTGTATCAGAATGCAGCAGGCAGGATCTGCATCAGAGTGCGGCAGACAGGATTTGCACCATAGTGCAGCAGGCAGGATTTGCACCAGAGTGCAGCAGGCAGGATTTGCACCAGAGTGCAGCATGGACTTGTATGCAACCTTACACAACTTAGATTGCTAAACGGGAAGGTTGCTCAGGCACCTCCCCAGTAGAGAGGAAGCAATATATACATAATGCCACTCAAACATTGGCTGGGTAGGAAATAGCAAGTGCACGCGCTGGCCCTTTAAGAGGGCAGGAGTACGCGAGTGCGTGCCCTAATAACACGGCTGGAAGCGCTGCTGGGAGCATGCAGAGCATGAGGAAGAGAGGAACCGACCGCAGCGTAGGTGAGGGAAATGACACGCAGGAGACCCTGACTGTAAGAGCAGGGATTCGGCATGGTGCTAACACTATGTTGCAGTTTCTAATGGTGTCGCACAGAAAAAGTTAAACAGGATTTCTTATCTATGTGCACTGCATAGGAGACGCCATAACAGCTAGTCTCTACTCTTTACTCATAGACAAATAAAAAAAAAATATTACTTTTGGAATGTTAAGATGAAAAATGAAGTAAATAGCTTAGTCATCAAAGATGCGGCGCCGAACAGCTGATTATCGGGAGTGATCCATTCCCGATGCAGCTTCTTCGGTAAGCGCTATAGCTTGCCGAATAAGGAGGGAGCCCACGATGTTCGCGCATCTCTAGTCATTAATGATTTATAATGATGGTTTATTTAGTCAATGTGTTTGCCTTATATTGCTAAAGGAAAAATGTAGACAAAAATGCCTGAAACGATAAGCAGCATTGATTCTTTCGCAATATAGTTTGATCAGAGAGTAAGCATAGTGTGATCCGATTAACTCTGATGATAAGACAGAGAAAAAAATATCTCCATCTTCTCCATTCTGCCAATGCATGAAAATCAGTCTGCACTCTGATGTCATCGGAGTGCAATCCGATGGTTTCCACGCACTCATTGGCTTGCATGGCTGATTGCAATCCAAATATTGGATCAAACTCGGGCATGCAACAATTTTTTCCTCAGTCCGACTTCGTCCGAGGAAAAAAACTGACGTGCACAGCCCCATAAAGATTAACATTGATCTGAGTGCGATCCGATGTTTTGAGGGATCACACCCAGATCAAAAATACAGCCATGTGCACGAACCTTAAGTTTAGTATGTTTATCAGTTCCTTTCTTTTACCTTTTATTGCTCTTTCTAATGTCAATTTTTATTTTTCTCACCTCTCTGAACACTTTCTGCCTGTATTTCTATATCACTGCATGTCCTATACCATCAGCATAATTGTATGAGCACCGCAGAGCAACTGTGACATGTTCCTGCTATAGTTTATATAGTGTGACAGTGTCAATTTATACAGCTAATCTTAATTGGTCACAATCATGGGCATTTTTCCATTATCCGGTGCCACTAATTGCTACCTTGAATGTGTAAACACATCCAGACGGCGATGGACTGCAAGAGCGGGAACTTTAACCTTGCTCTGTAAATTTACAATGGCACCGGACTAAATTTCAAGACCAAGAAAGGTAAATGTATCGCGTTTGGTCATTATCAGTTTAAGCAGAACGTGCAGATACATATCCTAGCATTACTAGACTGCAGGGTTTGGAGATTTTATTCAGCTCTATAAATTTACATTGGCATTGGTTCAAATCTCACGACCAGCCTGCGTAAATTTGCAGCAAAAAGTCATTATCAGGTTAAGGTCATGTGCACATGTTCAGTATTTGGTCAGTATTTTATATCAGTATTTTAAGCCAAAATCGAGAGTGGGTGATAAATATAGAAGTGGTGATGTGTTTCTTTTATACTTTTCCTCTGATTGTTCTTCTCCTGCTTTTGGCTTACAAATACTGATGTAAAATACTCACCAAATACTGAACGTGTGAACGTGGTCCAAGCTGAAAAATCTCAAATTGTCAATTTACCAATTATTTGGTGTCAAGAGTGGACCATCAAGTTTTACATTTGCTGCACATGAATCAAAATGTTGGAAGCATATTCTCTCATCACATCAGCCATGATCCCTTGTGTAACTTGTTTGTACTTGCAGACAAGGATTGAAATCAGAATAGATCTGGATGCTTTGGAGACTCTTATAAATTCATATTTATACGTAAGGAATTTTTAAATAGTAGAATGAGACCAGAGGTTTTTTTTCCAGAAAGGTCATTGTTGTATTGGGAATATTTATCCAGCAGTTCAATACCACAAAAACAATATGCATCAGAAAGACATATTTGTAATACATGCAGATGTAGGATAGTGTCTTGACATTTTCTTCTAATTTTCATTTTACATGCTACTATTATGGAATTTTAAATCCTATAAAGAGAGAACAGATACATATACAATATATAGAGTCAGGGAACAAGTCACAAGAAGGGTGCAAAAGAGAGCTTCTCATTTAGCCCATACGGCGACATAGTACCAAGGGTAACTATCCAGCGGCATTCCAGCTGAGCCAATGTTTTCTTCAGGTCCCCACCCCTGATACCGGAGTGCACCCTGTCAATACCTCAGACGCTAAGCGCACGTGGATTGCAATTATGGCACAGCTTAAAATGCCGCGGGATAGTCTTTAATTCGGAAACATCAGTCACATCCCTAGCCGCACTAATGTCCCTAGCATGTTCCCTGACTCTAATGTGAAGCTCCCGAGAAGTAAGACCAATGTAAATCAAATTACAAGTACACACCACATAATATACATCGTAGCTGGTGCTACATGATATATAGCATGAAATCCGGTAGTGCCTACTTCCATCCGCCGTTTTGAATGTAGTGGCTTGTGCGAAATTACTTCATGCCAAACAGGATCCACGAGGATAGCATCCCCATCTTTGTGGACCCGCACCAAATGGGTTTGACGGTTTCGCTATATATTGGCTCCTGACTAGCAAGTCCTTGAGGTTACGACCTCTCCTTGCTGTAAGGAGTGGTCTATCTGGCAAAATCTGTTTAAGCGTCATATCAGTTTGCAATATAGACCAGTGTTTATCCATAATTTGCCTTATTTTATCCCATTGGTTATTGTATGTCATAATGCACCTAAGTGGGGGTTCCTAGAGGAACCAGCATGTGTTTTACCAAGGAGTTGGTGGCGAGGGGTTACCCTAGCACGAGAGTAACCTTTTCTGATGTTCCTCATGCTGTATCCTCGATCCTTGAAATGCTGTTTCAGGTCCTGGGCCCGACTCTCAAAGATCGCATCCGTGGAGCATATCTGTTTCATTCTCAAAAATTGACCAGTAGGAACAGCACGGATTGTTGATGTGTGCGGATGTAGCATGAAGTAAAGAATTCACTGATGTTTCTTTTCTAAAGACATCAGTTTGAATGGTACCATCCGCGCACAACATGATTTTAATATCCAAGAAATCGATCTCATATTATTATATTATATTACTGAATTTTTTATACATTTTCTGTCTTATTGTGTTTTCATATTGATTAATAAAACTTGCACAATTTTTTCATTAAAGTGGTATTTTGGTACATTTTTGGGCATTATACTCCGTTCTCTCTTTATAGGATTTATTTATTATGGGAGTTGTCCCAGTTCTTTGCTGTAATTTGGCATCTTTCCCAAATAAGGAATGAATAGATGTTTCAAATATGTCGGTCTGTGCTAAATTTATGATGGAGTTTTAAGTAAAGACTAGAAATTAAATAATATTTGGACAGATTAATCACTAAATTTGTTTTCAAATTACTTGCTGATTTAGACCAGGGACACACAACCATTTTGGAACTGCTTGTACTCCTAAGGGCTTTGTAATGTAAGATTTTTTCATATAGGACATGTTCGGTATATTGAGTGAATATGTTATGAATGTCTGATAGATGAAGGTTCTATAGGTTTCATAGGGTGCAGAAGTTAAACATATTAGGGATTAACTGTTCCCTTCTTTCCCCAACCAGCATTAACCCCTTTCTGACATCTGACGTACTATCCCGTCCAGGTGACCCGGCCAGTATGACCGTGGACGGGATAGTACGTCATATGCGATCAGCTGCGCTCACGGGGGGAGCGCAGCTGATTGCGGCTGGGTGTCAGCTGATTATCACAGCTGACACCCGGCACTATGTGCCAGGAGCAGTCACGGACCATTCCCAGCACATTAACCCCTGGCACACTGCGATCAAACATGATCGCAGTGTTCCGGCGGCACAGGGAAGCATTGCGCAGGGAGGGGGCTCCCTGCGTGCTTCCCTGAGACCCTCAGAACAGCGCGATGTGATCGCGCTGTTCCGAAGGCCTCCTCTCTGCAGGACCCCAGATCCAAGATGGCCACGGGGTCCTTCCGGGTCATGCAGGGAGCTGGCTTCTCAGTCCCTGCTGACAGCAGGCGTTGAAGAGCCTCCTGCACTGCCTGTCTAATTGACAACTCTCAATTATTAACCTGGCTTAAAGTCACCTTCCAATAGCAAGGTGGCTTTAACCCATTATTAACCCATTCGCCACTGCTACAGGGCAATGGGAATAGACAGGCTAAGTGCCAGAAAGGGCGCATCTAATTATAGATTTGCCTTTTCTGGGGTGGCTGGGGGCAGATGTTAGTAGACAGGGGGGCAAAAAATAAATGCACCCTCCCTAGGCTATTATTATCTGCCCCCACTCGCTGGCTTTGTCTGTCTTGTTGAGAAAATAGCGCGGGAGCCCACACATTTTTTTCAACGAATTTACACCTTTAATTAACCCCTAGCTGTATGAAATTTTGCACACAAACACTCATATCATTGTTAGTGAAAACCATATATCAACCTACATGAAATGACATGGTTAACTGTATGTAAACCATGTGTCATTTCATGTCGGGTCTGAAATTTCACAAAAGCCGGCAATTGAATTAGCGGCTATTATACTATGTAGAAGTGTATGACCTATATATATATATATATATATATATATATATATAATTATTTGCTTTTTGTGTACATTTTTTTTTACAATGTGATTTTTACATGAGTTTTTACATAGAGAGAACTGCTCTATGTAAAACGTCATGTTAAAATCGCATTGCATACAGATGGAAAACGGATGGAAAACGGATGGTGCGATTAAAAATCGCATACAAATCGCATGCATCGCATACAATCGCATGACAATTGCATATTATTGGACCGTTTTTTCCATCCAGAAAACGGACCGTTTTTTTTTCCACAAATGGGTATGTACCCTAAGAGACACATTCAGCTCTGAGAGACACTCACGAGCCACATTCAGAGCATTCATAGCCCCGAGCAGTGACGTCCAGTTTCTGCCTCCTCCATAGAAGTGACACCCAGAGCCACTAATACTGTTTTAATGAAAACCATAACATCCCCATAAAAATCACATTGAGCCAGTATACTTACGTCCAGAGGTTCCCACCTTATCCTCATTTGCTATTCTCTCATTAGACACTCCCACCACATTAATGTATCCAGCCTCTGGAGGACACAGACAGAATAGGTCCCCTGTACAAGAACGATATAAGGGCCCTTTACAACCCAATAGCTCCTCATAATGCACAATTCCACCTGTTTTGGAAGTGGAAATGGGCCCCCTTACCTCTTGGGCCCCTGTCCGGCTGCACAGGTTGCACCAATGATATGTCGGCTCCTGCATTTACCCTTAAGCTATCCTCTAACTGGCAAAATTATCACATCTCCAGCTGACCATATCTCTCTATTTTCATTGCAAGTACATGCACACTCAGATCTGCTCTTCTGTTCAAGGCTTATCACAAAAGTCACCATCTGGAGACCTGCTCTTCATAACTGTATGTGAGACCTGGTACTAATGCACCAAGCTGGCACACAGCTGCGAAGCACACATCATGGAAACGTGAGTCACATGTGGTTCTGAAACCACAGGTTGGGGACCCCTGCTGTACACCATGGTGAATGAGATTTAATATGAAAAAATGTAAAGTTATACTTCTGAGCACTGTTAATTTGCATATTATCATAGCCAGATCAGCCATAATAATAAAAGCACTGGCAGAAGAGTAACATTGATAATATTGTTATAAGCAGGAGAATGGAAAAGCATAATAAATTGAGGGACCTTGACTGTGGTCAAATTGTGATGGCTAAACAACTGAGTCAGAGCATCTTCAGATTGTTATATCTTATGGGGTTTTCTGGTATCCACAGAAATGGCAACAACATCATTGATGTTCAAGGTTTATTGATGCGTGTTGTGAGCAAATGGCAGGTAATCTGATCTGATCCCACACAACAACTATTGGTATCACAAATTGCTGATAAATGTACTGTAGACTATAATAGAAAGATGGTTCAACACAAAACATACTACTTATAAAGCTGATTAGCTGTTGCCAGGTAAGAGTAATCTTGCTGATCATTCTGATGGGCAATTGAACATCAAAGCTTGTACATGTTAAAATACAGGGTGGGCCATTTATATGGATACACATAAATAAAATGGGAATGGTTGGTGATATCAACTTACTGTTTGTGGCACATTAGTATATGGGAGGGGGAAAACTGTTCAAAATGCTATGGTGCTATGCTATGCTATGACCATGGTGGCCATTTTAGATCCAACTTTATTTTTTCAATGGGAAGAGGGTCATGTGACACATCAAACTTATTGAGAATTTCACAAGAAAAACAATGGTGTGCTTAGTTTTAACATAACTTTATTCTTTCATGAGTTATTTACAAGTTTGTGACCATTTATAAAATGTGTTCAAAGTGCTGCCCATTGTGTTGGATTGCCAATGCAACCCTCTTCTCCCACTCTTGACACACTGATAGCAACACCGCAGAAAAAAAGCTAGCACAGGCTTCCAGTATCTGTTGTTTCAGATGCTGCACATCTCGCAATCTTTACAGCATAGACAATTGCCTTCAGATGACCCCAAAGATAAAAGTCTAATGGGGTCAGATCGGGAGGCCTTGGTGGCCATCCAACTAGCCCATGATGACCAATCCACTTTCCAGGAAACTGTTCATGTAGGAATGCTCGGACCTAACACCCATAATGTGGTGGGGCACCATTTTGCTGGAAAAACTCAGGGAACGTGCCATCTTCAGTTTCCTGGAAAGTGGATTGGTCATCATGGGCCAGTTGAATGGCCACCAAGGTCTCCCGATCTGACTCCATTAGACTTTTATCTTTGACGTCATCTGAACGCAATTGTCTATGTGCTGTGAAGATACGAGATGTGCAGCATCTGAAACAATGGATACTGGAAGCCTGTTCTAGCATTTCTTCTGTGGTGTTGCTATCAGTGTGTCAAGAGTGGGAGAAGAGGGTTGCATTGACAATCCAACACAATGGACAGCACTTTGAATACATTTTATGGTCATAAACTTGTAAATAACTCATGAAAGAATAAAGCTACGTTAAAACCAAGCACACCATTGTTTTTCTTGTGAAATTCTTAATAAGTTTATTGTGTCACATGACCCTCTTCCCATTGAAAAAAATAAAGATGGATCTAAAATGGCTGACTTCAAAATGGCTGCCATGGTCACCACCTATCTTGAAAAGTTTCCCCCCACCCATATACTAATGTTTCTCAAACAGAAAGCTGATATCACCAACCATTCCCATTTTATTTAGGTGTATCCATATAAATGGCCCACCGTCTAGAAGAAAATGATCTGGTCTGATGACTCAGGTTTCCTTTTTCACCTTAACGATGTACAGGTGCATATTTAGAGTTTACCTGGCAAAGAAATGGCATCAAGAAGTACTATGGACAGAAAGCAATACGGCAGAGGTAAGGTAAGGTTGTAGGCAACGTTCTGTTAGCAAACCTTGGATCATGGTATTATTGTGGATGTGACATGTACACCCTACCTAAGCACAGTTACAAACCAAGTACCCCCTTCACGTTGGTTTTGGCTCTGTCCTCTTTCATTAAGATAATGATACATGTGGTGCATGTTGGACTTTAAATATTTTTAAGTAATGGTTTGAGAGACATGACAAAGACTTGGGCAGCAAATTTCCTAGTCTCAATCTTGTCATCCGTCTGTGAGATATGCTGGAAAATCAAATCTGATCTAAGGAGATCCCACATTGTAACTTACAAGAATTAAAAAGTGCTAATCTGATTGTATTGTACTACTTCAACACTGAATCACATTGAAAATAGGAGAGATAGTCTCATTCCGTGAGTAATTATCCAAATATTCGCTGTTACCGGTTTACCACACCAGAGAGGGGCCAGAATACCAAAGTGTCTGTTTTCACATACTCCTGCACTAATTAGAAGCACTTCACCATCATATTAAACAGTGCAGGTTTCTGCTAGTTGTGCAGGGGTTAATCTGCTCAATTGAGAGCTCCTGCAGTTTCCGCCTTTGTTGGGCTCAGCTACTCAGTGTTGGCTACTCCCTTCTGCTATATATACTTGCCTCTCGCAATCAGGGATTGCCAGTTTTAGTTTCATACTGCCTGGTTCTGGAGTTGGAGATGTTGGTTGTTTGAAGAGGCATTTGTAGTGTTTTTCAGAGGACTGTTGCTTTGTAATTTTTCTGTGTGCATATCCTCATCCTCTCTATTTGTTTTTTCCTTCCTTTACTTCCCGGAGTTCCACTTTGTTGTTTGTGAGTGCATATTTGCATCATTGGTATTATCATTTATCCCTGTTTGCCTTCACTTATTAGTCTGGTTTGTGTATTCTTATGCAATACTACTCCCCATTTCCTTGGGTGAGGGAGGGGACAGATTTCGGAGCTCAGCAAGGCACGTGACTCTGCTGTCTTCACTATCAGACGTAATCCAGGGAGCAGGCATAGCTAGTGCGCCCCTAGCTTTAGAGATAGCGAAGTAGCCCTTAACCCTGGGATATCCTGCAACAGTGCCATGACATTCACAATCGGATTGCATTCGGACCAATGTTATACTATGATTGGGTGTTCATCTGTGATTTTTTTTCTAGTTCAGATTGGAACACAATGAGACTGGAAAAAAATTGCAGCATACTGTGATTGTATGCACAAATTGGAGTGTATTCACCAATAGAAGTCAATGGGTGCAAGAGAAAAAAATCGCACAGCACTTGGACCATGCGAGTGCAGTCCGATGTTTACACACTTATGTCCTTGAAAATCCTACATTTCAGCAACTGGGTATAGTAAAATCACAGCGTGACCCTACAAAATAGAATAGATATATGAACATAGAATAGATAGATATAAATATATGTCAGTGACATATAGGTATAATTAGTACAGTGCTTAGACTTTTCTGGTTATTCAAATGGGGGACCCCCCAAAAAATGATGTAGGGTCCCCCTTTAATTAATAATAAATAATAATTTTGCAATAGGATCACATTCGCATGTAAATCGGAGGTCATTCGGATGTTAGGTGTTAAAATTCGGATTGTACTCGCATGAAAAACACATGACACTTGTCCAACATTTCAGGAACAAAATCGGAGCGATTTTAAAAATGCTAGTGTGTCTCCGGCCTAAGTGTTGGTGATTAGAAGATGCGGTGAGGACTGGATGGGTGACGTGGGTGATGAGGAGGGCAGGGGCTGGAGAAGGGAGCCATTAGATGAGTATAAGGATTTATTTTATTTTTTACATTTTGCGTTTATTATGCTCTTGGGTCTGGATAGCACCCAGAACCCAATAACGGGCTTTAAATTTGCAAAATAACTTTCCTGAGAATTGAATTTCAGTTTCAATTAATCCCCAAAACTTCCCAGGATATTCTATTCACAGTGAATGGTAAGTACTTCAAAGCCTACAAAGCCATGAAAAATGTGTTTGAATTATTCTCTTGTCCTTATACATTAGTTTTCCTTGCTGCTGTGTTGTCACAAACTATCTTTAACCATCATTTATAAGTTGCAGTTGGTATGCATTTTTATTTGACTTGATCATGGTAGAATCGCAACATTTTTTGCAGCAAAAAGTGCAATGTGGCCTCGATGTTTAAACAAAACCTTAAGGCTGTGTTTACAATCTGTGTTCTTGACATGTTTTTGCCGCAGAAAAAAAAGTATAGGCAAAGTAAATAAGATTTCGGAAATCTCATGCACATGCTGCTTATTTCATCTTTGAGGATTTGAACTATCATTTTTCACATCTGCAGCATGTCAATTCTTTCAGTGTTTTTGCAGCGCTTTTCCCCCATTCAAATTAATGGGAAAAAGCAAAAGTAAAAATGCTTAAAAAATGCATAAAAAACGTGCGTAAATTGCGCATTGCTTTTCCTGCTAACACTCTGATTTTGCTGCAGAAAAAATCTACTGCAAATTCTTAACTTACATTTTCTTTAGTGTTTTATGACTTTCTCTACCTATTTCTATTGTTAAGTTGTGAGTTATGACATCTTTCACTATCAAAAATCACCATAAAATTGTTGCTGCACTTTCGGCTCCAGCTTTTATACATGCTGTGATAGTCTCTCCTGATTGGCTGTGCCGTATCATGCAATGTGGTAGCAGCAATGAATTAACAGAAAGGTCATGTGATTCTTCTTTGACTGATGCAATATCTTAAAAATTTGTAAAATGGTGCCAAATTTTAAATTCTGAGGCCTCTTTCACACATCAGTTTTTTGCCATCAGTCACAGTCCGTTGTTTTTTGAAAAAAACGGATCCGGCGATTTATGCCGCAGGATCCGTTTTTTTTCTCATAGACTTGTATTAGCAATGGATTGTGACGGATGGCCGTACGTTTCCTCCGTCGGAAATTTTGTGTCCGGCGGCCGGAGACGACACACAAACCAATGTTTTTTGTCTCTGTCGGAAAGTTGGACAGTGTGAAAGAGGCCTAATATGAAATCTAGTGTGCAAATTGACTCTTTGGAGAAAAAGAGGACTTGAACTTTATAGCGCCACCTGTTGGAAGTATGAAATCTAGGAATTTTACACAGCATTATGTCTCTATAGACTATAGTTAAAAAATGAAAGTACTAAGTGCATTACCAAGATAGTCTTTGCTTTGTGTCTATGTGCATACACACTTACATATTATTATTTACATATATATATTTTTTTAGATATTCTGTTATACCATGCGTGAAGAAAAGACCTAAGTTGTCTCATCAGCTTGCTTTGCAACATCGTTGCCTTAATTTTTGTAAGTCATTAAAACACAACATTTTTACAAGATTATTTTTTGTTTCTCTTACTGAGAGCAATAAAATATGACAGCCCCAGCTTAACATAGCGAAGCGTCTTTCAGTGTATTTTTAATGAATATGACTATTTTGACTTTTGACAAGTTGTCTATTTTCATGTTTACTGATTGGTCTTAGGAGACATATCTCTTCGGAATAAAATATTAACTTAAAGGGGATTTCCACTACTATAATATTGATGTACTATTCTCAAGATCGGTTGTCAATATTAGTTTTGAGGGAGTCCAAAATCTGACAGCTCTCTCCCCTAATTATCGGTTATCAGCTTTTGTGGTAGCTGGATGTAAATAGTGCACAGAAAGAAACACCACAGTTCCACTCCTGGTTTCTGCAGATCAGCTTCTCTTCAGTTGATAGATTTACAAGAAATATGACTATGATCATGTTTTAAAAGATCCTGAGTTTGTTACACAACCTTAAGAAAAATGTACAAAACAAAATAATTAAAGATTCTTAGTATTGATGATTCGTAGTGCTAGCTGTGCCATTACTGTCCTACTCTATTCTTTCAGCAAGTGCTAATAAAAAAAGAAAAAGAAGTAAACTTTTACAACATTTACATTTACTGTATACATTTAGAATCAATAGAGGTATAATAATAATAATCTTTATTTATATAGCGCCAACATATTCCGCAGCGCTTTACAGTTTAATAGTTTCAAAACACAAGTCATAAGTAACAACGTTAACAATACAATAATTAAAGAAAAATAAGACGACTCTGCTCGTGAGAGCTTACAATCTACAATGAGGTGGGGGAGATACAAAGTACAGGTGTGTATATACAATGGTGTATTACAATGATGGTCCAGCCACCTTGAGGGAGTGGGGGATGGATGGAGATAGTGAATGGGCTACACACACACACACACACACACACACACACTTACACATAGAATGACTTTGATTAGTGAACGTGATAGGCTGCTCTGAACAAATGTGTTTTGAGGTAGCGCCTGAAACCATGCAAATTGTGGATAGTCCTAATTTCTTGGGGTAGAGTATTCCAGAGGATTGGCGCAGCGCGGGAGAAGTCTTGGAGTCGAGAGTTGGAGGTACGGATTAGTGCAGAGTTTAGTCGAAAGTCGTATAATAAAAGTAAGCCTAAAAATTATTAATTAAAAGTAATAAATTAAGATAATAATGACAAGAAAGTTTGTTAATGTATTTGTGTTCTACTCCAGACAGGGTAGAAAGAGGAAGTTCCTGCTGCAGCTAGTTGTGATACAGCCAGACATAGGACAGTAAGTAGATTGAGTGGAAACAAGAGTGACCTCCTCGGACACTCAATTTTAAATGGCAAAAGACAAAATGGAATCTGTTGAAATTGGAGTTCAGCAATTTATTTGAGTTTCGTAGGGAAATTCAATTTGCATCAAAGTTATTCTATCACATCCCCAGAGCATAACAAACAAAATGTTCCATTACTTTCCGCTGACATCCCCATTATCACCATGGGTGACTTCAACTTCCCTATTGACTCTTCCCACTCAGCTGTCTCTAAGCTTCTATCTCTCACTTTCTGCTTCGGCCACGCTCAATGGTCTTCTGCAGCCACTCACAAAGAGGAACACACACTGGACCTAATCTTCACTAGCCTGTGTTCTCTATCTGACTCACCAATCACTCTTTCTTTTTACACCCTACTTATATTCTCTTTCCTCTCCTCTCCAGGTGCACAATCCCCACTCCACAAACTTTCACACCCTTGGAGAAATCTCAAACACTCAGATCTACCCTCACTCTCTGAAATCCTTCTTCCTCTTGCAGACATAAGTTGTTTATACAATGCAGATGCTGCTGTCGCTTTATATAACACCCCCTCACACATTCCAAAGCTCACACAATCAACAGGCAACCTTGTCACGCCAGCCTGACTAAAGAACCGAGGTGAACTTGCAGGGTTGCTGAGCCAAGATGAAAAGATCCCATTTCAATGAGCACTTCATCACATTCAAACAGTCCCTCACTACTTTCAAGTCCGCACTCACTGCCGCAAACCAAACTTACTTCTCATCTCTGAAATCCTCCCTGTCTCAAAACCCTAAAGAGCTATTCAACACTTTCAATTCTTTCCTCTGTCCCCCAGCACCTCCTCCTTCTCATCTCAGCTGAAGACTCTGCCTCATTCTTCAACATTGCTCACAATACACAATGGTTTGGCTTTCAGTCATCAAAGCTCTTCCTCATAAATACTCGCCCTCCACCTCCAGAACCAGCTTTTCTGCCATTAAGGAAGATAAACCTTCCTTTTTACTCTCCAAATCATATCTCACTTCCTGTGCACTTGACCCGACCCTGGCCCACCTCATCTCAAACTTTACCACAGTCTTCATCCCAAACCTAACCTGCCTCAATCACACCCATCCACAAAAAGCCCTCTGTGTCTAGCAATCACCCCATATCACTTCTCATCCATACCTCAAGACTACTGGACACGACGAGGCACTGGTGAAGAAGAAGGGCGTGCTCTTCGTGGGTGTACACTCACTCAGTGGCGCGAAAACGATGGCCGACCACTCTAAATGGTACTGCAATGTAAGATCGTGCCCCACAGCTCTTCAGTTCCGCCTCCTCATCCTCCTCAGTGTGCGGAAACTAACACGAAGGTCCCGCCTCCCTACAAAAAGGGGCCCTCTCCAGATGCTAATGACACATGTGACTTGGCAGAGATGGCTAATGGACACGAGCAGAAGTGTGAAGGGATGGAGCAGTCAGAGCTCTCCCCCGACGGAAGCGACCCGATCGCCACGGAACCACCGTTGGGCACCCGGTGTAATGTATGTAGTACAGTTCATATAGCGTCTTGTGCTTGGGTGCGATGAAAATACATGAGACACAGGTTTGATATAGAAAGTCTTGTATTACTTCATACAAGTTGGCAAAAAATAGTCACACAGTTTGCAGACACAGAAGCAGGAGACACAGCAGGCCAGAGTAATCTAAGCTCAGCAATCACTCTCCACAACAGGTTCAGGATCTTCTCTGTTACCGTAAGTCCATGCAAACGTGGGTCTTTCAAAGAGCAGGGTTCAGAGTCCACAAGTGCTTCAGAGTTCCTCAGTAGGAATAGCTGGAGTACAAGGTCCAAGGCTTTAGGAGTCAAGTCACAGGTTCACTGCAGGCTAGATTCTGAAGCACTGATTGCTCAGCTGTGGCTGCTTAAGAAGCAAAAGGAGAGAATCAGGGTGGGAACATGCAAGCTGGAAACTCCATTTTGACTGAGGGCAAGATAGCTGCAGCAAGACAGAAAGTAAAATGGCTGACGAACAAACTGAGTTTCAGGAACATGTACACAGAACCTTACATTACTCCCCCCTTAGGGACAACCTCCGGATGACCTCAGGCCAGGCTTGTGTGGGTACCTCTGATGAAACTGACGGAGCAAGCGAGGAGCATTAACGTTATTGACTGGTTCCCATGAGTTGTCCTCCACTGGGTAGCCCTGCCATTTAATCAGATATTGTAACTGATTTCTATACAACCTGGAATCTAAAATCCTTTCCACCACAAATTCTTCCTGACCATCGACTAGCACTGGGTCAGGGCAAGGAGAAGAACGTCCAGGAAATGTATTGGGTGTCGCAGCCTTTAGTAGGGATACATGAAAGACAGGGTGAATTCTCATAGTTCTGGGCAGTTGAAGACGACAAGCAACGGCACTTATAATTTTACTGATTTTATAGGGTCCAATGTACTTATGTCCCAACTTAGACGATGGAATCCTTAACTTAAGATTTCTGGTTGACAGCCAGACAAGTCTCCTACCTTGAAAGCTGGTGCAGGTTTACGAAATTTATCTGCTGCTTTCTTGTACCTTTCCTGAGCCCGATTCCAGATTCTCCTTTAGAAGATCCATATTCTTCTGTAAAGACGTGATTCTTTCAGCCACTGCTGGTAAAGGCGTTTCTATGGGAAATCGTGGTAGAATGTTAGGATGATAACCTAGATTAGAGTAAAAAGGAGACTGCTTAGTGGAGGCACTCTGAGAGTTGTTATACGAGAACTCAGCTAATGGAAGTAGATCCACCCAATCATCCTGTAGGTGGCAGATAAAGCAGCGGAGATACTGCTCCAGGGTTTGATTGGTTCGTTCGGTCTGTCCATTAGTCTGGGGATGAAAAGCAGAAGAAAGGTTTACTTTAATGTCCAATGCTGCACAGAAATTTTGCCAAAACCTAGAAGTGAATTGCACCCCTCGATCCGAAATAACCTCATCCGGTACTCCATGTAAGCGAAACACATCTTTAATCATCAAATCTGATGTCTGTTTTGCAGTGGGTAAGCCGACACAAGGGATAAAATGAGCTGCCTTTGTTAGACGGTCAACCACCACTAGAATGGTGTTCTTCCCTTGAGAGGTTGGTAACTCCACAATGAAGTCCATAGAAATGGATCCCCACGGGCGGACGGGGTGGGAAGAGGCTGCAACAGACCAGTTGGTGAGGAGCGAGGTGTTTTGCATCTTGCACAGACTTCACACGAAGTGACATAGTTTAAAACATCCTTCCTGCAAGTGGGCCACCAAAAGAAACGAGAGAGAAATTCCTGTGTCTTCAGAATTCCTCTATGCCCAGCTATCTTGGAATCGTGAATGAGCTGCAATACTCTCAATCTGACTGTCTCAGGAATATACAGGCGTTGTCCCTGAATCCACACACCATTCTTAAAGACAAGACTTACGTCCCTTGGGGGTTGTGCCAAAAAGGAATCCGCATGGTATGCTTCCTTGATGTCCTTAAGTAGGTCTTGATTATGAATTACTCCTAGGAATCTAGAGTCAGGAAGAATAGTCTTAGGAGGAGTAATTGGACGTGTCTCTGCTGAGTAAATCCTAGAGAGTGCATCAGCCTTTCCATTGCGCGATCCTGGTCTATAAGAAATGATAAAATTAAATTGGTTTAAGAAAAGATTCCAGCGAGCCTGGCGAGGAGTCAGGCACTTAGCCGACCTGATAAACTCAAGGTTACGATGATCTGTCAGGACGACTATTTGCTGTGCAGCTCCCTGAAGAAGGTGTCTCCATTCTTTGAAGGCGGCAATAATGGCCAACAACTCTCTATTGCCCACATCGTAGTTCCTCTCAGCTGAAGACAACTGCTGGGAAAAGAAGGCACAGGGATGCAAGACATTCTTCTCACCTGTTCTCTGAGAGAGTATAGCTCCAACGGCACAGTCTGAAGCATCCACCTCTATTATGAAGGCAAGCTCGGAGTTGGGAATGTACTAGGATAGGTGCAGTGGTAAATTTATCTTTTAGACGGAAAATGCTTCCTGGGCTTGGGGAGTCCAGGAGAACCTAGACTCTTTCCGGGTAAGTTGGGTGATAGGTGACACTACCTCAGAGAAATTTCTAATGAAACGTCTATAGAAGTTGGCAAACCCAATGAAGCGCTGTACCTCCTTCACATTTCTAGGACTTGGCCAATCCTTGATGGCTTGGGTTTTGCTTCCATCCATACTAATTCCTTGTGTAGACAGTACATACCCCAGAAATTGAATTTCGGTCCTATGGAATTCACACTTTTCAAGTTTGATGTAAAGATGATTTTGTCTTAGACGTTCCAAGACCATTCTCACATGTCCATGATGTTCCTCTGTGGAGTTAGAAAAAATTAGAATATCATCCAAATAAATTACCACGAATGTATCTAGGAGATCCCTGAAGATGTCATTCACCAAGTGTTGGAAAGTGGCTGGGGCGGTACTCAGACCAAAAGGCATAACTAGATATTCAAAGTGTCCATAGCGTGACCTGAATGCAGTCTTCCATTCATCCCCAGGTCTAATATGGACTAAGTTATAGGCCCCACGAAGATCTAGTTTAGAGAAAATTTTGGCATGTCGCACTCTCTCCAATAACTCAGGGATTAAAGGCAATGGATAACGGTTTCTAATAGTAACCTTATTGAGTTTCCTATAGTCTACGCATGGTCTCAGAGATCCATCTTTCTTCTTTACAAAGAAGATGGGTGCACCTGCAGGAGATGAAGAGGGGCGTATGAAGCCCTTGGCTAGATTTTCGTCTATGTAATCCTTTAAAGCCTTTAGCTCGGGCCCCGCCAGGGGTAGATCTTACCAAAAGGTATCTCTGCTCCAGGCAATAATTCAATTGGACAATCATATGGACGGTGAGGAGGAAGCTGGTCAGCGTTCTCTTGTCACATAAATCCACATAGTCCTGGTATACAGCTGGTAGTTCAGGGACTGACATGGTTCCTTTAGGAACAGAGCAAGCTGAAACTTTTGGACTCATCTGTTTCTCTGGAAAGTGTAATTCCTTGGTCTCCCAGTTAATGGTAGGATTCTGAGCCTGCAGCCATGGTAGCCCTAGAATAATGGGAAAGTGGGGAGAAGAGATAAGCATAAAGGACAGTTTCTCTTGATGATCTTTACCCATAAGAACCCTCAAAGGCTCTGTTTCCTGATCCACTGGTCCAGAGGTCAGCAGGGAGCCATCCACAGTTTCCATCTGTACTGGAGTAGCCTTCTTCACTGAACGTATCCCCTGTTTCAGAGCAAAGGAGACATCCATAAAATTTCCACTTGCCCCTGAGTCGATCATAGCAGAGCTAGACACCCAAGCTGAGTCAACCCAGAGTTTGATGGAAAGAAAGCAATGAGAATTGTTTTTCTTACAACTCAGCTGGGACACCGCTGAGGAAACTTGAAAAATGGCAGCGTTTACACAGTCAACGTCCTCAGAGGTAACGGAGTTTAAGTCCGAGAAATCAAGATCTGTTGCTGCAGATCTCTCTGGAGCCTGAGGCTCGGACCTGACAGATCCCCTCTCGCAACACTCACAATGAATGAGTGCTGCAGTAGTCTTACGAGAATGGCTGGGGCAGTTTATAATGAAGTGCCCTGACTTACCACAATAGAAACATAGATTTTCCTTAAAACGATGTTCCTTGCGTGCATCACTAACCCGTCGTTGTAAAGAGTCTACCTGCATGGGTTCAGGTTCAGGTTCCCGTGTAATCCTACTCAAAGGTTCCTTAGCTGGAGAGGAAGGTAGGAAAAGGTTAGTGCGATTGCTTTCGAACCATCTCTCTTGCCTGCGTTCAGTCAGACGAGTATCAATACGGATGCAGTAGTTAATAAAGTCACCTAACGCAGTGGGAGGGTCGGCACGAGCAAGTTCATCCTTAATCAGTGGAGATAACCCCTTTCGAAAAATAGATTTTTTGGCAGAACTGTCCCAGGTGGTATCAAGGGCCCATCTCCTGAAATCCAAGGCATATTCAGCTACCGAGTGCTTACCTTGGCGCAAAGCTAACATGGCTGCTTCAGCTGTTGCACCTCGATTGGGGTCATCAAACACCTGCCCTATGGCTGAAATAAAAGCATCAAGGTGATTCAAACAATCATCCTCAGTCTCAATCAGAGGGTTTGCCCACATCAAAGCCTTGTTGGTAAGCAACATAATTATAGTAAGCACTTTAGATCGTTCAGTGGGAAATTGTGAAGCATGTGCAGAAAAAAAAAGATTGCATTGATTAATAAATCCCCTGAATTTCTCACGTTCACCGCCAAAACGAAAAGGGGGCAACTTGGGAATCCCAGAGCTCGGGGCTATGGCAGGAGCCTGGACTCGCTCTTCTAGAACCTCAATCCTGGCTCGCAAATCCTGGGCAGTCTGTCCAAACACTTGCAAATTGTGATTAGTGAGGTCCTGTAGGCTTGAAAAACGGGTCTTTATATTCTGCAAATCTGCAAGGATATTATCAGTCACTCCGCAAAGTTCCTTTATGCGGGCCTCCATTTTCCAGACCTTTCAAGACAGGAGCACTGGAAGAATAGGAGAGGAAAAAAAAAAACAATAGTGTTTACCTGTGGTAACACTGCAGAGAGAAAAAAAAATCAAGGGAACTGCTCACCTGGAATGGTTGTGAGAAGTCACAACCACTATCATCACAGAAAGTTCACCCGGACATCTGATATCCACAGTTACAGCAGACAAAAAAGAGAAAAGAGAAAAAAAAAAAAAATAGTGTTTACCTGTGGTAACACTGCAGAAAAAAAAACACTTAAGGGAATTGCTCACCTGGAATGGTTGTGAGAAGTCACAACCACTGTCATCACAGAAAGTACAACCGGACATCCGATATCCACAGTTACAGCAGACACAGCCTTTCCAGACCCAGCAGACACTAACGTTTTGGCTTCAGAATCTTGTAATGTATGTAGTACAGTTCATATAGCGTCTTGTGCTTGGGTGCGATGAAAATACATGAGACACAGGTTTGATATAGAAAGTCTTGTATTACTTCATACAAGTTGGCAAAAAATAGTCACACAGTTTGCAGACACAGAAGCAGGAGACACAGCAGGCCAGAGTAATCTAAGCTCAGCAATCACTCTCCACAACAGGTTCAGGATCTTCTTCTCTGTTACCGTAAGTCCATGCAAACGTGGGTCTTTCAAAGAGCAGGGTTCAGAGTCCACAAGTGCTTCAGAGTTCCTCAGTAGGAATAGCTGGAGTACAAGGTCCAAGGCTTTAGGAGTCAGGTCACAGGTTCACTGCAGGCTAGATTCTGAAGCACTGATTGCTCAGCTGTGGCTGCTTAAGAAGCAAAAGGAGAGAATCAGGGCGGGAACATGCAAGCTGGAAACTCCATTTTGACTGAGGGCAAGATAGCTGCAGCAAGACAGAAAGTAAAATGGCTACGAACAAACTGAGTTTCAGGAACATGTACACAGAACCTTACACCCGGCCTGGAAACCCTCCTACGCTGCAAGAAGCGGAGGATACCCTAAGAGGCCTGGCCCGGCACCGGGAGGAGGTCGCCAGGATGGAAGCCAGCTGGCGTGCCCTAAAACTAAACTTGGAGCGGCGCCAATCCCTCTTACCTGAAGTGTCTGTACCGGAAGGTGAGGCACCCGTTCTAGTAGAGGAGTCCGTGCGGGCATCCCAGCCCTTGCAATGTGATCCGGTTGACGTTGTCGCAGTGGAGGCACCCGTTCCTGCAAAAAACTCTGCACCGGCAGCACCCCAGATCCCGCTGTCTGCCCCCGTCGCTGAGACAGAAGAAGCGACACCCGTCCTCATGGAGGAGGCCGCGCAGGCACCAGAGGTGTACCTGTCTGTACCGGAGCCCCGACTGTCATCTGTTCCAGAGCCGACTGCTTCCTCCGCAGGTGAGCGCCGCCAGGACTGTCGGGCGCCAGGAGAGCTGCCGCAAACCAGACATCGTAAGCTGCAGTTTGATGGTGGAGACATGGAGATGCTGGTGGAGGAGAATTACAACCGGCGTCAGGAGGAAGAGTGGAGACGTTGGGAGCGGGAAGCAGAGCGACAAAGGGAGCAGCGAGAATCCCAAAAGCTTCGGCAACGTCACCTGGAGAAGGACCGGGCAGATAAGGACCGGATGAGAAAAGATAAAGGAACCCTGTGGGAGCCGCGGCGTAAGGGTGCAGTACGGAGCTTTAAATTGAAAGGTGGTTGGGGCTTCATCCAGGAGCCTGGACTTTATTTAGAAGTGTTTGTGACCCGGCGGGACGTGGAGACTCACCTCCCAGAAGGACACCCGGGGAGGGACCTGTTGCCAGGAGACTTGGTGACTTACACCCGACACTGGGGGTTACAATGGATGGTACGCCCTAAATGTTACCAGGTGCGACCCCTACTCCCCAGAGTGTCAGGAACCTGTGAGACCCTCGGAGCCTTCAGCCTCCCACATCCAGGCCTCTGCACAAGTGCCCACCCCACGCCGTAAATCTCCCCAGCCTCCCTCAGTGGTCTCCTCAGCAGCCCCAGCTATGGACATGATAACTATAGCTGGCCCGTACCCGGTGCCTGTTAGGCCCCCTGGGGTTCGTTCAGTCCGGGACATAGGGCTCCAGACCCGGAGGGAGATGAAAGAGGTGGCCACACAGACACAGATAGCGGGTCACGACTTGACTGTACAGGCCACACGACGTCATCAGGTCCTGGTGGTCCTTGGTGTCTCGGATGTTTGGCAAGCATCAGAAGAGTACCAGGTGGTACCTGGAACACCCCTGCCAAAGAATTATAAATAACCTGGACAGGGTCCCTGTATGTAAATAGTTAAATTGTTGATGTACCCGGACGGGTGAATGTTCATAAAAATTTTTTTAATTTAATAAAAAACACAACACAGTTTTCATTACTTTTTATTACAGATCTCATCCTGAGACAGCCAGTCGATCTGTCATCCCCGACGACCAGCATTGACTCAACCAGCTGTCATCCCGGCACACAGTGACTGCTTCCCCGGCTGTGACGTCATCTGACTGGTTTACGGCCGGGATTACCCTGCAGTCACTGCAGTTATCGCAAAAACTGCATGTGACCGCCAGGGAGAAGATAATGGCGGCCATCAAGCAGTCCAGGACGTGACCGCCGGAGATCTTCTGCCAGGTAAGTGCCGCTGACTCCTGACAGACCCGACCGACGGACACTCACAGTGACAGTGACAAATCCGATTCCGGTATCCGATATGACAAAAATATCGGTACTCGGAATCGAAAGCCCGATACAGCTAATATCGGCCGATACCCGATATTTGCAGTATCGTATCGCTCAACACTACAGGTTATCTTTAACATTCCATACTACTCTGACTATGACAGACAGGGATACATGTGAGAAGAAGCACACTCTGCATGTTAAAGTTGATGATTATGGTACGTTAGGAAAAAAATACATAGCTGTTAATGTTTAGAGCCATTGTAGGGCAGACAGTGCACATATCAGAATGCCTGGTTACATCATCTGCCTTATAAAGCTATCTGGATACATTTCCTTTCCAGATGTGAGTGTGATGGAATTTATTTCTCTAGCATGGAGAAAAATTATTTTCACATCTTCTTGGCAGACATGTAAACTTTGATTTTCATGAGAGGTTTCACACACCTAGGATTGAAGGCATACAGGTAGAGGTGTTCATATGGGAAAGTAATCTGACTTGAATATTAAGAAGGAAACTTAACACACGAAAAAGAAAAAATAAATATGGGTCTCTATTCCCTAGAGTTAAAATAGTTAGATGTCTATAAAATCATGTATAGGGAAAAAAAAACAGGAATTGAAGCTCAAGGGAGGTAATTTGCATATTTCCAATGCATTCTGAGAAGAGTGAAGAGTTGCTGCAAATCTGAAGATCTTTGGGTGTAGCTGGATCGAGCTGCTTGAAGGAAATCGTCAAAAGAGGAATTGAAGCTCAAGGGAGGTCATTTGCATATTTCCAGCGCATTCTGGGAAGAGTAAAGAGTTGCCGAGAGGCTAAAGATTTTTGGGTGTAGCTGAATTGAGCTGCTTTAAGGAAATCATCACATTTTTATAACAGTTCAGCAAAAATTCATTTTGCTCAACATGGAGAAGAGATTACCCATATGGAATACCAGGAAGATAGCAGATCAAAACAAAGGGGTTAAACAAACAGTAAACCCTCTTCTATGGGGGTCACTGGACTCGCAGGTTTCCAGGAAATTTTAGATTTAAGGCTCTGACTAACCACTCATCCTTCACATCTCAAGCTGGGACCCCAACATCTCCCCTCTGGTCTATATCCCCTCCAGTGGAAGAGGAATTAAAGGGAATTTCAGACCCTACAAAAATCAGCAACCCTCTGAACCTTATACTCTAAGCCACTGTCGACAGAAACTGGAGGAGGCGGGGATGAGGGAGACAGCACATGCAGCATAAGCAGCACCAGCAGCAGATTGACTTGCTTGCAGAGGCGGTTCGCGGAAGGCTGGCAGCCCTCCCTCAAGTCCAAGTAACGACACGTACGTCTGAAAGACGTAAGACAAGCCATGAGAAAAATAACCCGGGTGATGATGTGGAGGCATTTTTTACTGTGTTCGAGCAGGTGGTGAAGCTGAGAAGCTACTGCCAGAGCATGAGCAGAGGTGCTGGCCCCTTATCTGACTGGTGAGCCCCAGAAGGCCTACTATGATTTGGCATTACAGATGCGCAGAAGTATGCCAAATTAAAAACTGAGATTTTCGCATGCGCAGGAGTCAGTCAGAGCACAAAGGGTTCACCACTGGGCATATTATGGGGACAAACCGCCTCGATCCCAATATGTTGTCTTAATGCATCTGTGCAAAATGGTTGCAGCCATAATCTTCCACTCCAACCCAGATGGTCGAGCGCGTTGTCATGGACAGATTCATGCACTTCCGTCCTAGACTGGTGCAGACCTGGGTTGCCTAGGAGATACCCGAAATGCAGACAAACTGGTGAGCCTAGGTGAACGGTACCAGGAGGTCGAAAGGTCCCTAAGAAAGACAGGGGGTAGTGCATTCTCATACTGGAATACTCAGCGAGAACCTGAGCCCCAAAAGAGGGGTAGTAGAGTCACCACTGGGTGAGTCCTAGATCCCAAGGTGCTGCTAAGGGTTTGTCAATGGCAATGGGTAAAGACTAGAGATAATCAAATATTTCAGTGTTCGGTTTGGATTATGATCTCTGAATTTGCAAAATTTGCAGATTAATTCGAAGAATATTCACAGAACAAAGCTGAACGCAATTCATCTCAATGGGAGGCAAAAACAAACGCATGCACAACACCTTATAACGGCCCCAAAACACATCAAATGAGGGACAGACACCAGGAAAGTGGCCTCAATTCACCCACAGTACAAATTTTAGCATGGCACTGCAGCAATCAGCCAGGCATGAGGCATTGGGGTCTAATTTACAGCTTTCAACTGAACGTCACAGTAAGACAAGGTGGGTGAGGGATTGGTGTAAGCCTCCTTTGCTGGGAGCCCTGATACAACATGCAACATGTCTACCTGCTTTCATGCTGAGCCACACTCAGGTGGCACAAATATTAGCTCTGTAGTAACACGGGTAGTTGACTCCAAGGAAGTGGAGGCCTGACGGTCTAGGAGGCCTACTGCTACAGGAAACACGCATGAAGGAGACCCAACCAGTAGTGTTCACATTTCCAAAAATTATTGGCAGACACCACTAAAGTGGTATCAATTTCACCACAGTAGAAATAGTATAATAGGGACCAACGGGTCTTCCAGTAAACCCAATCCAGCAGATGGACACCCAAGCAGGACTGTTCACATTTCCACAAATTAGTGTTAACATCTCCAGCAGCAGCAACAGCAGGCTCATAAGCCCCACTAAATATATCAGAGACTGCAATTATGCGAGAACAATGCAGCACACTAAAAACTACAACATCCAGTAACAGAAGTTGTCAGTTGTCTTTGGATAGGGCGTCACGTTAGTGGTTTACTAGTGCTTTCAGAAACATTAACACCTACCCCACATACACCTCAAGCATCAAGCCTAATCCCCCTTCCTCCACAACCTCGCTTTTTCCCAGTCATGTTGCTCAGATAGTGTGCAAGAAGCACACTATTATCAATTAAAAATATATTTTTTTACTCTGCACAACCTCTGCACACAGATGAATTTCAGCGGCACAAAATTAGAAGGTGAAATATGGCGTGATTAATCACATTACTCACAGCAGAAAGAATTGCTTCAGTGTTGATGAGGCCTGTATGAAAACGAAGATCTGTTCCAAAAATTTCAAAGTGAGATGTCCGCTACTGTACGACATTAGTAACAGATTTTCTTTTTTTTGGTGTGGATGAGGCCTCTATAACATTGACTAGATGCTACAAACAATTTCTAAGTAAGATGTCCCCTACTGTATTACATCAGTAACAAAAGAATGTTTTAGGGGCCTGTCAATGAGGCCTGTATAAAATTGACTAGATGCTCCAGTCATCACAACACAATACCAGACCCCAATCAGAGGGTAATAAAACTTTCACTCCTTATCTATGAACTAGTCATATTTATGTTCATCCCTCTGCCATAATGACAGTTCTGCTTCACGTCACTTGTCTTACCTATTGCATTATTCCTGTGTCCTTTTGTGTATATAAATATGTGATTCTTCAGCTTTTGTTTTAGTCTTTGCCTGATGAAGAGACCTGCGTAGTCTCGAAAGCTTGCAATTTGTTACCATCTTTTCAGTTAGCCATTAAAAGGTATCAACCACTGAGGACTCTCAAGTCTAAATATTTTTCTATCTACTGGCTAACACGGTACGAAGATACACATCTTTCCTATATCTAGATGCTCCAAATAATTTCAAAGTGATATGTCCCCTACTGTATTACGATAGTAGCAGAAGAATTTCTTGGAGGGCCTGTCGATGAGGCTTGTATAACATTGAACTAAATGCTTAAAACAATTTCCAACTGAGATCTCCCCTTCTGTATTCAGTTAGTAACATAAAATAATTTTTTATAGTGTGGATGAGGCCTGTATAATCTAGAAGATTGTCCGTGATATTGGAGCTCCCTTTTTCCTACCGTTGCTGTTGGTAAGGTGCAGTTTTCCTGGAGAAATATGGCCGACGTGTCGTTAAATGAACTAATCAGTAAAAGGGGCATGACGACGGCGGGAATGGGAATGTACAATAGGATCCATAACAGGGCGGCTATGGGAACTACGAGATCCAGGATCCAGCGTACAACGATTACTCATTTACCCAACACCAATTACCAGAGAGTGTTTGATGCTCGTCAGAAGATAGGTGTCACAGATGCACGTCTCAATCTAGGCATAAAATATGCCCGTGAGAAATTGGATGCCAAAAATGCATATAATCTAGAAGATAGGCTCAAAACAATTTCAAACTCAGATCTCGGGTGTTGTATCACGTTTGTAAAAAACTAAAATTAATTAATTTTAATGTGCAACAGCTCAGCAGTGCATACAGAACAATTTCAATGAAAAGGTTGGATATAGCAGGCTCTATCACATTTATCAACAGAAAAAAATAAATATTTTAATGTGCTTGAGGTCTACTCTGCAGACAGCTTCATATCACCGCCACAAAATGACAACGTGCGATATGGCGGGCTGTATCACATTCAGCAACAGAAAATATTATAATTTTTTTAATGCGCATTAGGTCTGCAGACAGGTTCATATCACTGCCACAAAATGACAACGTGGGATACAGCTGGCTGTATCACATTCAGCAACAGAAAAAACTAAATTTGTTTTTAATGCGCCATAGGTCTGCAGACAGCTTCATATCACCGCCACAAAATGACAACGTGGGATACGGCAGGCTGTATAACATTCAGCAACAGAAAATATTCTAATTTTTTTTTAATTCGTGTTAGGTCTGCAGACAGGTTCATATCACCACCACAACATGACAATGTGGGATACACCAGCTGTTTCACATTTGTAACAGAAAAAATATTATTTAGAATGCTATTCTCATGCATGGAGCACAATAGAAGCAGTGCACAACACACTTGTAGGACATGTGCCCTGCTAGCTTTGTCCTTTACTTTGAGTAATGGCAAAAAAAAGTGCTGGAAGGTAAATTTTACAGCCACTCTGGACACTAGCTAGCTACACTATCTGACTGATATACAACCACCTAGCTAACTAGATAAAATTTTGCTGCTGACAGTGCCAGCATCAAGAGCAGCCTCTCTGCGCTGTTACAGTGTCAAAATGGCGCTAAAATAAGATGTCCACTATTTATATGGAGATGGACATGTGATATTAGCAGCCAATGACACAAGCCGCTGTGTCAGGAATTGTGGGTGTTTCTTGCGCCCTTATTGCCTAGCCGCAACGTGCACACATATAGTTAGGAACAAACAAAATGACTGTTTACAAGATCACTGCGCCTCTGAGCTCTGCAAACCCCCTCCTCTCATTAAACACGTGCCAAACACTCATGATACACCACCATTATCGTTGCTAAAGTGCTGAAAATACTTCTGTGGCAACGCAAATATTTTACCGCACTTTTTACTGAATGTTACAGATTTTTTCCAATTTTATAAAATTTTACTCGTGTTTCTGATCACGAATCCGAATGTGCCATATTCGTACTGAATTTATGTTTGGCGATCATTTTCTGAACAAATTCGCTCATCACTAGCAAAGACTTGCTTTGCTGGAGATGTCACATTGCGGGACATATAGCCACCTGTTGTCCCTTGTCCTTCATAGAGATGGACTGCAGCCTAGGGAGGTGCTGCTCCTACTATGCTTACCCCGCCTGCAGTGTGGACTATCAGCCTGGTGAGTGGCCGCAGGCATGTCCCATGTCAATAAATGGGGTGCTGGTGTCAGGAATCTTAGACCCAGGGGGCCACACTCCCCCCACCAGTTGATCGAAGGGAAACACATGGGCTTCCGCTGTATCTACAGGGATGCCAAAGACTATGCCGTTGCCAGAGTGTCTATCAAAACAAGCCGGGGTACTGAGTACCCTAAGGTCAGGGTAGTCAAAAGTTTGCTACACCCCATGACAATTGGACGGGAGTTAAAAATTTTCTGAGACTTGTGGGGAAAGGTGGGAACACCAAGGGACACAGACAGGAGCCAGCTCAACCCTGATTAAACCTCATTGCAGTCGGAGATGGATGAGTTCCCCTAGTGTGTCCTGTATGGTGATGAGGACAAGAAGGTGACCAGTAAGGCCGAAATTCCTGAACTGGGGGTTTCTGGTGGGAATTTTGGGACTGCCCAAATGCAGGATTTAACCTTTAAAAATGCACTTGAACATGAGACCGTGATAAATGGGGTTGCCCAAGAGCCTGGGGCTGACACCAGGTTCTCATACTTTGCAGTCAATGAGGAGTTGCTATATCAGGTCGCTAAACAGCTAGGGGAAGTATTAGAGTAGCTGTTAGTCCCGGGATCCTATAGATGTAGGGTACTAGATCTGGCCCATGCTCATGCCCCAGGGTACATCTAGGCATAGATAAAACTCAAGCACGAGTCCTTTAGTGATTCTACTGGCCTGGAGTATCACAGGGACATTGTTCATTTCTGCCGGTCTTGCACTACCTTTCCAGCTAAATGCCTCCGTATCCCACTTCCGCAGTTCCCTAGTTCGTTACACATAATAGTAGTCCCATTTGACTGTATTGTCATGGACCTGGTCGTGCCCTTAGTTAAGTCCGCCAGGGAATCTTGAACATCTACAAAAATGGAGTGCTGTTCCTGTTTCTTGGATTCATACATACCTATATATACATTTATCTGTCTGTACTCAATATACTGTATATTGAAGAATAACTTGAAGCTCCTGGCTTACATTGCAAGCTAGGTATTTGTGGAGGGGCCATTGAATTCCCTTAGGAAACAAATCTCACAGGTGAATCTCTGCCCATCTATATATATAAAATTGAATGTGTGTATCACCAACCAATCACGGAGTATCTTACATTTAACCAGAACTGTTTAAAAGAAGCTGAGCTGTGATTGGTTGCTATGAGCAACAGTTTTCCTTGCAACCAATCCCTAAGCATCTTTCATTTCACCAGAGCTGTTTAATAGAAGCTGAGCTGTGATTGGTTGCTATGAGCAACAGTTTTCTCACTCCACGACAACACCTCAGCTGACACTGACCAGGTGGGAGAAATCACATCCCCGGGAACATAAGCTCCCAGCCATTGTCTGCCCCCCAGACAGAAGCAGAGCGCACATGACAGATATGGGATATGGATATGGGCTCCCGTGCCCATATCCCCATCACACATCTTCCATCCCATAGGCACATCTTTCCTCATAAAGGGATCTCAGATATGGAAGTCAGGGCAAATCCACTATGCACTCTGATTCTGACCCCAGGTTCTCTTAAAGGGATCGCCGGTACGGAAGTGAGGGCAAATCCACTCTGCGCTTTGGTACTGACCCCAGGCCTCTCTTAAAAGGATCTCCGGTATGGAAGTTAGGGTAAATCCCTCAGCGCTCTGATTCTCACCCCAGGCTTCTATTAAAGGGGTCATTGGTAAGGAAGTCAGGGCAAATTCATCCAGAGATTTGGTTGTGACGCCAGGCTTCTCTTAAAGGGATCTCCGGTATGGAAGTCAGGGCAAATTTATCCAGCGATTTGGTTGATGCCAGGCCTCCCATAAAGGGATCCCCGTTATGGAAGTCAGGGCAATTGCTTTCAAATGCTCTGGTACTAACCCCAGGCCTCTATTAAAGGGAACATTGGTATGGAAGTCAGGGCAAATCCATCCAGCACTTTGGCTTTGACCCCAGCCTCTCTTAAAGGGGATCCCCAGTATGGAAGTTAGGACCGTTCCACTCAGCCCTGTGGTTCTGACCCCAGGGCCTCTTAAAGGGATCCCTGGTACGGAAGTGAGGGCAAATCCACTCTGCGCTTTGGTTCTGACCCCAGGGCCTCTTAAAGGGATCCCTGGTACGGAAGTGAGGGCAAATCCACTCTGCGCTTTGGTACTGACCCCAGGCCTCTCTTAAAGGGATCTCCGGTATGGAAGTTAGGGTAAATTCCTCAGCGCTCTGATTCTCACCTCAGGCTTCTATTAAAGGGATCATTGGTATGTAAGTCAGGGCAAATCCACTCAGCGCTCTGGTTCTGACCCCAGGCTGACGGGATGATGTGGGATATTAGGGGGAGTAGTCCGGTGGCTCTGGATGAAGGGATGATGTGGGATACTAGGGGTAGTAGTCTTGCGCTGTGACGGGATGATGTGGGATATTAGGGGTAGTATTCCGGTGGCTCTGGCTCACGGGATGATGTGGGATATTATGGGGAGTAGTTTGGTGGCTCTGGCTCACGGGATGATGTGGGATATAAGTAGTCCGGTGGCTCTGGCTGACGGGATGATGTGGGATATTAGTAGTCCGGTGGCTCTGGCTGACGGGATGATGTGGGATATTAGGGGTAGTAGTCTGGTGGCTGTGACAGGATGATGTGGGATATTAGTAGTCGGTGGCTCTGGCTGACGGGATGATGTGGGATATTAGTGGAAGTAGTCCGGTGGCTCTGGCTGACGGGATGATGTGGGATATTAGTAGTCCAATGGCTCTGGCTGACTGGACGATGTGGGATATTAGGGGTAGTAGTCCAGTGGCTCTGGCTGATGGGATTGTGTGGGATATTATAGTGAATGTGGCTATGCGGAGTGGGCTCTACACTCAGCTTTATATTTATAATCATTATAATTTGTTATAACTAACCGTAGTTAGTTACTATGCCTGGGCAGCACCAAGCTCTTCAGCTAGTGTATTATATTTCTAGAGAAATAAAAATTTTTTGCAAAAGTTGAAATTTTCTTTATTCTTTACCCAAGCGTGATCTGTTTTCAAATAAACATTTTAGACATTCAAATCCATGGATTCTTACACATAAGCATAAATTAAAAGTAAACAGGTATACAATCCAGTCATCAGATCAGCAGAAGAAAAGTACTAGCTTGTCCTTTATCACTGCAGATCTCTCGTTGCATACTTACTGAGCCTTTCAAGGAGTTTATGAAAGTGTGAAAGTAATGCATAAAGAAATATTTATCTGTTTGCTATATCTGGGTCGCAAAGCAGAGCACGGTAACAGGTATAAAAAGAGTTTAGTAACGAGCTTGTGTGTATTATGGATTCAACAATACAAGAGTAAGGCTATGTGCACACGTTGAGGATTTTTCGCGTTTTTTTTAACCCTTTTGCACTGAAAAAGCGCATGCATTAAGCATCCTATTAGTAGAATGCATTCCACAATTTTTGTGCACATGCTGCGCTTTTTTTCCATGAAAAAAACGCATCGCGGAAAAAAACGCAGCATGTTCATTCTTTTTTCCGGAATCGTGACGATTCCACCGCCATAGGAATGCATTGAACTGCTTACTTTCCGCATGTAGCTATGCCCACCATGCGCAAAGTGAGTGGTTCATGTGCGGATGGTACCCAGGGTCTGGAGCAGAGGAGACTCTCCTCCAGGCCCTGGGTACCATATCCCTGTTAAAACAATAATTAAAATAATAAATCGTGATATTCTCACCTTCCGGCCGCCCCCACAGCCTTCCCGCCTCTCAGCGACGCTCCCGGCAACTCCCGTCCCAGGCGTCTTTAGCGACAATGACCCCAGATGATGTAGTGGTCTCGCGTGATGCTACGTCATCTGGGTCATTGTCGTTAAGGACGGATGGGAGCGGGATTGGCCGGGAGCGTCGCTGAGGACCAGGAAGGCTGCGGGGGCCACAGAAAGGTGAGAATATCATGATTTATTATTTTTTTTTAATTATTTTTACATTAGATCTTTTTACTATTGATGCGGCATAGGTGGCATCAACAGTAAAAAGTTGGTCACACTTGTCAAACACTTGTTTGACTCGTGTGACCAACCTGTCAATCAGTTTTCCAAGCGATGCTACAGATCGCTTGGAAAACGCTAGCATTCTGCAAGCTAATTACGCTTGCAAAACTCTAGTTTTTAGGGGGAATACGCATACCTATAAAATGCGTATTTCCCGCGGCAGGGAGGTGTGGAAATTTCCATGGCAATTCTCCTACGGTTGCACATAGACTTAATGAGGTAAACTCCTCTGTGCAGTCAGACAGGTTCTGCTATTTACAGTCATGGACAAAAGTTTTGAGAATGACAACAATATTAATTTTACAAAGTCTACTGCTTCACTTTTTCTGATGGCAATTTGCATATACTCCAGAATGTTATAAAGAGTGATCAGCTTAACAGCAATTACTTGCAAAGTCAATATTTGGCTAGAAAATGAACTTTATCCCCAAAAACACATTTCAACATCATTGCAGCCCTGCCTTAAAAGGACCAGCTAACCTCTTTTCAGTGATTGCTCCATTAACACAGGTGTGGGTGTTGATGAGGACATGGCTGGAGATCAATCTGTCATGATTAAGTAAGAATGACACCACTGGACACTTTAAAAGGAGACTGGTGCTTGGCATCATTGTTTCTCTTCTGTTAACCATGGTTATCTCTAAAGAAACACGTGCAGTCATCATTGCAATGCACAAAAATGGCCTAACAGGGAAGAGTATCGCAGCTAGAAAGATTGCACCTCAGTCAACAATCTATCGCATCATCAAGAACTTCAAGGAGAGAGGTTCCATTTTGCCAAAAAGGCTCCAGGGCGCCCAAGAAAGACCAGCAAGCGCCAGGACCGTCTCTTAAAAGTGTTTCAGCTGCGGGATCGGGCTACCAGCAGTGCAGAGCTTGCTCAGGAATGGCAGCAGGCAGGTGTGAGTGCATCTGCAAGCACTGTGAGGCGTAGACTCTTGGAGCAAGGCCTGGTCTCAAGGAGGGCAGCAAAGAAGCCACTTCTCTCCAGAAAAAACATCATGGACAGACTGATATTCTGCAAAAGGTACAGGCAGTGGACTGCTGAGGACTGGGGTAAAGTTATTTTCTCTGATGAATCCCTTTTCGATTTTTTGGGACATCAGGAAAACGCCTTATTCGAAGAAGACAAGGTGAGCGCTACCACCAGTCTTGTCTCATGCCAACTGTTAATCATCCTGAAACCATTCATGTGTGGGGTTGCTTCTCAGCCAAGGGAATCGGCTCTCTCACAGTCTTGCCTAAAAACACAGCCATGAATAAAGAATGGTACCAGAATGTCCTCCAAGAGCAACTTCTCCCAATCCTCCAAGAGCAGTTTGGCGATCAACAATGCCTTTTCCAGCATGATGGAGCACCTTGCCATAAAGCAAAGGTGATAGCTAAATGGCTCAGGGAACAAAACATAGAGATTTTGGGTCCATGGCCTGGAAACTCCCCAGATCTTAATCCCATTGAGAACTTGTGGTCATTCTTGAAGAGACGGTGTACAAACAAAAACCTAAAAATTCTGACAAAATGAAAGCATTGATTGTGCAAGAATGGACTGCTATCAGTCAGGATTTGGTCCAGAAGTTGATTGAGAGCATGCCAGGGAGAATTGCAGAGGTCCTGAAGAAGAAGGGTCAACACTGCAAATATTGACTTGCTGCATTAACTCATTCTAACTGTCAATATAAGCTTTTGTTACTCATATGTTTGCAATTATTATATTTCTGTCTGTGATAAAACATCTGTCAAACACACATAAAAACCAGAGGGCAGCAGATCATGTGAAAATATAATATTTGTGTCATTCTCAAAACTTTTGGCCATGACTGTATATTGAATATAAACTTGTAAGCCAATGGATTTGCCTGGTGACCATTTTATGTGGTTCTGAGTTCTATTCTTTTTACCTGAAGGATTAAGTGAATACATTGAATGTAAATTGAATTTTGTCAAATTTTTTTTTTAACTATAAAGGTTCAAAGTTCTATATTTTTAGAGGTTTGAGAATAAAATTATAGCTATACGGAGCACTGTGCTAGCAGTCACATGTGGGCCCTGGTTTCTGAGTGATCCAAAGGGTTTTTTGACAAATATAAAGACAATATTTTAAATGTCTCATTGTAGTTTGAGGCAATGGTACAGATTTTGTATTGACACACAGGACCTGTAAGTTACACATATATTTTGAACTGTCTCAACACAGAATTTTGGACCTAAACATGATTGGTATTTTGGTGTACAGATAAATATTCATTATAAAGGACATCTCTGGCACCTATAGCTCCACTTCAGGAGTAAAAAATGTTGATAATGTGTCTTCTGAACTGCGCAAGCATCCTGGCCCCAGCCTCTGTCCCCACCCTGAAACAAAGTGTCATCAGTGAAATCTGTCTCAAAGGCTATGATAGTCCCTGCATAACTGAGCATGCGTCAGTTATCAATTCCAATGTACGCTCAGTAGGATCTTGTCCCTGTGCAATATCCTTTTTATTGCACATTGACAGTGTGCTCTCACCGGCTCTGATGAGAATTGACAAGCCGGTAAGATAGTGCACTGTCAGTGTGCATTATAATGGATTAACCTGGTGATCAGGAAGAACAAAGACCAGACCAGCCTATGAAACCGATGTCACTTTTGGAGCGGGGCTATCTCTTTACAATGCGCTGACAGCGCGCTCTCTTGTCAGCTCTTCTCATCAGAGTCGGCGAGGAAGCGCACTGTCACTGTGCAATAAAAAGAATATTGCAGTTTGGCAAGATCCAACTGAGCATACATCGGAATTAACAACTGACACATACTTTGTTGAGCAGAAACTAGCCCAGCCCCTGAAACTCATGATGCATCATTTCAGGGTGGGAACAGAAGATGGGGCATGACTGCAGTGCACTGGGAATTCTCAAAATAAATGTAATAAACAGCAAGTTGCTAAAAAAAATACTGAAGCGGTTAGATAGTGAGGCAATGGTATAGAATTTTTAATCATGTATATTAGAAAAGCAATTAGATTATCACATTAAATAGATTGACATATAGGAATAAATCTGTGTTAGTTTCAGACCTCTCCTTTAAATACTTTCCTTGTACTAGATCTATATCTCTTATAGGAATCATTCTCACATTTTCTTACCTGCAGACTTTCTATAAATGTTTAGAGAGCTCCTAAATTAAAAAAAATATCAATTTAGTAAAGTAAACAGGAGACTAGGAAGAGAAGAGAGATGCAGTTGAAGTGCATGTGCTCTTTTCTCCTTCCTTCCTCTATTACTTTCTGTGGGACTGCATGCTGTTAGAGGGGAGAGGGAGCAGAATAGCTTTGGTTCATAGAACGCAGCACAGATCTTACATCGCACCACAGTCTGTTTGCTCAGTAAGCATAGAAAATGCACAATTACAAAACTGCTCATTTCTGGTCAATTCTGCTTATCTATCATTTTTGAACTTAAGTAGTTATCTTAGTATGTAAAATAAGTAATTATAGGGTGCATTTTTTGAAGCACTAGATATATATTCTACTGTGAAATTGGTATCTCAAATAATATATTTTAATATAACTCTAATTCTTGGAACACTTTGCATTAAGATGAGATGAATATGCCAGATTAGATACCGCACATACATTTGGCTCTCTTCTTGTTTACCATTTCTTCTATCTGAAAATAACAAATCTCCTGAAATATCTATGAATTTTAAAGATGGTATTTTCTTTTAAAGTACAGTATAATAATGTGATATAACTTCAAACTTTCCACCAGTGCAGAATCTTTTGATATATGCATTTATCAGTAGGCACAGCTGTGCTTGCATTTATCTTACTGAAAATGAGTTTCAATGAAAATCTTTGGAATCACCTTACACGAAAATAGCCTAATCCAGTAGTATAACCCTATAATTGTTATCCATTTATTTATTGAGAGTTTAGGACATTTTATGTTTTACCAAAGACATATTGCACCCATAGATGACTGGAGGGCCCTGATGTACCTCCATATATCCTTCAATCTTGTGGCAGCCGCTTTCAAATGCCATTTTATAAGGTATTCCCACTAATATGATACTATACTTAGTCAGCATATTGTGGCAAAGATACACCAGTATATAATAAATGTAAGGTGTAGAGTAAAAAACAACTAATACCTCACCGTTCACTGTCACTGCTCACTCTCCTGTCCCTCACATGGTCCTTGTCCTCTCTTCTTACCATCGCTGCAAAATTAGCTGAAAATTTGGGCATCTTTCGCTTAGGCCAGGGAATACGATTACAACTAATCTTGGAACATGAATTCACTTTTATGGTAACCAAACAGTATGAAGGAATGGTACCACACAATGGTATATCGATAATTAAAATTTCATACTTTATTACAAAATTAAAAACAATGTACAAAAGAAGGGTGCAAGAAAAAATAAAGAGGGACACACATTCCGTAGGAAAACCCCACTACAGCCATATGTTAGAACCATGTACAGACATAACAGACATAACAGAATCAGTCCTAGGCCCCCTCCTCTTCTCTTTGTACACCGCCCCTATTGGACAAACAATCAGTAGATTTGGTTTCCAGTACCATCTCTATGCTGATGACACCCAATTATACACTTCTTCACCCGATATCACGCCTGCATTATTAGAAAACACCAGTGATTGTCTTACCGCTGTCTCTAACATCATGTCCTCCCTCTATCTGAAACTGAACCTGTCAAAAACTGAACTCCTCGTGTTTCCTCCCTCTACTAACCTACCTTTGCCCGACATTGCCATTTCCGTGTGTGCTTCCACCATTACTCCCCAGCAACATGCCCGCTGTCTTGCGGTCATACTTAATTCCAAGCTTTCATTCACCCCCCACATCCCATCACTGGCTCGCTCTTGTTATCTCCACCTCAAAAACATCTCTAGAATTCGACCTTTTCTTACTTTCGACTCTGCAAAAACTCTTAATGTTTCTCTTATTCATTCTCGTCTGGACTATTGTAACTCTCTACTAATCGGTCTCCCTCTTACAAAACTCTCCCCTCTCCAATCTGTCTTGAATGCTGCAGCCAGGATCATATTCCTCACCAATCGTTATACCGATGCCTCTACCTTGTGCCAGTCATTACACTTGTTACCCATCCACTACAGAATCTAGTACAAACTTATTACCCTCACTCACAAAGCACTCCATGGCTCAGCACCACCTACATCTACTCCCTTGTCTCAGTCTACCACCCTACCAGTGCCCTCCGTTCTGCTAATGACCTGATGTTAGCATCCTCAATAATCAGAACCTCCTACTCCCGTCTCTAAGACTATTCATGTGCTGCGCCAATTCTTTGGAATGCACTACCCAGGTTAATACGATTAATCCCCAATCCCCACAGTTTTAAGCGTGCCCTAAAAACGCACTTGTTCAGACTGGCATACCGCCTCAACGTATTAACCTAACTATCCCTGTTGGCCCATTCAAAAAAATTTTCTACCATAATCAGGTACCCCATATTATGTTCTCACCCGCTTTATGCATTTAATAGCCCTCTGTGTTTGTACTGTTACATACTTTGGCTGTTAACTGGTTCATGCATAATTACATGAACACCCGATTCTTACACTATGGCTGGTCCGAACAATGAAAGCAATTGTTACCATCCACCTTTCGTGTCTCCCCTTTTTCCTCATAGATTGTAAGCTTGCGAGCAGGGCCCTCATTCCTCTTGGTATCTACTTTGATCTGTGTTTATTGTTATGCTGTAATGTCTATTGTCTGTACAAGTCCCCTCTATAATGTAAAGTGCTGCGGAATATGTTGGCGCTATAGAAATAAAATATTATTATTATTATTATTATTATTATTATTATAACACCCGTAAGAATAATAGCACAATCACTTGAACATCATAAAGAAAGCCAGCAGCCACAGAGTCCCTATAGGGTCAGACCAGCCACAAAGGGCATGTGTTTGCTAAACTAAAGCGGGCTAATGTGCGGCTAATTTAACATATACTCTCCTAACTGAATCACCAATTTGGAATAGTACTAGGGTGTAAAAGATCTAAGGTATAGTACGTACCAGTATCAGCTGATGGAGATCCCTGGACAAACCTCTGCCCCGACACGCATTTCGCTCAGCTTCTTCTGGTCAAGTGGGTGTAAGATCAGGTCATGGCACACTCCGTGACATCACGATGATGCCACAACCTTACAACGTGCAATCGCAGAAATGTTCACATCCTAGTTTGCGCCCGGAAGTCACAGCTTAGAGTATGTGCAGTAGCTTAGGTATCCATGGTTACAACCTCTAGCAATGCACTAACTCACTGTCTTTGTGAATCAGAAGAACTAGACTACATTTGCTAATATTGGTAATATTATTAATATTACACCTACTACATATTGGGATAGGATCTTGGCGATGGGAGTGCCTCTTTAAAGCATCATCATGAACTCACCAAGATAAAGAAATAGTAAAGATTATTAGATTTGTTGAACGCCTTGTCTAATGTATACTATACAGTAGTGCTGCTAGCTACTGAACAATGATAGGTTGTTCCTTTCTTGTAATACATTAAAAGATGAAGGAAACCCTTCCTGTAAAAATATTGTGCAATAATAAAGGTTAAGAAACGTCTTGTGCCTTTTTGGTCCTAGTTTTCCAACAAACAAGTTTAGTGGAGCTGTCCTATTTATGTCTGAATTTAAGAGCCACTTAAATGTTGACTGCAGTGGTCACATATATATTGAGGCGAACATAAAAATCTTTATATTGCACAAGGTAAGTTTGATATTCATTTTCAGCATTACTGTGGTAGAATCGTAGTGCTTACTGTGGTCTGATCATTATGGATACAATTGTTATTTTTTTCATTGCAACTTATTTGGAATTCAGTTTCAGTAAATCGAGTACAAAAATGGAGATCTTTACAACAGACGTGACTAGTACCACCTGAGATCAGGCCACATCTAAGTAGGATGGGAGGTCATGGTGCGGAGATCATGAGATACCTGTAGTAATTGGATAGAAGGGTGATTTACCAGTCAAGATTGGCATAAATAGAATTATAGAACATAAAATAAGAATACATTGGCCAAAAAAAAGATTAGCATAAAAAAATACAAAAGTCATAAGGGTTAAGTGTAAGCCAGGTCACACTGGGTCAATAGTAGTGCAAAACATGAACAAAATACATCAAGGTCTGAACAGAGATGTAACAAAAGAATAGCTGGGTATTTCCCAGGGTGTTAGGTGATGTAGGGAGCCATGTGAAGCTGATAGAGCTCGGAAATAATATAGCAATCAGTTCATATTCTTATCCTAGGGTGATGCATAGCTACTTTTTCAGCCAAGAGAAAAGGTGGATCCATATGGTAATGCTGTTATTTGTGCAATTTCTATATTTTATAGATTCTGTCGTAACTAGAGTTAGCGATACTGCTCGATATCCAAAAATATCGGATCGGAATGGTATCGCCGATATCACTAAATATCGCCGATATCCGATACCGATACGAAGTCCCATGTAAGTCTATGGGAACAAAATATCGACATTAAAAAAACACTTTCTTTCCTTGTAAACACAAAATATACACACATAGAATACATATATATATATACATGTCATTGTGACATATATATATACATATATTTATAGTTTATTCACTTCTACATAGTAAAATAGCCTCTGATTCAATTGCCAGGTAAAGCCGGCATTTGTGAAAAGACAGAAGCACCCGAGGGTCCAGTCACCACAGAGATGTTGCATCGCACCCAGCGGTGTGACAACTTACTCTCAGGTAAGGAGGAAACACCCCATTGACTCCAACCACTGCATTCAACAGTACACTATGCCAGCTGAGTGTAGGCGGACCCAATGGGATGGTCTAGCTCAGGCTGGTTAGAACAAGGTGTAGCTAGTTGGATGGGAGGGGTTGAGGCAGCCTTATGCTGCATGTCTTTGTAGTAAGAATTGTTTCCTTTCCTGCTTTCTTACTACGTCGCATACTCCACTCTGTACATCACTCTGCACCATTGCTCTATCTCACATCTATCTGCCCTGGAAGGATACCGTCTTACCTGTAGAAGACTTATCACCTAGCTGCACTACACCATCCCTGCCAGAGGACCTGCACAGCAGCGCTGGACACCCTGACCAGGTACTACAGGTGGAGTCACGACAAACTACACAAACATTCTATCATCCCCTGGAAATATCCCACATTCCAGTGAGCGACCAGGGCACGGACATAGCTGTGCTACCCATCACATCCCCCATAGAAGTCGACGTGATCGGTGCCGAGTACCCCCAAAACCTGTGGCTCTGTGCGACTCAACTTTGGCGTCACAAACAGGATTCAGAAGCTCGCTATAAGCGAGTCCTGTGTGCCTTAATTGAACTGTTTTTTTGCTTGAGAATTGCAAAAATCATCATAGACTGTATTTGCCATTTTTCCGTCATATCTGCGCCACGAGGCACAGGTGAAGAATAAGGGCGTGCTCTCGTGGGCGTACACTCACTCCGTGGCGCGAAAACGATGTCCGCCCACTCTAAATGTTACTGCAATGTAAGATCGTGCCCCACAGCTCTGGAGTTCCGCCTCCTCATCCTCCTCAGTAGGCGGAAACAAACGCGAAGGTCCCGCCTCCCTACAAAAGATGGCGCCTCTCCTGATGCTAATGACACATGTGACTTGGCAGAGATGGCGAACGGACGTGAGCAGAAGTGGGAAGGGATGGAGGAGTCAGAGCTCTCCCCCCACGGAAGCGACCCGATCGCCACGGAGCCACCGTTTGGCACCCGGCCTGGAAACCCTCCTACGCTGGAAGAAGCGGAGGATACCCTGAGAGACCTGGCCCGGCACCGGGAGGAGGTCGCCAGGATGGAAGCGAGCTGGCGGGCCCTAAAACTACACTTGGAGCGGCGCCAATCCCTCTTACCCCCTGAAGTGTCTGTACCGGAAGGTGAGGCACCCGTTCCAGTAGAGGAAGGCGTGCGGGCATCCCAGCCCTTGCAATCTGAACCGGTTGACAGTATCTCAGTGGAGGCACCTGTTCCAGTAGAGGAGGCCGTGCGGGCATCCCAGCCCTTGCAATCTGAACCGGTTGACAGTATCTCAGTGGAGGCACCCGTTCCAGTAGAGGAGGCCGTGCGGGCATCACAGCCCTTGCAATCTGAACCGGTTGCCAGTATCACAGTGGAGGCACCCGTTCCTGCAGAAAACACCGCACCAGCACCCCAGATCCCGCTGTCTGCCCCCGTCGCAGAGGCAGAAGAAGCGACACCCGTCCTCATGGAGGAGGCCGCGCAGGCACCAGAGCTCTACCTGCCTGTACCGGGCCCCGACCGTCATCTGTTCCAGAGCCGGCTGCTTCCGCCACAGGTGAGCGCCGCCAGGACTGGCGGGCGCCAGGAGAGCTGCCGCAAACCGGACATCGTAAGCTGGCATTTGATGGTGGAGACATGGAGCTGCTGGTGGAGGAGAATTACAACCGGCGTCAGGAGGAAGAGTGGAGACGTCGGGAGCGGGAAGCAGAGCGACAAAGGGAGCAGCGAGAATCCCAAAAGCTTCGGCAACGTCACCTGGAGAAGGACCTGGCAGAGAAGGCACGTATGAGAAAGGATAAAAGTACGGTGAGGGAGCCAGCGGCGTAAGGGTGCAGTACGGAACTTTAAGTTAAAAGGTGGTTGGGGCTTCATCCAGGAGCCTGGACTTTATTTAGAAGTCTTTGTAACCCGGCGGGACGTGGAGGCTCACCTCCCAGAAGGACACCCGGGGAGGGACCTGTTGGCAGGAGACTTGGTGACTTACACCCGACACTGGGGTTACAATGGATGGTACGCCCTAAATGTTACCAGGTGCGACCCCTACTCCCCAGAGTGTCAGGAAACTGACAGACCCTCCGAGCCTTCAGCCTCCCCCAACCAGGCCTCTGCACAAGTGCCCACCCCACGCCGTAAATCTCCCCAGCCTCCCTCAGTGGTCTCCTCAGCAGCCCCAGCTATGGACATGATAATGATAGCTGGCCCGTACCCGGCGCCTGTTAGGCCCCCTGGGGTTCGTACAGTCCGGGACATAGGGTTCCAGACCCGGAGGGAGACGAAAGAGGTGGCCACACAGACCCAGATAGCGGGTCACGACGTAACTGTACAGGCCACACGACGTCATCAGGTCTGGGTGGACCCTCCTGTCACGGATGTTTGGCAAGCTCCAGAAGAGTACCAGGTGGTACCTGTAAGAGGCCAGCCAGAAGTCTAAATAACCCGGACAGGGTCTCTGTATGTAAATCGTTAAATTATTGATGTACCCGGACGGGTGAATGTTCATAAAAAGAAGTTTATTGTTGCCTTAATATACCCATGTTGGGTAATGGTTTGATGTACCCGGACGGGTGAATGTTCAGAAGAACAAGTTTATTGTTGCCTTTATATACCCAGGTTGGGTAATGGTGTTTCAATGTAATCAAAATGTTGAACTTTGAAGCCATGAACTGTACTGGCTCACAAACTTTTCTGTAAATAGTTGGCACTTCGGTGCTCCATCTTGGTTTTACAAAAAACTTAACTGGCACTATTTTCAACTACCTCAGAAACTAAAAACCCGTTTGGTGTGGCCGAAAGTGAGGTCTGCTCAAGGAAAGTCTTGCAGCCCACCCAAGACCACAGTTGGAGGTTTGGAGCGGGTCCTCCACAAGCACAAGTAAAGGACACTGTGAAGTTACCCCGGTGGGGGTAGTCCTAAGAAGTCTCAACGAACTTCGGCAGTAATGCTATTTGCACTTTTGTAATGTTATTATTAAAAATTTTATTATGCAACGTTTAACTTGAAGTGTTTCCTGCTTTCTTACTAGTCGCATAGTCCACTCTGCTACATCACTCTGCACCATTGCTCTATCTCACATCTATCTGCCCTGGAAGGATAGCGTGTTACCTGTAGAAGACTTATCACCTACCTGCACTACACCATCCCTTCCAGAGGACCTGCACAGCAGCGCTGGACACCCTGACCAGGTACTACAGGTGGCGTCACGACAAACTACACAAACATTCTATCATCCCCTGGAAATATCCCACATTCCAGTGATCGCCCAGGTCACGGACCGAGCTGTGCTACTCGTGACATCCCCCATAGAAGTGACTTTATCGGTGCCGAGTACCCCCAAAACCCCTGTCTCTGTGCGACTCAACTTCCCTCACTGTGCTGGCACTTTACATTTACAATGCCTCTGGGTTTTTTTTTTGGGGGGGTGGGGAACATTCAGACTTTTGCTATGGGGCCCCATGATTTATATGTACGCCCCTGCTGCTGAGGCATGGTATTTAAGGCTGTTAAGGAGCCAACATACATGGACCTTGCCAGCAGCGTCGGACTGGAGTACCTTGGGCCCACCAGAGAAAATATATTCTTGGGGCCCACCATCATACTTCCCAACCTTTGAATAAGGGAAAGAGGGACAAAGGCTGTGGCACGCTGTGCATGCTGCAGAAAATTTTAGGCCATGCCACGTTGCACCACAGACTGTCCAGGAGTTGGTGGATGCTTTAGTCCAGGTGTGGGAGGAGATCCCTCACGAGACAATCCGTCGCGCTCATCAGGAGCATGGCCAGAAGTTGTAGGGAGGTCATACAGCATACCTCCCAAATTTGGAAGACAGGAAAGAGGATTAAAGGCTGCGGCGTGTTGCGCGCCGCTGAAAATTTTAGCCCACGCCCCGACAACACCCATTTCACAGCTAATCACACACATATCCTCGCCCCAAGCGTAACCATTTAGCACTGCTGATCACACTGACTGGTAATGAGGGCACAGTGGCTGGTACTGAGGAAAAGAAAGAAAGAGCAGCGAGAGAGAAAGAACAAACAGAGAAAGAGAGGAAAGAAAGAAAAGAGAGAAAGAAAGAACAGAGAGAAAAAAGAACAGAGAGCGAGAAGGAAAGAACAGAGAGCGAGAAAGAAAGACTAGAGAGAGAGCCATAGGCGTAGCTAGGGTTTTGGTTTAGTGGGGGCAAAACTTCTGAGTGGGCCCATCATCAGAGAACCTCAGCAAATGACCGCGCTGTTGGCCAAAATAATCTATATATAAAAAGACCAATATTGATATTACCGCCATATGGTCTGTGTTAAATAATACCAGTCCTACAGAACATATAGATTACAGCACAGGTACAGATAATGACTTACCGCTGATGTTCTTTCTAATGGAATTGTTCACTTTTCATGTCTTTTCCATCTGGCCCACACCGACATGACGACTTCTCCAGTCAGGACTCGACTGCACCCCCATTAAAAAAAAAATAAAAAAAATACTCACCTCCCGGCTCCTGTGCTGCTCACTGTTCTCCATCTCAGCGTCTGACAGCGGGCACCGGCAGGTGATGTTATTGCGCCCGCTGTCATACGCTGAGGGGGATTATGGGAGAGAAGGAGCGCTCGCTCCTTCTCTCTCTATGCGGTCAGCTTTATCGGCTGGATGCCGATACAGCTGACCCTCCGATGACGGGTGGGGGCCCACTGCTGGCACCGGGCCCCCCCAACGCCTGTTCAGGCCCCATAGCTTCCGGGCGGCAGAGCAGGGAGAGCGATTCTCCCTGCTCTGCCGCAGAATGTAACTGTATCGTAGCTCCGGGTGGGCCCCCTCAGAGCGCGGGCCACGGGGCCACCGCCCCCTCTGCCCCGTGACCTATCCTTTCAAATCAGGGCCCACCACGCAGGAGCTGGGGCCCACCGTAAGTTTCTCTCCGGTGTCCCGGTGCCTCAGTCCGACCCTGCTTGCCAGCCTGATAATACCAGGCCACAGCAGTCTGCTTATCTTTGCTGGTTAACAAAAATAGGGGATCCCCTCGAAAAAAAATTGGCGTGGGGTCCCCCCTATTTTTGTTAACCAGCCAGATGAAGCAGACTGCTGAGGCCTGGTTTTTCAGGCTGGTAATGAGCCAATATCCATGGACCTTGCCAGCCTGATAATACCAGGCCACAGCAGTCTGCTTAGCTTGGCTGGTTAACAAAAATAGGGGATCCCCTCGAAAAAAAAAAACGGCGTAGGGGTTCCCCTATTTTTGTTAACCAGCCAAGTAAAATGCAGACTGCTGCGGCCTGGTATTAAAAGACTGTCAAGGCCCATGGATTTTGGCCCTCAACAGCCTGATAATACCAGGCTACAGCAGCCCCACATTTGGCGCATCAAAAGATGTGCCAATTGTGGCACTTTACCCGGCTCTTCCCACTGCCCTGTAGCGGTGGCAAGTGGAGTAATAAGGGGTTAATGTCACCGTTGATTGCACGGTGACAATAAGCCCGGTTAATAATGGAGAGGTGTCAATAAGACACCGATCCATTATTAATCCCAAAGTTTTTAAATGTATAAAAAAAAGACACAGCAAGAAAAAAGTATTTTAATGAAATAAAAGAGACAACACAGTTTTCATTTCTTTTATTATACTCTCATTCCTGCGACGCCATCGATCTCCTGTAAAAAAAGGAAAAAACAAACCAACAGTATACCACCTGTCCGACGCAGTCCATAGTAACGACTGTCCCACGACGATCCAGCTCTGCTACATCGGAATGACAGGCAGAGGCTGTCATCCGGCGCAGCACAGCTGATTACCTGCTTCCCCGGCGGTGACGTCATCGGACTGACTGCTTTACGGCCGGGATTACCCAGCAGTCACTGCAGTTATCGCGAGAAACTGCATGTGACCGCCGGGGAAAGATGATGGCGGCCATCAACCAGTCCAGGCCGTGACCACCGGAGATCTTCTGCCAGGTAAGTGCCGCTGACTCCTGACAGACCCGACCAACGGACACTCACAGTGACAGTGACAATTCCGATTCCGGTATACGATATATGGGAAATATCGAAAGTCAATATCGAAAGTCCGATACAGCTAATATCGGCCGATACCCGATACTTGCGGTATCGTATCGCTCAACACTAGTCGTAACCAATGGCTGAAACGATGGCAATATTTTTCTTTGCAGTACTAAACACTTTCTCGAACAGTAAAGAATAAACCTCTTTGTATTTCATAAATATGGTAAAAAGCATCACTCCAATAAAAGAAAGTGTCTTAGTTGACTAATCTGTTTAATAGACCTAGTCTCAACCATTTGGTACAACCATCTTTTTTTCAAGAGTGACAAACATAACAGCCTAATTCAGATGAAAATCTGACCAAACCCTAGGACAACAGATTAAACTGCAAAAGAAGCATTGCACAGACAGACTAGAAAGAGAAAGATCCTTAGCAACCAACAAGTGAAACAATTACCGTAGTTCTAAAAGGAGATTGAACCATGTTTAAAATTTCAATAATATGCTTAAATATATTTGTAGTTCTTAGAAAATTTGAAATATAATATTGGAAAATAAACAGTAGCAAAATGTTGTTTTATAAATACATAGAACTAATTATGTTCTGACTACAAAGTTGGCCATTTATATGGATACACCTAAATAAAATGGGAATGGTTGGTGATATCAACTTCCTGTTTGTGGCACATTAGTATATGGGAAGGGGAAAAATTTTAAAGATGGGTGGTGGCCATTTTGAAGTCTACCATTTTGGATCCAACTTTATTTTTTCCAATGTGAAGAGGGTCATGTGACACATCAAACTTATTGAGAATTTCACAAGAAAAACAATGGTGTGCTTGGTTTTAATGTAACTTTATTCTTTCATAAGTTATTTACAAGTTTATGACCACTTATAAAATGTGTTCAAAGTGCTGCCCATTGTGTTGGATTGTCAATGCAACCCTCTTCTCCCACTCTTCACACACTGATAGCAACACAGAAGAAATGCTAGCACAGGCTTCCAGTATCCGTTGTTTCAGATGCTGCACATCTCGTATATGAAGGCAATTGTCTATGCTGTGAAGATACGAAGTATGGCGTCATACTATTGAGCAATTGTACCTTGTTGCATATCTTTCTAGCGCTTTGACACCACACATTGCTGATTTTCATATGTACTGCACTATACCGTCTCCACAACCTGTCTGAAGAAGGTCAGAATTTTGACCGAAAGGTTACAACACTTTGTGGATGGTACTAAAAATAAATCACTTATATATTTTTTTTTTCCATCATTTTGAGTGCCGGATTGATTATCTTCTATTATATTGGGTTTGGCATCCCTTATCTGAGCACCATTATATTGAATAAGGAGTGACGTGTTTTTCCTATAGTTAAAAATTATTTTTGGCACCTAGAAATGGCAATGACACAGTTGATGCATATATTGATTTGCAAAGCTACTAGAAAACACATACCAGGCCTGAAAAAGTATTTTTGGGGCCTAGAAATAGCAACGAGAAGGCTGATGCGATATATTTATTTGCAGAAGTATTACAAAACACACACTAGGCCTGAAAAAGCGTTTTTGTGGCCTGCTAGGGCCAACAAGACTGCTGTTGTGATATTTTGATTTGAAAAATTATTTTTGGGGCCTACTAGTAGCAATGAAACTACTGAGGCCAATTCTATATTTCTCAGACTAATAGAAAACACACAGTAGCTTCAATAATAGTACTCCCACAGCGGGGAGTGCAGAGTTCACACAGCGGCTTCAATGTCAGTACTTCCACAGGCGGGGAGTGAAGAGTAAACACAGCGGCTTCAATGTCAGTACTCCCACAGGTGGAGGGGAGCAGAGTACATACAGCGTCTTTAAGGGCATTACTGCCACAGACAGAGAGGTGCAGAGTACACCCAGTGGCTTTTAGCACAGTACTCTCACATGCGGGTTTGCAGAGTACACACAGCGGCTTTTACCACAGAAATTGCATAAATAGGGGTTGCAGAGTATAGACAGCATTGTGTTTGCAGAGTACGCAGTTAGAATCTGTCTCTCACTCCAGATGTATCCTATGCCTACACTAACGAGAGTGTTATGGTGACAACGCTCGTGATCCAGACTTTATACAGGCCGAGTCACGTGCTGTGCCGACTAGTGTTGAGCGATACGATAATGCAAATATCGGCTATCGGCCGATATTAGCTCTATCGGCCTTTCGATAATTCGTTTCGATATTTTCGTCTTATCGAATACCGGAATCGGATTTGTCACTGTCACTGTGAGTGTCCGTCGGTCGGGTCTGTCATGAGTCAGCGGCACTTACCTGGCAGAAGATCTCCGGCGGTCACGTCCTGGACTGCTTGATGGCCGCCATTATCTTCTCCCTGGCGGTCACATGCAGTTTTTCGCGATAACTGCAGTGACTGCAGGGTAATCCCGGCCGTAAAGCAGTCAGTCCGATGACGTCACCGCCGGGGAAGCAGGTAATCAGCTGTGCTGCGCCGGGATGACAGGCTCTGCCTGTCATTCTGATGTAGCAGAGCTGGATCGTCGTGGGACACTCGTTACTATGGACTGCGTCGGTCAGGTGGTATACTTTTTTTTTTCATTTTTTTACAGGAGATCGATGGCGTCGCAGGATGAGACAGTAATAAAAGAAATGAAAACTGTTTTTTTTTTTTTTATTAAATTAAAAAACTTTTTTAGGAACATTCACCCGTCCGGGTACATAAACAATTTAACTATTTACATACAGGGACCCTGTCCGGGTTATTTAGACTTCTTTGGCTGGCCTCTTCCAGGTACCACCTGGTACTCTTCTTGAGATTGCCAAACATCCGAGGCACCAAGGACCACCAGGACCTGATGACGTCGTGTGGCCTGTACAGTGACGTCGTGACCCGCTATCTGGGTCTGTGTGGCCACCTCTTTCATCTCCCTCCGGGTCTGGAACCCTATGTCCCGGACTGTACGAACCCCAGGGGGCCTAACAGGCGCCGGGTACGGGCCACGTATGGATATCATGTCCATGGGTGGGTCTGCTGAGGAGACCACTGAGGGAGGCTGGGGAGATTTACGGCGTGGGGTGGGCACTTTTGCAGAGGCCTGGATGTGGGAGGCTGAAGGCTTGAGGGTCTCACAGGTTCCTCACACACTGGGGAGTAGGGGTCGCACCTGGTAACATTTAGGGCGTACCACCCATTGTAACCCCAGTGTCGGGTGTAAGTCACCAAGTCTCTGGCAACAGGTCCCTCCCCGGGTATCCTTCTGGGAGGTGAGCCTCCACGTCCCGCCGGGTCACAAAGACTTCTAAATAAAGTCCAGGCTCCTTGATGAAGCCCCAACCACCTTTCAATTTAAAGTTCCGTACTGCACCCTTACGCCGCGGCTCACTCAGGGTTCCTTTATCCTTTCTCATCCGGTCCTTATCTGCCCGGTCCTTCTCCAGGTGACGTTGGCGAAGTTTTAGGGATTCTCGCTGCTCCCTTTGTCGCTCTGCTTCTCTCTCCCAACGTCTCCACTCTTCCTCCTGACGCCGGTTGAAATTCTCCTCCACCAGCTGCTCCATGTCTCCACAACTCCACTGCAGCATACAGTGTCCGGTTTGCGGCAGCTCTCCTGTCGCCCCCCAGTCCTGGCGGCGCTCCCCTGCGGAGGAAGCAGACGGCTCTAAATCAGATGACAGTCGGGGCTCCGGTACAGGCAGGTAGTGCTCTGGTGCCTGCGCGGCCTCCTCCATGAGGACGGGTGTCGCTTCTTCTGTCTCAGCGACGGGGGCAGACAGCGGGATCTGGGGTGCTGCTGACGGTGCTGCGGTTTTTGCAGGAACGGGTGCCTCCACTGCGACAACGTCAACCGGATCACATTGCAAGGACTCCTCTACTAGAACGGGTGCCTCACCTTCCGTACAGACACTTCAGGTAAGAGGGATTGGCGCCGCTCCAAGTTTATTTTTAGGGCACGCCAGCTCGCTTCCATCCTGGCGACCTCCTCCCGGTGCCGGGCCAGGCCTCTTAGGGTATCCTCCGCTTCTTGCAGCGTAGGAGGGTTTACAGGCCGGGTGCCCAACGGTGATTCTGTGGCGATCGGGTCGCTTCCGTGGGGGAGAGCTCTGACTGCTCCATCCCTTCCCACTTCTGCTCGTCGTGTCCATTAGCCATCTCTGCCAAGTCACATGTGTCATTAGCATCTGGAGAGGGCCCCTCTTTTGTAGTGAGGCGGGACCTTCGTGTTAGTTTCCGCACACTGACGAGGATGAGGAGGCGGAACTGAAGAGCTGTGGGGCACGATCTTACATTGCAGTACCATTTACAGTGGGCGGCCATCGTTTTCACGCCACTGAGTGAGTGACACCCACGAAGAGCACGCCCTTCTTCTTCACCAGTGCCTCGTCGTGACGCAGATATGGCGGAAAAATGGCAAATACATACTCTGATGATTTTAGCAATTCTCAAGCACAAAACCAGTGCAATTCAGGCACACAGGACTCGCTTATAGCGAGCTACAGAATCCTGTTCGTGACGCCCAAGTTGAGTCGCACAGAGCCAGAGGTTTTTGGGGTACTCGGCACCGAGCCCGTCGACTTCTATGAGGTATGTCACGTCTCTACCCGGCAATTGAATTAGAGTCGATTTTACTATGTAGAAGTGTATAAACTATAAATATATGTATATATATATGTCACAATGACATGTAATATATATATATATATATTGTATTCTATGTGTGTATATTTAGTGTTTACAAGGAAATAAAGTTTTTTTTTAATTTCGATATTTTGTTCCCATAGACTTACATGGGACTTCCGCTATCGAAATCGGATATCGACGATATTTAGTGCTATCGGCGATACAATTTCGATACGATATTTTTAGATATCGAGCAATATCGCTCAACACTAGTGCCGACCAATCACAGCCATGCATATCTTCTATGAAGAATAGTATTAGCATGTTACAAAAATTGCTGTACCTACAAAGTTAATTTCAATCAATATCTAAAGACCACTAATTGTACAACAAAATAAAATAAAAGGAGGCATGTCCGGTGTTAGTTGATACAACCATAACCCTAACCATTTGAAACAGGAGGACTTCATACTATTGAGGTTTGCTCCGTTTCCTTTCCATGATCCATTACATGGTTTGATTCTCAACATTTTGTTTAATAATGTCTCATTGAACACTAATCCTTGTGCAGGTTCTCACCACCCAATAAGAAAAGGGATTAGTTTAGTTTTTGATCCAAACATCATATTGACAGATGGTTTCAGACTGAAGGGCGGCTTTGGGAACCTGTCCATCTCCTTACATCTCCTTACGTCTCAAAATGTTTGCTGTACATCAACCTGTCCAATTGAAAAACTGCTTTCACATGCGCATAATTTTTCAAGTGGAGGAGACTGGTGGGCAGTTCTGGTAACATGTTTCTCCATCAACTGACATTTTAACAATTAAGGCTCGAAACACATTAAATTTAAGTTAATAAAAATCAACAATTTGAACCAAAATGATAATTCAGTAGATAAAATCTTAAGAACAAATGATAATTTTAGCCAAATAATCATAGTCCATTATTGTTTGAAAGGAAATTGGCCATCTATGAATTTTTTCGAGCAAAAAGTCTGATGAAATATTTTGATTCATAGAACTATTGCTCATCTGTAAATGATCTTTCAATCTTTCATTTCAATGAACAAAATACATGTTATACTGACTTTTTTTTCCAATAAACCTAAATATCATTCTGCTCAGCTTCCCCTTACCTTCACTGCAATTTTTTTTGTTTAGGGTCTTTAATAGAATTGTGCAATCTGTTCAGAAGAATGTATTGACAAACATGCGGATATTCACAGGGGAGGAAAACCTTTTAGGCCGGAACTAGCAGCACTTTGGACTCAGCTTATGTTTGCTGCGTCCAAAACGCTGTCTTGTATTGAACGCATGTGTTCACTGAACCATGCGGATTTACTGCATTCAATACATTCTATTGATGTAATGTCTGTTGTGGAGACTCGTATCTACGCAAGACAAATAGACATGCTGCGGTCTGGAAAGACGCGCCACACGTAGTCTCTGCAAGTGAGCTGTGGGCGTCTGTGGACACATAGTGGACATGAGATTTCTAGAAATCCCGTCCACTATGCTGTCACAGCTGGCCGCTGTGGGTTTAACGCTGCGTGAATACGCCAGCAGTTCCTGATTCATGGGAACATATCCTTATAACTGTATATCAGTATGTTCTACAAAAACATGTGCCCAATACATTTGTTTACAACGAAAAAGTGGACAACCCCTTTAAGGGGAAGTTCCCCTTGAATAATTGAATACATTTTTATTTGTAAATCACAAATTAGTACTAATATTTCTTCACTGCAAACCTAAGTTTGTAGAACTAAAAGTCTACTTTTCATCTCAGATTTTATCAATGTTTATTCTCTTCTCACTTTTGTGCTTTTTCAAGTAATTAAAAAAAAAGAAAAAGAAATCAGACTCAGTTAATATTTATTTCATCCTGTATGAATTAATGTATGAGATCCTTTCATCCATTCAATGTGTGCAGATGATGACCTAGGGTTGCTGATTTGTAAGCTTGAAACAGCTTTGAGATGTTAGGTATGTCAAATTTATATGTTAATCATACTTGAAGATTCTATCAAATAAAATGTCACATCATGGTGTCTCGGAATTATCAAAAGATCCTTGTGTAAAATTGATGATATAGAATTTCTAACAGAATAGAAAAAAAAACAAAATATTGGACATATGTTCCATCAAATTTATGAATCTATTGATCACTTTTCTTTTCAGAAAAAAAAGAGAGAACAGAAGGTCGTGTTCTGGAACTGTGGTGCGACTGGAATCCAAGGTGCAAAATAGATGACACGCAGTATTCAAATTTTAGCATCTTGGCAGGGGTGACTGTGACTAACACAATGATACAAATTTTAATAATAATTTATACTCAGGGTAGCAATAATCTGTTAGGAAAGTTAAACTGTTCATCAATGTAATATTTTTGTTTTATCATTCAAGTATTCATCCGTAAGTCATGGAACCATGGCGGGGACAAGCTGTTTTGGTGACTAAGGAAGTCCTGGAAGAAAGCTTTAACCCTTTCATGACTGTGTAATTTTTCTATTTTTGCCTTCCTGTCTTTTTTCCTACCCTTTTTCCAAAAGTCATAAGTTTCTTACTTTTCCATCAACATATTCATATGAAGGCTCGTTACTTCCAGAACAATTTGTAGTTGAATAACATAATTTATTTTACCGTATTTCCCCAAAAATAAGACCTACCCATAAAATAAGCCCTAGCATAATTATCCAGGATTTTTGAAGTATGTTTGAAATATAAGCCTTACTCCTAAAATAAGCGCTAGTTACAGTCAGGACTGGTATTATGGGGGAGCTATGGGCAACTGTCCAGGCAGTTTTATTTTTCAGGCCAGTTCAATTACTGTAATACCAAACTTATAAGAGGTTTTTTTAATAAATATTGAAGTGGCTAAAGCAAATTCAGAACAAGTTTGTGTTGCAGTTTTCTGGGACCCATAGCTTTATTTTTTTCATTTGATGAGCTCACATTTTTATTGATTCTATTTTGGGTGTATGCGATGATTCAGTTACTTTCTTTTGCCTTTTTTTTCTAAACTTTTATATATTTATTACTTCCTTACTATTTTAATAAAAAAATGTTATCATACCTTTTATTTTTCAGGAAACTTGAACCTGCAATCATTTTTATGCTTGTTTTATATACTGCTATATAATTGCAGTGATATTTGCATTCTCTTTCATAGGCGGACCAAGATGGCAGCTGCCAGGGCAACCCCATCATTAACCCACAATAATATCGCAGAGGGGGGGCGCTCTGCACCAATGCACATGACACTACTGCTAATCAGTCCATTTAAAGGGAATCTGTCACCCTAAATTGGCGGGATATTTAAATGATGGCAGTCAGGTCAGATGGGCGGTGTTTTGGGTACTTGCCTTAACATGTTGTTCGCCGCTGTCTCCATTATTTCTGGGAATTGTAGTCGTTGCCCTCCATATAACACACCTGCGCATTGCAATCTTGAATTGCGCACGCGCAGTATGCTTTGCCCGCAGATTGCAATGCGCAGGCGCATTATATAGGAGGGCAACGACTACAATTCCCAGAAATAATGGAGACAGCGGCGAACAACATGTTAAGGCAAGTACCCAAAACACTGCCCATCTGACCTGACTGCCATCATTTAAATATCCCGCCAATTTAGGGTGACAGATTCCCTTTAAATGCTGCTATCAGTGATTGACAGCAGCACCTGAATGGTCAATCATCAGCGATTGGAGCATGTTCTGATCGCTGCTTTTAGAGGCAGATGTCAGCTGTATAACACAGCAAGCACCTGCCAGTTCTAGAGCCTGCTATATACACCTGCACTCAACATAGGACATACAATGATATCCTAAATTCAGTTGTGCCCCTGCAGAGTTTAACCTATAGGAATGTACGCTGCCTTCTGGTTCTAAAGTTGCAGGTTTATCAAAAACTGTCTAAAAGAACTGTCTCTGTTGCCCATATCAACCAATAGCAGCATATTTTTCAATTTACCTGATATCTTTAAAAAATAAAAGCTGATGTCTGGTTGCTGTAGGCAAATGAGGCCCATTAGGTAAGATTTGTGATATTATCTAAAAGAAAATAAATGTCTTTGCGGCCCATAGCAACCAATCACAGCGCAGCTTTTATTTCTCATACTGCTGATCAAAAATGAAAGACTCAATATGATTGGTGGTGACAAGAAATAAATATAGATTTTTTTTTACTATCTTGATAAATGAGGCCCATAAACTCTAGTAAGCCTTCCTCTGTGGTGAAGACGCTTTATAGCAGGTTTCTAAAGTACGATTTAATCTGCATCGTTTCATGGTATAGGTCATGCAGAGTTAAAGTGTATCATCGAGTGGAAATGTTTCTTAATAATACAACTTTAATAAACTCACATATCCACATTTAACACTTTATTAAAATACTTAATGAATATAATACGGGAATTAAACTATAAAAAGAGTCAGCCAGCTAACAACTTATAGTACCATCACCATTCAGGGTCAGCCCTGCGGCACCACTAGTCACCTTGCTGTAGCCTGAAATTAAACTTTAAGTAGCCCTACACTCTCCATTACATCCATGCTATTACATAAAGATAAAATACAGAGCAATATAATGGGCAGAGATAGAAAATTATCTACGGGGACATATTCGCTCTACAGCTAGATCCATTACGTATTGCTAGAGAAAAAGCCTTATATTATTCTGGTTGCTTATGTATAACAAATTTACTTATGTATCTAAACTAATTTAATAAGTTTATAGTTGTCACTTCACATTTACGTCAGCATCCCAATTTTTCCTGGCCTAGAAAGCTTATATGTCTTATGCAGATGTAGCTGCTGCCAATCTGACAACTGCAATAGGATACGGCTATAAAGCGCGTAAAGCATCTGCCCTATCAAAGCAAATGAGTGTGACCATATAGGAGCCCGTTACCCCTGTAGAGCATCATACCCTAAAAAGCTGCTAACAGCCACCATTTTTCATCTCTGTCACCTCCCACACCAGGTCTCCCCAGGATCCCATGACATTGGTATACCACATGAGCACTGCAACCGATCAGCGATAACTAATGGGCTGCAATTCTCACACTTCATTTGAACTTCTGAGTTTCATCCGAAGAAAGTATGAGCAAAGCAGCCCATTAACGGCCACTGATTGGCTGGTTGATATGTACACATGGCATAATGATGTCACGTGAGCACGGGAAGACATTGCTGGACAATGCCGGTGCAGTAGGTGAGGATCTATTATTTTTATTTTACACTAGGGGATATAGTATTTAGGAATTGGTTGTCTAAATAGTGCCCAAAAAATTAAAAGCAAAGAAGATTTTATTTAACAGCTGTGTAAGGAGAGGAGGAGACAGAAGTGGTTCTAAACAGCTTCTGACTTCTCCTCAAGGTCCATGACTGGTTTATACCTACTCTTGCTATATTGCAGGAACATGAACTTTAATCCCGCAGCATGAATTCACATATCCCAAGATTAACGACCAGAACCAAATATCTTTTTACCCATTTATCATGCTGCTCCTTTCTGAAATTACTGGTCAAATCCATTTTAAGTTGAGTGATTCAAACATTTTCAATTCACTGAGTGATTAGATTACAGTTGCTGACTGTTGAAGTAAATGGAGAAAAGAAGGAAAAGGATGAGGAAAGAACTAGAGACAGAGTTGGAGAGGCATAAAGAAATTTACTACAGATTTATATCAGTGAAATTTGATTAAGGATTATGTGTTTATGTGAAGTGACTATACAGGGTGGACCATGTATATGGATACACTTAAATAAAATGGGAATGGTTGGTGATATCAACTTCCTGTTTGTGGCACATTAGCGTATGGGAGGGGAAAACTTTTCAAGAAGGTTGGTAACCATGGCGGCCATTTTGAAGTAAGCCATTTTGGATCCAACTTTATTTTTTCCAGTGGGAAGAGGGTCATGTGACACATCAAACTTATTGAGAATTTCACAAGAAAAACAACAATGTGCTTGGTTTTAACGTAACTTTATTCTTTAAGGAGTTATTTACAAGTTTCTCTTTGTATATAGCCATTGACATGTCGCAGAGGTTAACACGTGAGGAGCAGATAGAAATTGCGTTGATGTCTGGTGAACGCAGTACCCGGGTCATTGCAGCAGATTTCAATGTAAGACACCCTACACAAGAAAACTATCACCATTCCCATTTCATTTAGGTGCGTCCATATAAATGGCCCACCCAAAAAGTTTGCCTCATCATTGAACATGATGTTCTGTATAAACTTTGAATCCTTTTCCAATTTTTGTTTTGCCCATTCTGCAAATTAAGTGTGCCGGGGTTAAAACGATGCAGGTTCCTAAACAGAATTTTCATGGAATAAACTTTAATAAGTGATGTCACTAAAGAAGTGGTTTTCAGACTCGAGTTACAAAAATCTGCTCCCATATAAATTACAAAGTAGATTTCTTATTGCAAGCAATAGGAGAGATTTATTGTCTGTTTTTCACATGTATTTCGGAGCAAAATACGCAGAAATATGTGTGAAAAATACTTAGCATGAATGTTCTGAGAACATCAGAAAATTAATATTTTATTAAGTAATTAATGAGCCAATATTCCTAATCAGCCCAAGCCCTCATAATAAATATATTTATATGGCACAAAAGCAATGACACAGTAAAACTAAAAAACAAGTAAAACATTTCCTAACCCAATATCAAATTGCTGTAAAGATAGAACTAGATACAAAAGCTCAGGTATAAAAAAGTAGTCCACAGTTCAAAATGGGACCTTTAAGACATCTGGCTTGTAAAAACTGCATCAAAATGTGACATTATGGCTTAATATTTATCAATTTATAACACTTTTGGTGACCCTTTTAATCTAGGGATCTATGGGGGATCTAGAGATCTGTGGCAAATGTTGCTAGCATGATAGTTCCAATAAATAATGAAGTTATCATAACCTCCATATTAAGGAAAAAATGGATGATTTTAACCCACAAATAAACAATAATGGTCAGCCTGCCCTATGATTTTATATCTGCTGACTCTGAGGAGTCTTAAAGGAAAGCTATAGTCAAAAAATGACCAATTGGTTAATTCAGTTTTTTTGTGTCACTTGTTAAACATTTTTGATAATGTTTTTTTTTCCATATTGCGATCTTCATTAAAAAAAAAGGATTCTTGCAATTTTTACACTCGCCACTGGGGCTTTTTTTAGACTCACACTTCCTGTTCCTTCAGAAAGAGTTTTCAGAAGGCTTCTTATCATCAGAGGCAGGATTAAAATGATAGGTAACATATCCATACATGGCTGACAACACAGGATCCACCATTTATCCACAAACAGGTGATGTCACAGTTCCCTCTGCTCTACTTCCCTTTTTAATGACATTTGCACTGGCTCATAAGATACTTCAATACGAAAAAAGAATTATTCTTACCGTTAATTCGGTTTCTAGTAGCATTCCACGACAGCATAGGAGGATGTCTCCTTGTCCTATTGGGGGACAGGAATACAGAGAGGTTAAAAACCCCTCCCACCTCCCGTTAACCAGTGTTTTACCACCACATTTAGGAACGGTTACCTTTAGTATTCTCAGAACTTAATCCAAGAATTTCGGGAGGGAATTGGCGCTGTCGTGGAATGCTACTAGAAACCGAATTAACGGTAAGAATAATTCTTTTTTCTCTAGTAGCCTTCCACGACAGCATAGGAGGTATACCAACCAATTCAATTTTAAGGGGGGGTTATGGCCTGGAGAACTTTCCGGCCAAAAGCTAGGTCCCGATTGGACCAAAAGTCCAATCTGTAATGCTTCGTAAAGGTATGCAATGAAGACCATGTTGCAGCCCTGCAAATCTGCTCAGACGAAGCTCCAGCTCTTTCAGCCCAGGATGCTGCTACGGATCTTGTTGAGTGGGCCTTCAGGCCCGCTGGTGGAGCTATCTTCTGGGCTAAGTAAGCTTCAGATATGGTTTTCTTTATCCAAGTGGCGATTGTAGTTTTTGCCACTTTTTTACCTTTATTTTTACCGTGTAGGTGAACAAAGAGATTCTGGTCAGCTCTAAAAGATGATGAGAAATCAAGGTAGTGAAGAACAATTCTTCTAACGTCCAGGGTATGGAACTGTTGTTCTTTAAGGTTTGCCGGATTATTGCAAAAAGAAGGTAAAACTATGTCCTGTGATCGGTGAAAATCTGATACAACCTTGGGAAAAAAGATGGATCAGGACGAAAAATAATAGCGTCATCTCTGATGAGCAAATATGGTTCTCGTATTGAGAGGGCCTGTAATTCCCCTATTCTTCTGGCTGTGGAAATGGCGATCAAAAATGCTGTTTTACACGCTAGTAATTGAGGGGAACATGTCACCAAAGGTTCAAAGGGGGGTCCTGTAAGGCCTTTGAGAACTATGTTTAAGTTCCATGGTGGGACAATAATTTGTTTCCTAGGGTTCAGTCTGAGTGCTGACACCATGAATCTTTTAATCCACTTATGGCCCGCTAAATTTTGGTCATACACCGAACTTAGAGCTGACACCTGGACTTTTAATGTGTTTGGTCTGAGACCAAGTTCCAACCCTTTCTGTAAAAAGTCCAGTATTTTAGATATATCAGGACGCAATGGGTCTGGAATATCAGGGTGACACCAGGAGGAGAACTTTTTCCAGACCTTGTTGTAATTAGTATTAGTTACTGGTTTCCTGGATTTTTGAAGAGTGGCGATCACAGGTCCCGAAAGTCCTTTCTCTCTGAGAACCCGGGCTTCAACAGCCAAGCTGCTAGGTTCAGTTTCCGGGGATCCGGATGATGGAGATGACCTTGTTGGAGAAGATCGACCTCCGGTTGCAACTGAATTGGTCCTTCTGCCCGCATCTCCAGAATGAGATGAAACCAACTTCTCTTTGGCCAGGCTGGAGCTACTAGTATGACCGGGACTTGATCGTCTAGGATTTTTCGCAGAGTTTTTGCCAGAAGAGGTATCGGGGGAAAAACGTAGGCCAGTCGGAAATTCCAAGGATGACTGAACGCATCTACCCCTAGGCATCCATCTCCTGGATTTAGGGAAAAAAATGTTTCTACCTGGGCATTCTGCCCCGAGGCCATCAAATCCACATCGGGAAGGCCCCACAACTCTGTAAGTGACCTGAAGACTTTTCTCTTTAGGCTCCATTCTCCTGGTTGCAGGTCTTGACGGCTCAGGAAGTCTGCCTGGTAGTTCTCTGAGCCTTTCAGGTGAACTGCTGATAAGGAAAGGAGATTGGCTTCGGCCCATTGGAGAATCTGATTTGAAATGTTCCTCAGACTGTTGAATTTGGGGCTCCCTTGGTGCTTGAGATGAGCCACTGTAGTCATGTTGTCCGAAAGAACTCTGACATGATAACCTGAGATTAGAGAACTGGCTGCCTGAAAGGCTTTTAGTACTGCCTTTAGTTCCCTGTAGTTGGAGGATTTGGCGCTGTCCTGCTGACACCATAGGCCCTGGAAGGGAGTCTGTAGCACCACTGCTCCCCAGCCTCTCGAACTTGCGTCGGTGGTCATTGTCAACAAGGGAGCTTGAGACCAGTCTATTCCCTTGCGTAGGTTTGAAAGATTTAACCACCAAGACAGGGAGGTTTTGACTCTTCCTGGAGTTCGTAACTTCTTGTTCAGCAAGTCAGGGTTTCCATTCCAATTTTCTAAAATGTGTGCCTGAAGAACTCTGGAATGGGCCTGAGCCCATGCCACTGATTGTATACAGGCTGTCATTGACCCTAGCAGGGACATAGCTGCCCTCAGCGATGGAGTTGTTTGACTTCTGAAGGCTAGAGTCTTGGATATCAGGTCTTGGCGGTGGTCGTCTGGTAGATATGAAGTCTGATTCTCTGCATCCAGGAGGACTCCTAGAAACCTTATTACTTTTGAAGGTTGGAGTTGAGACTTCTTTGTGTTGACGATCCAACCTAAACTCTGAAGGATGTCTCGAGTTTGGAGTAACCTTGTCTCGAGGATCCTGGCTGAGGGACCGATAATTAGAAGGTCGTCTAGATAGGGGACTATAGCCACTCCTTGTTTTCGAATATGAGCTATCGTCTCCGCCATAATCCTTGAGAATACCCTTGGGGCTGACGAAATGCCGAAGGGGAGTACTTTGAACTGAAAATGTACTATCTCGTGATCTAGACGGACCGCAAATCTCAGAAACTTCCGATGAAGAGGATGTATTGGAATGTGAAAATAGGCGTCTTTGAGATCTATGGTTGCCATAAACGAGCAACGGGTTATCAAGGGAATGGCTGACTTTACCGACTCCATCTTGAATCTCTGGTAGGAAACTGACTGGTTGAGGTTTTTCAGATTTATTATAATCCGAGCTTTCCCCGACGGTTTTTTTACTATGAAAATGCGGGAGTAATGGCCTTTCCCTTGCTCGTCTCGTGGAACCATGGATATTGCGCCTGAGGCTACCAGATTTTGGATCTCTGTAGCGATCAAAGATTGACTCTCTTGTGATGGTAGGGAGGTTACTCTGAATAGAGGAGGAGGGGGAGACTCGAAATCTATTAAGAGACCATCTCTTATTACGTTCAACACCCAGCGGCTGCTGGAAATCTTTTGCCAGTTGTTTAGAAATTTCGAGAGTCTCCCTCCTACCTGCTGGGAGTCATTGCTTCTCCTGTTGTGCCTGCTGGGGGACGATGATATTTTTAGGTTTCCCTTTTGCATGACTCCATCTTCCCGTCTTCCCTTTACCTCTATACTGAGTAGGTTGAGCCCGGGAGGGTTGAAAAACTCGCTTCTTGGGAGGCCTTTGTTCTGGAAGAGCTTTCTTCCTATCCGTGGCCTTTTCCAGGATGTCATCCAGGGCTGGCCCGAATACATAGTCGCCTTTAAAGGGAATGGAGCACAATTTAATTTTGGAAGTAACATCCCCGTTCCACATTTTAAGCCAGAGGGCTCTACGGGCCGAATTCGTTTGGACCAGGTTCCTAGCCGCAGTACGTATGGATTCCAAAGAGGAGTCAGCTAAAAAACCCGCTGCTTTATGCAGGATAGGTAGAGAGTCTAGCATGTCATCTCTTGGAGTGCCCTGGGAGATATGAGTTTCCAGTTCTTGAAGCCAGCAATGAAGAGATCTGGCAACGCAGGTGGATGCTATATTACCCTTAAGGGCCGAAGTGGAAGTCTCCCAAGATTTTTTAAGAAGACTTTCGACTTTCCTGTCCATGGGATCTTTCAGTTGGGAGGAATCCTCAAACGGTAGTGCCGTTTTCTTTGCTACCCTCGCCACTTGTACATCCACTTTAGGGATATCCCATTTGACAGAATTTTCATCCAGAGGAAATCTATTTTTAAACTCTGAAGGGATCGTGAGTAGGGTTGAGCATTCCGATACTGCAAATATTGGGTATCGGCCGATATTGGCTGTATCGGAATTCCGAGTTCCGATATTTTCGTCATATCGGATACCGGAATCGGGATTGTCACTGTCACTGTCAGTGTCCGTCGGTCGGGTCTGTCAGGAGTCAGCGGCACTTACCTGGCAGAAGATCTCCGGCGGTCACGTCCTGGACTGCTTGATGGCCGCAATCTTCTTTCCCCGGCGGTCACATGCAGTTCTCGCGATAACTGCAGTGACTGCTGGGTAATCCCGGCCGTAGAGCAGTCAGTCCGATGACGTCACCGCCGGGGAAGCAGGTAATCAGCTGTGCTGCGTCGCGATGACAGGCTCTGCCTGTCATTGCGATGTAGCAGAGTTGGATCGTCGTGGGACTGTCGTTATGGACTGCGTCGGACAGGTGGTATACTGTTGGTTTTTTTTTTTTTCTTTTTTTACAGGAGATCGATGGCGTCACAGGAATGAGAGTACAATAAAATTAATGAAAACTGTGTTGTCTCTTTTATTTCATTAAAATACTTTTTTCTTGCTTTGTCTTTTTTTTATACATTTAATAACTTTGGGATTAATAATGGATCGGTGTCTTATTGACGCCTCTCCATTATTAACCGGGCTTATTGTCACCGTGCAATCAACGGTGACATTAACCCCTTATTACCCCGCTTGCCACCGCTACAGGGCAAGTGGGAAGAGCCGGGTAAAGTGCCACAATTGGCACATCTTTTGATGCGCCAAATGTGGGGCTGCTGTAGCCTGGTATTATCAGGCTGTTGAGGGCCAAAATCCATGGGCCTTGACAGTCTTTTAATACCAGGCCGCAGCAGTCTGCATTTTACTTGGCTGGTTAACAAAAATAGGGGGGATCCCCACGCCGTTTTTTTTTCGAGGGGATCCCCTATTTTTGTTAACCAGCCAAGCTAAGCAGACTGCTGTGGCCTGGTATTATCAGGCTGGCAAGGTCCATGGATATTGGATCCTTACCAGCCTGAAAAACCAGGCCTCAGCGGTCTGCTTCATCTGGCTGGTTAACAAAAATAGGGGGGACCCCACGCCAATTTTTTTCGAGGGGATCCCCTATTTTTGTTAATCAGCCAAGATATGCAGACTGCTGTGGCCTGGTATTATCAGGCTGGCAAGGTCCATGGATCTTGGCTCCTTAACAGCCTGAAAATCCAGGCCTCAGCGGTCTGCTTCATCTGGCTGGTTAACAAAAATAGGGGGGACCCCACGCCAATTTTTTTCGAGGGGATCCCTATTTTTGTTAATCAGCCAAGATATGCAGACTGCTGTGGCCTAGTATTATCAGGCTGGCAAGGTCCATGGACCCCCAGCCATTTTTTTTTCGAAGGGAACCCTATTTTTGTTAATCAGTTCCCTCTGACGTCACTGATTGTGTCCCTGGCTGACCTGAAGTGAAAGTGGAAAGCAATCAATTAAGCTTTCCACTTAAGGGCCCGTCTCACATAGCGATATCGCTACCGAGATCGCTGCTGAGTCACTAGTTTTGTGACGCAGCAGCGAGCTCACCAGCGATATCGCTGTGTGTGACATTCAGCGACGATCAGCCCCCCTGCCGGGTATCGCTGATCGTCGCTGAAATGTCAGGACCTTTTTTTGATCGCTGGTTTCCCGCTGACAGGCACACATCGCTGCGTGTGACAGGCGGGAGACCAGCGATCCGCTGGTAACCAAGGTACACAGCGGGTTTCCAGGCGCGGGGCTGTGCCTAGAAACCCGCTGTGTACCTTGGATACCAGCGCCCTGATGCAGGGAGCTGGTATCCAAGGTACACAGCGGGTTTCCAAGCGCTGCGCGGTGCCTGGAAACCCGCTGTGTACCTTGGTTACCAGCGGATCGCTGGTCTCCCGCCTGTCACACGCAGCGATGCGTGCCTGTCAGAGGGAAACCAGCGATCAAAAAAAGGTCCTGACATTTCTGCGACGATCAGCGATACCCGGCAGGGGGGCTGATCGTCGCTGAATGTCACACACAGCGATATCGCTGGTGAGCTCGCTGCTGCGTCACAAAACTAGTGACTCAGCAGCGATCTCGGTAGCGATATCGCTATGTGAGACGGGCCCTTAAGCGATGTTACCCGCAGTGTCGCTGTCCCAGATCGCTGCCTGAGCTGCCTGTTTGGCAGCTCAGCAGCGATCATGTAGCGATACACCAGCGATCCTGACAAGTGCATATCGTTGTCGGGATCGCTGGTGTATGGTTATGTGACACCCAGCCTTTACTCTCCTGTCAGGCAGGAGAGGAACTCATTCATTTGGGGTTTACTGTGAGGCTGCAGCATTAGCTGCGGTCCCTGCAGTAAACATTAACCCTTTCTGAAGGATTACACCGTGGGACCTGACTGTGCATGGGATAGGTAAGAATAATTTTGCTTTTTTATTTTATTTTTATTACAGGAAATGGTTTTTGCAGTAAAATAAAAGATGGTCAAAAACATGTGTCTTTATTTCATTAAAATGATTTTTAATTAAAGTGTGTGTGTTTTATTTTTAATTCATGCAATAGGATTAATAATTGATAGTTGTCTAATTGACAGCTCTCAATTATTAACCTGGCTTAAGGTCACCTTTCAATAGCAAGGTGGCTTTAACCCCATATTAACCCATTCGCCACCGCTACAGGGCAATGGGAATAGACGGGCAAAGTGCCAGAAAGGGCGAATCTAATTATAGATTTGTCTTTCCTGGGGTGTCTGGGGGCAGATGTTAGTAGCCGGGGGGGGGGCAAAAATAATGGTCCCTCTCTGGGCTATTATTATCTGCCCCCACTCACTGGCTTTGTCTGTCTGGTTGCGAAAATAGGGCGGGAGCCCACGCATTTTTTTTCAGCAATTTTACACCTCATATATATATATACATGTCATTGAATTTGTGACACATATATATATATATATTTATATTTGTAGTTCATACACTTCTACATAGTATAATAGCCGCTAATTCAATTGCCGGCTTTTGTGAAAATGCAGAACCCGACATGAAATGACACTTGGTGTACATAGGGTTAACCATGTCTTTTCATGTCCTTTGCTATCTAATTTGCACAAACAATTAAATCAGTCTATGTGTGCAAAATTTCACACCTGTAGGGGTTAATTAAAGGTGTAAATTCGTAGCAAAAAAGTCCGTTTTTTTTACAACGAATTTACACCTTTAATTAACCCCTACAGGTGTGAAATTTTGCACACATAGACTGATTTAATTGTTTGTGCAGATCAGATAGCAAACGACATGAAAAGACATGGTTAACCCTATGTACACCAAGTGTCATTTCATGTCGGGTGCTTCTGTCTTTTCACTGAAGCCGGCTTTACCCGGCAATTGAATCAGAGGATATTTTACTATGTAGAAGTGTATATACTATACATATATGTATATATATATGTCACAATGACATGTATATATATATATATATGTATTCTATGTGTGTATATTTAGTGTTCACAAGGAAAGAATGGGGTTTTTTTAGTTGCGATATTTTGTTCCCATAGACTTACATGGGACTTCCGGTATCGGTATCGGGTATCGCCGATATTTTAGTGATATCGGCGATACCATTCCGATTCCGATACTTTAGGATATCGGAAAGTATCTCTCAACTCTAATCGTGAGGCGTTTCTCTGAAAGCTCCCACTCCCGATTTATCATGTCCAATATACTCTTATGGACTGGAAAGCCGACCAACCGCTCCGCCTGGGCCCCGCCAAAAAATTCATCCTGTACGGAATGAGGGACCGGTAGGTCCTCCAACCCCATAGTGTTACGTACCGCACTTACTAGTTCCTCAATATATTCTGAGGAGAACAGGAATTTCCTTAATTCCGCGGTTTTAACTAAGGGATTCTCCCACTTGGTTGATGACGACCCTTGGGAAATATCGGACTCGGTATCCAAAGTTCCGCCTGAATCTTTCTCTTTTTTGGGAGAGATGGACCAGGTGAGGGTGGTGGAGGCGGGGGTGGGGGAGTTAATGCGGCTAGCGAAGATTGCACTTCTTGTTTCACCAGGGTGCGGATCTCGTCTAGCCACGAGGGATGCTCTGCACTAATCACTTTCACTTTTGACAGAGTTTTTTCTCCCATTTGGGAGGTAATTTCAGGGAAAAATTGCACATTTATTCCTTTTAATCGAGGGTCTCTGGGCGGAACCTTCTCCCTGAAACAAAGGGAGAGAGGGAAAAAAGGGGGATAAGGGGGGTCCAGGAGCCTCTAATAAGGGAGGGGGCCTTAGTACTCACTGAGGCCAGAGAAGCGCTGAGCTCTGCAGTTGCAGGGCTGGACGTCTCCATGGCAGGAAGATTCGGCCCAAGGACGCTTACCTGCAGACGTTTTCGGCAGTTTTTATACCATCGGTATAAGCGCTGCCCAGCGCTTGGATTCCCCCTCCCCCTCCGGTCCCAGCGCAGGTGGAAGACATGCGCTTGCGGTGACAGGGGCTGCAGGAGCCCTGCGTTTCACCGCAGTGGAACGCAAGACCCGGAAGTGATGCAGCACTTCCGGGTCACCGCACATGGAGGGGAAGACGCCGGAGAGCTGCCTTCAGGAGGCCTTCGGCGGGGAGAGAACGGACCGCTTTATCCCCTGAGGAGACGCAGGGAGTCCGTCTCGATGTGGTCCCGAGTCGGGAGCAGCTCTGGAGGAGGGAGACACAAAGGCCCCGACCACCGCCGCCCGGCAGAAATATATCGCACATGGAGTGCGTCCAGGTACTGCTGCACAGCCGGCCACCAGGGTACGAGGATCTCTCCGTGCCCCAAGGGGGGCAGGAAAACACTGGTTAACGGGAGGTGGGAGGGGTTTTTAACCTCTCTGTATTCCTGTCCCCCAATAGGACAAGGAGACATCCTCCTATGCTGTCGTGGAAGGCTACTAGAGAAAAATAAGTTCTGACCATCGTGGCAAATGGACATATAGGTTTCCTGACACAAAAGGAAGCTAGAGTCTAAAAAGTCCCATTGGCCATTTTGAAAATTGTAAGAGTAATATTTTTATTTTTAGTACAAATTGTGATATTTTAGAAAAATGCAGTCAACATTTAAAAAAAAAAAATTTCACACTAACACTGATTTAAACAGTAGGTCATTTTCTGGTGATGGCTTCCCTTTAAGTTGATGATCTCAAGTACCTATACAATATATGTAATCTTCTTTTTCCATTTATCTTGAATTATTTATTTATTCATGTTGGATTAACATTAGAAATATATTTGAAGCCTGGAATTGGAAAATGACTGACAGCAAATCCAAATCTAGAACACAGTCACTTGACTGCATAAGGAAGCTGCCGGAAGATTCTGCGGAGCTTCACTATTACATCTTTTAAGCTTGTCTGTTACATTTATGTCATTCACCTGTCAATGTGTAAGCACTCACCCAACAGACTGACACTGTCACATGGACCAACGGAACAAGAGAATAGAAAACTGAAGTGTACATTTTATTATGTTTACCTTATGTACTATAGCTAACATTTCCATGAAATTATTATAAAGTGCAAGCCAGTCTGTTCTTTGTAACTTTTCTGCAAACATAGATTTGGGGTTGATAACAATTAGGGTTGATAACAGCTGTGATTTGTCAAAAATCACAGCTGCCATCAATCACTGGGGTTAATAATAGAAAGGTGTCTATTAGACACCCCCATTACTAACACAGTAAAAAAAGTAAAAATACTTTATTTGAATAAATACTCCCCCACAAATTTATTAAAAAGAAATAAAAAATTCCCATTCAGGTCCAAATTATCCAAATTAGTCCAGAAAAGGATATCTGAAAGACAGAAAAACGCAGAAGACAAAAATACGCTGCATCCAGAATGCTAGTACCCTAAGGGTTAAAGGAGATGTTTTTTTTCTCTTTTTAATTTTGCCTTACATATAAGTCATTATACAGGAAAGAATGTTTCCTAACATTCCTGTAAAATCCATTTTATCTTCGGTTTGTACATTTTATTGTCAGTCCGTAAAAGTGGAGTAATATTCTGACAACATTGTTCCCAGCAATGACCTGGAAGTCAGAAATGCATCTATGCGCCTTCGCTATGCTGTTCCCATTCCATTTGAGCTCTGTGTCCATCCAATTCACTGATATTCCTGCCTCTCCTGCCCTCCTTTTAGGGTCTTCTGGAAAAATGCTAAAGTTTCCCATTGACTTCCATTATACTCAAGTAAAGCCCATCCAAACATCCGTCCTGCTCGATTTAAAGTACTGAGCATGCCAGCATTTTAGTGCTCGATCACCAGGTAGCACCAGAATAGCAGAGATGAGTTGTGTTATCAGGTGCCTTGTATTTTTATCAGGTGCACCAGTATTAGGAGAGCTTGTTAACAGGTGCCTTGTTGCTTGAGAGTTACAACACCATCAATAACAGCACTAAGCTTGGTAGTAGGAGCTTGTACCAGGATAGCAAATAACGAGACTCCTGGCTTGAGCCGAGCCAAATGAAAGTGTAGCTTGAATCCTGAAAACTACATAGCAGGGAACATTACTACCTCAATACTCAGGCATCACATAGTTGACTGAGCCAACTTTCTAAGGCCTTACAAGATGATATCAAAGGTGCTTATCAGATTTAATTACCTGGGCTTAAAAACTACACCAAAACTTTCCACAAAGACTACATGTGTAGATCTAATATAAAAATGACAGATTTAAATTTAACATTTTAAAGGTAATGCCTTTTAAAGCATTCCAGGACTTATAATTCACATTTGAATTCAATAAATTCAGAAGTACCATAGTGATAATTGTTAGCGGTCCCTGATTTCCTGCTACTCCTGGACTATAAGAGAATGAAGTTTATTTAAACCCCATCTAAAAGATGGTGTAATAACAGGGTCTGTTACCAGGAAAGGTAGACAAAGCTGGTGACATGGCTTCAGCATCCCCAAAAATGTTGGCAACTATGGTACAGTATTATGTCTTTGTAATTTATGATCTAAAGAGCTACTTTACATTTTCTGACATGGAGTGAGTAACACACTTTCCTTAATCTTCTACACAGACCTTGGCAAATTGTACCCCGCTGGCCAGATCCAGCTCTCTGGATATTTTAAGACAGCCAAAGGGCTTAAACAGGGGCCCATGTGCTGCACTATGCCCTCACCTACGCTCCTTCCATCTACCGCCGCTGCCCGATGTCACTGCTATCTATATCCTCAGGGGAGCGAGGTGAGTATTTGTTGTTTTTTTCATGTGTATAGGACATTTCTATGTATGTAGGAGGCTATGTAGAACTCATACTATATATTTGGAATCTAAGTGGGGCTCACTCTGTACATACGGAGGCTATGTGATGCTCACACTGTATATACGGAGGCTATATGGGGCTCACACTGTATATAAGGAGGCTCTGTGAGGCTCACACTGTATATATGTAGGCTATGTGAGTCTCACACTGATTTATGGAAGCTTTGTGTGGCTATGTCGGGCTCACACTGTATATATGAAGGCTATGTGGGGCTCACACTGTATGTATGAAGGCTATATGGGGCTAGCACTGTATATATGGAGGCTATGTGGTGCTCTCACTGCGTATAGGAAACTATGTGAAGCTCACACTGTATATATGGAGGCTATGTGGGGCTCACACAGTCTATATGGAGGCTATATGGGGCTCACACTATACATGGAGGCTAAGTGGGGCTTACACTATATATGGATGCTATGTGGTGGCTCATACTGTATAAAGGAGGCTATGTGGAGGGCTCATACTATATATATATATATATGTATAGTGAGGCTATGTGAGGCACATGCTGTATAACAGAGGCTATGTGGGGCACATGCTGTATAGCAGAGGCTATGTGGGGCACATGCTGTATAGCAGAAGCTATGTGTGGCACATGCTGTATGTCAGAGGCTATGTGGGGCTCACATTGTATAAAGTGATGCTAAAGGAGGGCTCACATTGTAAATATAGAGGCTATGTGGAGGCTCATACTGTATATAAGAGGCTACGTGGAGGCTCATACTCTATATATACGAGTCTGACCTCCATCTTTCAACTTCCATCTTTCAAATTACAGATTTCTAATTACTATACTATGAATTAGACTAGAATTCTAGAATGCATTTGGCCACTCATCGCTCCTGCAATATCATCTGTACCACTCTAATCAAGCTGTTTCTCCTCTTCCTACAGGTATGCACCAAATTTCCCCAGCTTTGCCAAATTCCTGTGACTGTGTTTTGTGAACTACATTAATTTTGCATGGTATGCACCAAATTTCCCCAGCTTTGCCAAATTCCTGTGACTGTGTTTTGTGAACTACATTAATTTTGCATGGTATGCACCAAATTTCCCCAGCTTTGCCAAATTCCTGTGACTGTGTTTTGTGAACTACATTAATTTTGCATGGTATGCACCAAATTTCCCCAGCTTTGCCAAATTCCTGTGACTGTGTTTTGTGAACTACATTAATTTTGCATGGTATGCACCAAATTTCCCCAGCTTTGCCAAATTCCTGTGACTGTGTTTTGCGAACTACATTAATTTTGCATGGTATGCACCAAATTTCCCCAGCTTTGCCAAATTCCTGTGACTGTGTTTTGCGAACTACATTAATTTTGCATGGTATGCACCAAATTTCCCCAGCTTTGCCAAATTCCTGTGACTGTGTTTTGTGAACTACATTAATTTTGCATGGTATGCACCAAATTTCCCCAGCTTTGCCAAATTCCTGTGACTGTGTTTTGTGAACTACATTAATTTTGCATGGTATGCACCAAATTTCCCCAGCTTTGCCAAATTCCTGTGACTGTGTTTTGTGAACTACATTAATTTTGCATGGTATGCACCAAATTCCCCAGCTTTGCCAAATTCCTGTGACTGTGTTTTGTGAACTACATTAATTTGCATGGTATGCACCAAATTCCCCAGCTTTGCCAAATTCCTGTGACTGTGTTTTGTGAACTACATTAATTTTGCATGGTATGCACCAAATTTCCCCAGCTTTGCCAAATTCCTGTGACTGTGTTTTGTGAACTACATTAATTTTGCATGGTATGCAATCATCTATGCAGCTTTTTCTCTGTTTTTGACTGTTTATGAAGTGCATATAGTATCCCTGGCATTTCACTTACCCATCTTCCTGTATTCACAATGCATTCATTCCCCTTGTGTCTTACATGCATACCTAAGCTGCCAGTCCCTTCCCCTCTTTTATTAGCTTTGCTTAACTGTGACCATGTGGTCTGGGTAATCACGCCCACAACCCCCCTCACAGCTGCTTCCTCTCAAGTGCACATTTAGCCTCAGACACGAGTCTGACAAGACGAGTCTGACCTCCATCTTTCAACTTCCATCTTTCAAATTACAGATTTCTAATTACTATACTATGAATTAGACTAGAATTCTAGAATGCATTTGGCCACTCATCGCTCCTGCAATATCAACTGTACCACTCTAATCAAGCTGTTTCTCCTCTTCCTACAGGTATGCACCAAATTTCCCCAGCTTTGCCAAATTCCTGTGACTGTGTTTTGTGAACTACATTAATTTTGCATGGTATGCACCAAATTTCCCCAGCTTTGCCAAATTCCTGTGACTGTGTTTTGTGAACTACATTAATTTTGCATGGTATGCAATCATCTATGCAGCTTTTTCTCTGTTTTTGACTGTTTATGAAGTGCATATAGTATCCCTGGGATTTCACTTACCCATCTTCCTGTATTCACAATGCATTCATTCCCCTTGTGTCTTACATGCATACCTGAGCTGCCAGTCCCTTCCCCCTCTTTTATTAGCTTTGCTTAACTGTGACCATGTGGTCTGGGTAATCACGCCCACAACCCCCCTCACAGCTGCTTCCTCTCAAGTGCACATTTAGCCTCAGACATGAGTCTGACAAGACGAGTCTGACCTCCATCTTTCAACTTCCATCTTTAAAATTACAGATTTCTAATTACTATACTATGAATTAGACTAGAATTGGACTGGAATTTGACTGTAAGTTGACAGAATATATAACCACTACCATGTTTCCTTTTCTTTTCACTTTCACCCCCATACTACTTACTTTTTTCCTACTCCCTGTAATCCCCCCACCTAGTAAGGAAGTAGTCATTTTCCCCTCCATTCTCCCCAGACATCTCACCTTTTCCTCAGAATGTTCCTCCACGTACAATCCTATTTCTCCAGAAACACACGGCCACACCATGTCTTATCCTGTTCCCACCTTCTAACGCTCTGTCTGTTACTCCTCACTGCTGGTGACATATCCCCAAATCCTGGCCCTCCTCAACACATCCCCACACTCACTTCTATCACCCTGCCACGATCCTCTACACGTCTTCGCAACCATGATAACCTCATACCCATTCACCCAGCCCCCACTCCCCCGGTCCCTCTACCTGGAGCATTAAGGAACGCACGCTCTGTCTGCAATAAACTGTCATTTATCCACGACCTCATCATCACCAATAAACTCTCCTTCCTTTGGCATCACCGAAACCTGGCTCACCCCCTCGGACTCAGCCTCACCAGCTGCACTCTCATACAGTGGATTCCACCTATCTCACACCCCCCGCCCCAGCAACAAACGTGGTGGAGGAGTTGGTTTGCTCCTATCTGACACTTGCTCCTTTGGCCCAATTCCACTACCCCCCTCCGCTACTACTCCTTCATTTGAGGTGCACTCCGTCCGCATCTACTCCCCCTCCAACCTCCAGCTGGCTGTCATCTACCGCCCCCCAGAACTTGCCATCTCCACCTTTCTCGATCACTTCACCACCTGGCTGCTCCATTTCCTCTCTGTTGACATCCCCACTATCATTATGGGTGACTTCAACATCCCCATTGATGCTTCCACCCCAGCGGCCTCTAAACTTTTATCGCTCACTGCATCCTTTGGCCTCACTCAATGGTCCTCTGCGGCCACTCACAAAGATGGTCACACGCTCTACCTTATCTTCACCCACCTCTGTTCCCTTACTAATCTCACTAACTCACCCCTTCCCTGTCTGACCACAACCTACTGACGTTCTCTTCTCTCTCCTCTTCTAGTGCACAACCCCCACTCCACAAACTCACTCACCCTCGCAGAAATCTCAAACACCTCAATTTACCAATGCTCTCTGAGTCCCTCCTCCCTCTTACAGACATATCTTCACTTCATGACACAGATTCTGCTGCAACCTTTTATAACACTGCAATAACAGCAGCACTTGATTCGGCTGCCCCCTCACACATAGCAAAACTTGTACAATCAACAGGCAGCCCTGGCTGACCAGCCTCACCAAAGAACTGAGACGGGCTTCCAGGGTTGCTGAGCGGAGATGGAAAAAATCCCGCTCTGCCGAGCACCTAACCGCATACAAGCAGTCCCTCACCAGCTTCAAATCCACACTCACTGCTGCAAAGCAAACTTACTTCTCATCTCTCATATCCTCCCTGTCTCACAACCCTAAACAGCTCTTCAACACTTTCAATTCTCTACTCTGTCCCCCAGCACCTCCCCCTTCTCCTCTCATTTCTGCTGAAGACTTTGCCTCTTTCTTTAAGCAGAAGATCAATACGATCAGAGAAAGCTTTGGCCCACAGCCCCCATTGCCCCTCTTAGCTGCTCAACCCTCTTCCTCCAAAGCCAACTTCTTCACCATGACAGAAGATCAGCTTTCCACCCTCCTATCAAGATCACACCTCACCACTTGCATGCTTGACTCGCTGCCATCCCACCTCATCCCTAGCCTCGCCACCGTCTTCACTCCTACTCTAACACACCTCTTCAACCTCTCACTTACAAATGGTGTCTTCCCCTCATCCTTCAAACATGCCTCGATCACACCCATTCTCAAAAAGACCTCCCTTGACCCATCCTCTGTGTCTAGCTATCGCCCGATATCTCTTCTCCCTTATGCCTCAAAACTACTGGAACAGCATGTCCATCTTGAACTGTCCTCCTACCTCTCCTCCTGCTCCCTCTTTGACCGCTTACAATCAGGCTTCCGACTGCATCACTCAACTGAAACTGCCCTAACTAAAGTCACCAACGACCTACTAACCGCCAAGAGCAAGCGTCACTACTCTGTCCTCCTTCTCCTGGACCTGTCTTCTGCCTTCGACACTGTGGACTATTCCCTCCTGTTACAGATTCTCTCATCTCTTGGCATCACAGGCTCGGCCCTATCCTGGATCTCATCATATCTAACAAACCGAACTTTCAGTGTCTCCCTCTCCCACACCACCTCCTCACCTCGCCCCCTGTCTGTCGGTGTTCCCCAAGGCTCAGTTCTTGGACCCCTACTCTTCTCCATCTACACCCTCGGCCTGGGACAGCTCATAGAATCCCATGGTCTTCAGTATCATCTCTACGCCGACGACACGCAGATCTACCTATCTGGACCTGACCTCACCTCCTTACTGACCAAAATCCCACAATGTCTGTCTGCTATTTCTGCTTTCTTCTCTGCTCGCTTTCTAAAACTGAACATGGACAAAACAGAATTTATCATCTTTCCCCCATCTCACTCTACCCCCCCCACCAGACCTGTCCATTAACATCAATGGCTGCTCACTTTCCCCAGTCCCGCACGCTCGGTGCCTCGGAGTGATCCTCGACTCTGCCCTCTCTTTCAAGCCACATGTCCAAACCCTAGCCTCCTCCTGCCGTCTCAAACTCAAAAATATTTCCCGGATCCGTGCATTCCTTGACCATGAAAGTACAAAAACACTAGTGCATGCCCTCATCATCTCCCGCCTCGACTACTGCAACCTCCTACTCTCTGGCCTTCCCTCTAGCACTCTGGCACCACTCCAATCCATCCTGCACTCTGCTGCACAACTAATACACTTGTCTCCCCGGTATTCCCCAGCCTCTCCTCTCTGCCAAGCCCTTCCATTGGCTTCCTATCATTCAGAGGCTCCAGTTCAAAACCCTAACCATGACCTACAAAGCCATCCACAATCTGTCTCCTCCATACATCTGTGACATGGTCTCCCGGTACATACCCACACGCAACCTTCGATCCTCTCAAGATCTCCTCCTCTACTCCCCTCTTATCTCTTCTTCCCACAACCGCATACAAAGCTTCTCCCGTGCCTCTCCTATACTCTGGAACTCTCTACCCCAACACATCAGACTCGTGCCTACCATGGAAACCTTCAAAAAGAACCTGAAGACCCACCTCTTCCGACAAGCCTACAACCTGCAGTGATCATCAGTCTACTGAACCACCGCACGATCAGCTCTTCCCTCTCCTAGTGTATCCTCACCCATCCCTGTAGACTGTGAGCCCTTACGGGCAGGGTCCTCTCTCCTTCTGTACTTGTGTGTGCCTTGTATTGCTCATGTTTACTGTACTTGTCTATATTTGCCCCTCTTCACATGTAAAGCGCCATGGAATAAATGGCGCTATATAAATCTATAATAATAAAATAATAATATATAGGGGCTGTGTGTGGGCTCATACTGTATATAGGGGCTGTATGCGGATTCATAAAGCATATAGGGGATGTCAGCATACTTATTTCTGATCAATATTAAGTGATAATATTAATATTAATAATTATAATTAGTATGTTAATATTAATATTGAGCAGAATTAATTTCAGCCTATTGATTTGACCTTCAACAATAGTCATGGTCTCTCTTGTGGCCCCTCGTGAAAATTAATTACCCAGCCCTGTTCTACAGTATACAGTATACTGTATACACATGGTCATATATCTATAGTACAGCCCTTACAGAAAATAGTGAATCTGTTTCATGAAAAAACAAACTTATTTGTAATCCTGAACAATAAATGTATATATTTTTAAATGATAGGTTTAAGTGAAATTCAGTGAATTTTACATGCACCCTTAAAATTAGGTTTCAGTGACGGCCCATTAATATCAAGAATTTTTCATATATGCCTCATAATTTGCACAATCTTTTTACAGTAATGAGTTCTAGTCAGCTGTTTTCATAAAACTGTTTTTTTTCTGCTATCACTAGATCATCAGCATGTGATGTGTTTAGCTGGAACAATACATATAGTTTTCACAGGTGTTTTCCCGACTCCGGCGAGGTGTGCAGCAGTATCTTTGATTAACATTTTATGTGGGTAACAGGCAGGCCAGCAGGCACTGAACAGGTGCGATGCGATGGCTGATTTTATTTCGCAGTAAGTAATCCAGGAGTTATAAACTAACAAAGAAAAATAATACCTGGGAGGAAACAAGTGTGGAAAAATAATAAAATAAGGAAAGCATGAGGATACAGATGTAGCAAAGCTGAATTTGTCATTGGCAGCAAATTATTACCGTATCAATATGAGTATTATGATTTTCGACTGCATTGACGGCCAACATTCTTAGATAAGCTTATTCAATTCATGGTTTCCAACAAATAATTATTATTTTTACAGGAGCAGATATTGACAACCCAGGGCATCTGTGTCGTACTTGTGTCTGCTCCCCATTACCCTCCGTCATGCCATATTGGTGAATAGACATGCTCCAACATACAAGAACAATGCACATACATATGCATATTCGCAATAGGCACATATACTCCACATATTTTCCCTATGCACATGCATAAACATTATACATTAAACTTGCATACAGCACATACATTGCATATGTATGCTTATTGTGCACAAATATATAAATGGCATAAATATAGTTTTCTGTATATTCTACCAAAGAAAGTAAAAAAAATGCCTGTGTATGCCCCAAATTTTGTAATTTTTCAAAGTAAGCTGTCATGTATGTACATGATGAATAATACTATCATAATTTGCGATGTGACTTGTTTCCTGTATCTTTCACCAGTATTCCCATTTGTAGGCTCTATCTCTAAGCTTTTTCTGAATGAGTGATTGAAGACAAGCAGCTACAATGTATACCAGCTCTTCTTTCTCTGTAATAGACAGAAGCAACCGCAGTATGCAAAATATTATACAGCAGTAATGAGTAGTGTAGCTGTGAATCAATTTCTGGGAGAATCTAAAAAATATTTAGAATTGAGAGTCCTCAGTGGTTGATACCACTGGGAGAATCTAAATCATTTACAAACAACAGCATACAGCAGCACTCTGTAAGTGCTAAGATGTATGCAAACATTGAATATATGAAATGGTAGCTGCATTAGTGCTATATAGAATATACTTATAAAAATGAAGCTACTTAGTGCATAAATTGGCCAATTCATGTGTGGCCATTAGTGATGAGTGAATGTGCTTGGATAACATCTTATCAGAGCATGCTTGGGTGTTATCCGAGCATCTGGTAGTGCTCATATAATATAATATGCTTGAGTCCATGTGGCGGCATTTGCGCCTGTTTTTTTTGACAGCCTCAACACGTGAAGATTTTCTAACAAACAGGCAATCCCTGCATGTTTTAAATCATGCAGCTGCAGAGACTCTAACATAATATATGAGCACTACCAGATGTTCGGATAACACCAGAGCATAAGACGGCGGATAAGACGTCATCCGAGCATGCTCGCTAATTACTAGTGCCCATCAACCATGGCAAGGAGGCCTTTCTTTGATAGGACTAGTGACGGGCTAACCCGAACAGTAAAGTTCTCTAGGAAGTCCTTGTTACTGTTTGGATTTGGCACCCTGAACATCGGCTGGGACTGGTGGTTACAGAGACGTCGGCCAATGTGAATACTAATCCCATCAGTCTACGCCTGCTGCTGCTAATAACAGCGAAAGTAGGAGAGGCTGATGGGAGTATTCATCAGTCAGCACCTGTGCTATAAATAAATAAATAAATAAATAAAAAAATGACTTGGCGTCTTTCTATTTTTGATAACCAGCATGGCAAAACTGACAAGGCGATGGATATATCCCTCATTTGTCAGCTTTATCATGGCTGGCTATCAAGAATACAGGGGTCCCCATGCCTTTTTAAAATTATTTAAAATGGCTCATTTATTCTGGTGCTTTGACTGGCTACTCCCACTTGCCCAGTGATGGTGGTAAGTGGGCTTCATATTTGTGAGGCTAATGTCACCTTTGTATTTCCAGGTGACATCAAACCCAGCAGTTAGTAATGGAGAAGCATTTATAAAACAGCTCTCCATTACTGACCACATAGTCATATTGTCAATAAAAAACACCCAGAATAAAGTTCTTAATTAGAAATAAAAATTCACACCGTTTTACAAATTTATTAAAAAAAAAAAAAAAAAACAGTTATACTCACATTACACCCATTCCATTGAAGCCCTCGTCCCCGGTAAAAAAACAAAAATAATAAACCACAATATCCCTCACCTGTCTGACATACTGTCCCACATCACATTCCATTACTGTGATAATTGGTTTTCAACCTGGATGGTGCCAAGATGCAACCATCCAGGCCAAAAACCACAGGAGAATGAGCTGCAGCGAGCGCAGCATCAATGACTAGCGGTGACATCATCGAGGTTACCGCAGGTCACTAAGGCTGAGTTCCCAGCTCACTTCAGTGTGAGTCGAGCCGATGAGCTGCGGTGACCTCAGTGAGATCACCACTAGTTCTGTGAGAAAAAGTCACATGGTGCAGCGCTGAGCTCAGTGAGTTCACTGCAGTTCACCGTAAGAAGTTTCTCATTTTAAACATGATGTACTTATTTAAAAAATAAATATAACTTCTCCTAATAGGGACGAGCAAATCTTGTTGAAGCAAATTGAATTTATGTTGAAATTTTTTAAAAATTAGGATTCTCCTGCATCAAAGGTTTTGCGACATGCTTTGTGCGAATTCAGCAGAATTGGCAGACAGTTTATTATGCTCAATGGTCAGTAGAGACCATAAATAACTTTTGATTTGTATCGAATAACTCCTATTTGAAACAAATTTCCTAGCCAAACTGAAGCAAACTGCTGAATTCAAATTTAAGCAAATTTGTTCATTACTATATTCTAGCCATTAATGTGAACCTATCAGGTGAATCACTTAGCCCAAGCAGCATGAATCACAGGTATATTACTCTCTGAAATGCTCCAGTGATTCAAAGAAAATATAGTTTATGCCGGCTCCCTAACTTTAATGCAAGCTCAGGAACTGAGTCCGCACGTTTGTCGGCAGATGATTCAGCCATCATCTGCCTCTAACAGTCGCGGCTGTTAAAGAAGTTGTCCACTACTCATACTCATACCCCTCACTTGGCCCCAATAACATAATAAATCTTATACCCACCTCACGTGCCGGCACTGTTCCAGCAATTTGAGAACTTGCTCTCCCCGTGGCTCTCTTGTTGTGTTGTGACATGTGACGCCGGTACCCAATTAGCGCTGGCATCACTGTCTCTGCCTTTGGGCAAATCGAACAGGAAGAGGAAGCCAGGGATCAGCTACAGCCTGGAAATATGCGGTAAAGACTATGCAAGCAGCAGCAGGCAGTAGTAGAATTTCAGCTGCAACACGAACGGGTGATTTACTCTGTAGAACAACAACACTTCACCAACAATGAGTGGGCCTCCATACCTGACATGCCATGTTGTGCTGCTTGGAATACTCCACCAATATGGCCAGTGCTGATGATGCCATCATTACCGTTACTATCCCACTTGTATGCCTCCTAGAAAAACAAAGCTTCAGGCGATGATGGATAAGGTGATGGCACAGGAGGAAGAGGAGGAACAGGGACTATTCACTCCATTATCATGCCAAGCATCCACACATGCCTTGGAGGATGTATTCCTGTACCAAACGAGGCCAGGTCCACAAATGTCCAGCCAAGGGACAGTTTTGTATTATGAGGGGGAGGATGAGAGACAACTGTGCTCACAGTAGGGGCCCATTGAGACTCTTTCGCCCGGGGCCCATGAAAACCTGGAGCCGACACTGCTTTGGTCCACAACATGGTTATATGCAGGACAGGGATGGCCCGCCTAGAAAAGTAGTGGCGGTTGGGAATTACATACTGCAGGACATCTACCGCCATCAGTTGTTTAAACTGTCATCTCCATCAGCTGGAATGGCAGTATTTTAAAGGCCAGTAATTTGGAAAGGGTGTCATTCAGCACAATGGCTCATGGGTGGCTTGGGGGGTGTCTCCCCTTTTTCTCAAGGGTTTGGGGGATTGAAGGATGAACACTTGCATGGGACAAAAATCCATGAAGAGAGGAAAGATTTGGCACTACTGCGCTGCCACCACCTCCGCTCTGCTTAGCGGTTACACTACACATACATAAAAAATGCCATAAACCCTCAATGAACAGATGCTCAATCCAAAGAAACAAACAGATCCAATGTCCAAACAAGAAGAAATTGAAGAATGGCACTCACCGTTCAAATACTGAAGACTTTATTCAATAGGTAAAAGACATCGGCACGGGAGTAATGTGCCAATGTCTTTTACCTGTTGAATAAAGTCTTCAATATTTGAACGGTGAGTGCCATCCTTCAATTTCTTCTTGTTTGGACTTGCATGGGACAGTGTGGAGATGCTCGATGACACTGGTGGTGGTAGTGGTGGTGCAGTCACATCCTCTTTTTGTGGGGAGGCAGGTCACCCTACTGATCGTGAGAGGGAGGAAGAGGCAGAGACCACAGCATAAATGGGAGCAAGAGGAGGCTCAGGTTCAGAAGATTTATTCCTTGCTTCTGGGTCTAATGGCACAGCGTGCAAACAATCCATCGCTTGTCATCAGCACATTCACTGAAAAAAAAAAGGTCATGCCAGGGAGCTCTTTTGTGAGCTGTCTTTGGTGTACTGATTTCAGCAGAGTGGTGGGCAATAGCAGACAACGTACTGGCTAAAGGCTGCCCACAGTGCCTTTGCATCCTGCTCCCTCTTTTGCTGTGCTGTTAGGGTAGCGAGGTGACCTCCTCTTCCTCCAAACTGCACATGTCACTAGGATGGCCTCCGCGCCATGTGGAGTCTAGGACCTCATCATTCCCCACATCATATTCCTCTGACTCCTCAACCTTGCCCTCTTTGCTGGTCTGCACACTGCAGAAAGACGCTGCAGTTGGAAACTGAATTTTGTTATCATCTATCATGTGCTCCAGTGGTCCACTGACCGTGTGCACTAGCCCTCCCATGTACTCAGCCTCCAACCTAACAAGTGGTTGGGCATTAGTGCACTCAGTCTCTTCCAATTCTGGGGCACGGCCAAGTGGATGGGCCACAGAATCACAGCTAGAGGAGTCATGAAAAAGCAGAAGAGACTGCTGCATGGCTTGTGGCTCAGACTGCATGGCTGATTTGGTGAGGTGGCAGCTATGGACCTCAAGTGCCAAATGTGCACTTTCTGCAGACAACCAAGTGGAAGATAATGTGAAGGCGCTGGAGCCATTCTCAACCATCCACTCTAACACATTTTCAACATCTTGTGGCCTCACCATTCGTGCAGCAGTATTTGTGTCTACAAAAGGAAGCATCAGAGGAAGGTGTTGTATTTGGGCACGCAGCAGCTACCACCACCACGGCCTCATTTTTTTAAGTGGTTTTGCTTCACACTACTCGCAAAGAGATGGCGGAAGATAAGATTTATTTATTTGCAACACTAATAGAAAACACACAGTGGTCCTGAAAAATTATTTCTTTGGCCTGTAAATTGCAATGAGATGGCTGATTCCAATAATTTATTTGCAACATAAATAGAAAACACAAAGCGGCCCTGAAAAATTATTTCTTTGGCCTACAATTGGCAACAAGATGGCTGATGGCAATTATTTATTTGCAGTACCAACAGAAAATACACGGCGGTACTTAAAAATTATTTATTTGGCCTATAGATGGCAATGAAATAGCTGATGCCAATTATTTATTTACATCTCTAATAGAAAACACACAGCCGCTTAAAGGAACAGTACTCCCACAGGTGGGGGGTGTAAAGTGTATACATAGCAACTTTAAGGAACAGTATTCCCACATGCAGGGGTGTGTAGAGTACACACAGCAACTTAAAGTAACAGTGCTCTCACAGGCGTGGGGTGCAGAGTACACACAGTGGAATAAAGGAACAGGACTCCCACAGATGGGGTGCAGAGTACACACAGTGGTTTAAAGAAACAGTACTTCCACAGGTAGGGTTGCAGAGGTTTGGCATAGTACTCCAATAGATATGGGTTGCATAGTACACTCTGCGGCTTTTGGCACGGTATTCCCACAGATATGTGCTGCAGAGTACACACAGCAGCCTTTAAACAGGGTGGGTCACTTGGTGCGCCAGCCAATCACAGCGATGACAATATTTGGCATGGCTTTGATGACTCCAGAAGTTCTCATAGTCTAAAAGCTTGTTGATTGCACTACAGCCTTTCAAAGAGATTTATTAGACTTACGAATCAGAACAGGAAATGAATGCACATTAAAAAGTCCATGTTCATGGTTCGGTACCATACACTAGGTGTCCGGTGCAGACCTCGAACTTTACCGTTTGGGTTCACCTATTCCTAACTGAAAGTGTAAAAATAAAAAATAGCCTGGTTGGAAAGGGTGGTAATGATCAGGCTGGCTGTTCCCAGTGCTAGTGCAGATAATTGACAGGTCTCTCCTCATGTACACGCAATGAAGAAACATATAATTCACTTGCAACAATACCGGGAACAGCCAGCTAGGGACAGAGCTGGACTTGTCTCATCTCCAGAAATGGATATGTCATAAATGAATAGTAAATGAAGGAGCCACCATTGAGACTTGCATCTATTTTTATAACATGCAGATTTTCACATAGATGAAAGAGAATTTAAACAACTTCTCCATGGGTAGGAGCATGCATTAGAGCCCATTAGTGGAACCTACATTTACTGTATATTTCCTGTGGAAATAACATAAATATATGAATGATAATAACTCTAAGTTTCCTACTCCAACTATACACCATTTTATATACGGGTACATCGCAATCTTTGGTTCTATCGTTGATCCCACTCCAACCCAAGGCAAAGATTCAGTACAATGACCAAATTCTTTAAACAAATATCCCGACAAAGGAAATATGACTTTTTGGCACCTCCCTGGGCACACTGCACCTGGGGCACATACCCCTTTGCACTACTCTAGCTATGTCCCTGCTGTAGGAACTGTTTGGAGATGAGACTCTTTGGTCGGTTAGAAAGGACATGTTACATAACATGTAATATCTGTTTAAATAAACTAAATATTGATTTGTCTCAAAACCAGAATCACTTTTTTTACATGCAGCCAGCTTGATGATCAGTTGAACACCACCTGCAGTGGCCTGTTCTTCCGCACTGTAGGTGACAGAGCAGTTCTACCTCTTCCAAAGGGGCTTGACTGTTGACATTATGCTGATTGACAGCTGTCTCCCAGCAGTAAGGCAGTGGGGAGCTGTCTGTCAATCAGCATGACATCAACAGTCACACCCAACCAACAGAGCAGAATGGAAGAGAAGCAGCTTTTCTGTTGATGTGAGGTGTTTGCTTTGAGCCAGCAGAGATCAACGTCAGGCAGAACAGGCAGGTAGTTAGCAACTACCTGCCTGCAAGTTCTTAAGCCCATAAGAAAAATAAATAGTCCTTGAAAACCTATTTAATATACTGTATGGACTGCTAAAAAAGAAGTTGATCCATTCTGTCTAATACAGTCCCTGACAGAAGTTATGTCGCTTATCCATGTTATGTAAATCAAAGCTTCTAACCTGACGTTAAATTCATCCATTGGTTTTATAAATTTCTCTTTTGAAAGCTGAAACCCTCCCTAATTTGGTTTAGGTTAAGAAAATAAATTGGCATCAATGCTGAAATATTGATCATTTAATGAACACAGAATGGTCAGGTTTTGGCAAGACAAAAGTTTTGTCACCTGGTCACATAATGCACCCAATCCTAGTTTACATCCTCACCAGTGCTCAGTAAATGATCGGTTAATTAGTGGGTGTGTATAAAAAGAAACCCAGCACCCCAGACCTTCACTTGAATTGCAACTTGAGCTCTGACAACATGCCAAAAATCCACCCTGCGACCAAATCCATGATTATCAAGAGGCTGAAGACCAGATCCTCTGCAGAGGTGGCTGGCACCTTTGGTGTGTCTCAGCATCAAGTACAAAGAATTAAAAAAAGATTTGAAGAGACTGGAGATGGGTTTGACAAGCCCAGGTCCGGCAGACCCCGCAAGACAACTGCTCAGGAGGAACGTTTGTTAGTTAGAAAATCCAAAGCAAGCCCCTCTTCCACTGCAGCAGAGCTCCAACAGGCCTGGTCACCTCAAGTCCCTTTGTCAACTAGAACAGTTTGTAGGATTCTGTCTTGAAAAGGCCTCCATGGTCGATTCAGTGCCCAGAAGCCAGCACTAAACAAAAGGCAAATAAAAAACCATGTGGCATTTGCAAAGTCCCACAGCCTGCTAAACAGATGGACGCTGGAAAAGTGGCAGAAGGTGGATTTCTCGGATGAATCTTCAGTAGAATTACACCACAGATGCTGCAAATACTGCAGGAGACCTACTGGAGCCCATATGGATCCAAAATACACCCAGAAACCAGTTAAATTTGGTGGTGGAAAGATCATGGTCTGGGGTTAAATTCAGTATGGGGTGTGCGAAACATTTGCAAGGTGGAAGGCAATATCAATAGCCTAAAATATCAAGAAGTATTAGCTACCTCTTACATTCCAAATTATAAAAGGGGTCAAATTTTGCAGCAGGATGGTGCTCCATCTCATACATCCATCTCTACAACAAAGTTCCTCCAGGCGAAAAAGATCAAGGTGCTCAAGGACTGGCCAGCCCAGTCACCAGACATGAACATCATTGAGCATGTTTGGGGTAGGATGAAAGAGGAAGCTTGGAAGACAAAACCAAGGAATCTAGATGAACTCTGGGAGGCATGTAAGACTGCATTCTTTGCTATTCCTGATGACTTCATTAATAAATTGTATGAATCATTGTTGAACCGCATGGATGCAGTCCTTCAAGCTCATGGAAGTCACACAAAATATTAAATATGACTCTAATAGCACCACAACTTCATTCACCAATGTTATGCAACATATATTTGTATTTTAAGATAATTATTTGTTTGAATATCACATTACTTTCTGTGGGTGACAAAACTTTTGTCTTGCCAAAATCTGACCATTCTGTGTCCATTAAATGATCAATATTTCAGCATTGATGCCAATTTATTTTCTTAACCTAAACCAAATTTTGGAGGGTTTCAGCTTTCAAAAGAATAATTTATACAACCAATGGATGAATTTAACATCAGGTTATAAGCTTTGATTTACATAACATGGATAAGCGACATAACTTCTGTCAGGGATTGCAGTAGAGTATATAAGCTTAAATATTTGGCTCATAGGACATATGTAAAGATAATGAGGCTTTGTTAAATGCAACAGAATTAATTTGGATTAATTTGTGCCAAAAATCTGTATTTAATGCATTGCACCACATTTATTGTGGTTTTGACATGTACTGTTAAAGGCAAAATTTTCTACAGATTGGACAGCGAAATAGGTGTGGCCTAAATTGTAATTCTATTTACAAAATTGTCCTGAATTTATACCATTTGAAGTAGCTTTTAGACTAAAGTAACAAATCACAAAAACACAAAGTAACAAAATCAGCTAATAAACTTTTACTAGATAGTATATAAAAGCAAATTGATTCTTAATCAATTTAATAAATTAAATTTGTTACAAATTTCATGAAAAATTCAGATTTGTCAGGATCTGATTTTTTCAGGATTCCCATTCTCACAATGGATAAGTACTGGGAAAGGATTAAGGGGGTTGCCCGACTTTATGTGACTGCAGACTTCTGAATCGATTCGTAACATTGCGTACACTGCATGCTGTGAGGATTTTCCAGTGCCAGTGCATGTAGCGGGCAGTCATGTGACCACAAGTATGCAATTTGCATACTTCAAGTCACATTTTGACTAGACTTGTCCAGCCTTGCTGAGGCCGTGCATGTCAAGTTATTATGTGACCCCATGTATTCAAATAGCATACTTGCGGTCCCGAATACCAAACTGAAGTGAGTTGAGGACAGGGAACTGAGGCGGCAGGACAGGTGAGCTGTGGTCCTAGAAAAGAGGAATATCTTTTTTTTTAATTCATATCCAAACAATCTGTTTATTATGCTTTGAAGTCTGCAGAACTCAGAGAATATAAATGACTATTCAGTTCAGATTTGTTTCAGACATAATTGAATCTGCCAACCAATTGGAGCGAATCGTCAGAAAACGATTTTTGGGAGCTTTGGTCATCTGTGCTAGACAGTCTAAATTTTTCTCTAAATTTATCTAATTGCATGAGACACTTTGATACATATGGCAAATTTAAGACTGTCTAGTAAACATTTTCACTCTCTAAGGCTAAGTTCACACGTTGCGGAATTGCCGCGGAAATTTCCGCGGCAATCCCGCACTTCTCCAGCAGGAAATACGCACGTTTTTTTTATGCTGATTCCCGCCAGAATAATAGCGTTTTGCAAGCGTAATTAGCTTGCAGAATGCTAGCGTTTTCCTAGCGATCTGTAGCATCGCTTGGAAAACTGATTGACAGGTTGGTCACACGAGTCACACATAGTGTTTCACACGTGTGACCAACTTTTTACTATTGATGCCGCCTATGCCGCATCAATAGTAAAAAGATCTAATGTAAAAATAATAAAAAAAATAATAAATAATGATATTCTCACCTTCCGGCGGCCCCCGCAGCCTTCCCGCCTCTCAGCGACGCTTCCGGCAACTCGCAGTCCCAAGGATGCATTGCGACAAATCACACCGATGACGTGCATCTCGCGAGACCGCTATGCCATCTGGGTGATTCTCGCAAAGGACTCTTGGGACCGGAAGTTGCCGGGAGCGTCGCTGAAGGCGGGAAAGCTGCGTGGGACGCCGGAAGGTGAGAAATATCATTATTTTTTATTTTAATTATTGTTTTACCAGGGATATGGTACCCAGGGCCTGGAGGAGAGTCTCCTCTGCTCCAGACCCTGGGTACCATCCGCACATGAACCGCTTACATTGCGCATAGTGGGCATAGCCACATGCGGAAAGTAAGCGGTTCAATGCATTCCTATGGCGGCGGAATCACCGCGGTTACGCTAAATTAATGAACATGTTGCTTTTTTTTCCGCTAAGCGTTTTTTTCGCGGAAAAAAACGCAACATGTGTACAAAACATGCGGAATCAATTAAAACGTATAGAATGCTTAATGCTTGCGTTTTGTTCGCGGTTTAACCGCGGAAAATAGCGGAAAAACCGCGAAAAAAACGCAATTATTCCTGATCGTGTGCACTTAGCCTAAAAGTTAGACAGGATTAGTAAATGCCCCCTCTATCCTTTTAGCTAGTAGTATATAATATATTACCCTAAAATAATATTGTAACTTCATCAAATATTAACCTACTTTTCGAACGCAATCTGTTATTACAGCATAAAAACAATATGCTCACATGGTACAATACCGAAGAGTTTTTTAAAAAACACAAGGTGAAAAAGCCTTGCCTTATAAATTTGTTTTCGAGTTCAGCGTGTGAAATTACAACTGCAGCAATAAAATCCATCTTGAATCTCTGCTTTGGCAATAGAATGGCTCGCTATAGTTGTTGAATAATGCTTGTCTTCCTCTGCCAGTCAAGGTTGATGTATGACCACAGCGCTGGTACAGCAAATTCCCTTAGCCTGCAACTATTTTGCTTTTTAAGAGTTCAGTTCATTTAGAGAATTTTGCCTCAGAGGTGTTGCCTTCTGCTTTCACACTGTAATGATTACTACCTTCTGCTGTGTACTCATTCCCATTAGGAGGATAAACTTAGTTTTAAAGGTACTGCAGAGAAGTGTTTTAGCAGAAAATCTGCTCCCTGGAGATATCAAGCCTATTATACCAATCGAGACATGGCCTTAAGATTGCAACATTTCAGTGATCAGGAAAAAGCTTTTCCCCTCAGAGACGAGGGTGTCTTTTCCCAATAGAGTCAATTCTGTTAACTCAAGATTCCTCTTCAAATAAGTGGAGCAGAAAAATAGGAGCCTTGTGTGTTTTCTACTTAATTTTTTGCTTTTTGCAAATTAGATGGGGGAAATGTTACATTAGTCGTCAGCACTATTATTCACAGAAAAGGACCTTGTAAATGTAATGAATTTATAAGAAGAAGATAGAGTTACAGTGTAGTTATGGGATGAACTAGGTTGCTGGGACATTTTATCCGGGAAATTGGTACCAACAAGTCACAGTTTTCTGTGCGTGGTAATCTGGCATTTCTTGATATGGCTTCCATTTACAGCCTTTCTGCTTGCCACACTGTCTAAGAGGTATCAGGGGTTGTACTCGCCTTAACCCAAACCCTTACATAGGGATCTGTACATACACAGGGGCCCTTGGGTTGGGGCTGCAGAGTGACGCTGGACAGTGAAGCAGGCTGGCAGAAGATGGATAGAAAGCCAAGTCGATATCAGGAGGTCAGGAACAGAATCGTCAGCTAGTAGAGTAGTCAACACACAGGCCAAGGCAGTCAGAAATAGAAATCAAACTAGCACTGGGCACGGGCAGAGAAGCAGGAGTTAGCTAAACTAAAATGCTTTATAACTGGACACTAGAGATAGGAAGTGTAGGGATTCACTTTCTTTGGTAGGCAATAAGCATTAGGCCTTAGGTAGCGTTCACACAGGCAATACAGCTTTGATCCAAATGTGCAGTTTTTATTGCTTTTCACAGGTTGCACAGCACCAAAAACAAACTCATAAACATAAATCCCTAGCCTTGTCCATGCGCTAACTAAACAAGAACAATCCATAGCTACTCATATACGGCTGAGTTATGCCCAGCTTAGTCAAACAAAACATCTATTGTCGATAGCAACCACTAATACTTGGGGTTTTCTGCACATGGCCGGTGCAGACTCCTCTCAGAGAGGAATTCTGTCCTGTCTCTCTCGAGAACTCCAAGACACATCCAGTCCGATTAGCTTCCTTGAGCTAACTGACTAAGGAGAACAGGAGAGTAGCTAGCCTGGTTATATGCAGGTCAGTCAAGTGATCTAGGATACGTAACTTTGCTACATACTCTGAACCCCTCTGCCTAATGCCGGGGGCTGGGCACCATCTGCCAAAAAACAGAGCCTACAGGGCTTTAAGCTAACCCAAACGTGAGGCTCCTGCTTGATGACATGAGGGTGACCTAGTAATTCCAAGAACCTGCCCCTATTTTTGGGTGCCAACTTTAGGCCATGCTGATTTTTGGAATGCAGATAGTTCTTGCCACTTTGACACCTGCAAGGCTGACTTCTGACAAAGCCAACCGACAAGAGATTTAAAGCAAGTCCTTACCCTTTCAGGGTTTTAGCAAGTTTCCATAATATGGGAAAGGATTTCCTTTACCCCAATTGGTATACTTTATAGTTGACTTCTCCCTCCTTTTCCACCACCCTATAAGTCTTACCGAACAGTCTGTGAAAGCTTTTTTCACTGACTCGTAGACTACTCAGTTCTCGAAAATACATAGACATCTGAACAGCCCGATAGACTATAATGGATATGAGTTCCATTTTTGAAAATCATGGATAGAACCCACATGGAAGTTTCTGCAGTGTAGTGGTTATCATGCTCCCTAACATGTAAAAGGTCCCCGGTTTGAAACCAGGCAGAGACACACTTTTCTGAAAGGGAGGAGATACAGATCAGATATTTGAAAAAACTTTTTGACAGTTAGGGTGATCAATGAGTGGAACAGGCTGCTACTTGAGGTGGCAAATTCTTCAATGGAAGTCTTCAAGCAGAGGCTGGACAGACATCTGTCTGAGATGATTTACTGAATCCTCCATTGAGCAGAGGGATGGACACTATGACCCTGGAGGTCCCTGCCAACTCTATCATTCTATAATTCTTTGAATTCATACCAAAAGAACTGATGTCTGAATGAGCCGTGAGGGAGAGAGATAAAGCAATATTCAATATGGCAAGTATAGGATGATCACAAAGTAGGGAATAAACACCAGTAGCGTGAACATGTTACTGCATGTGACGCTGGATTATAGAAGCATTTCAATGACAGATTAGATATAAATAGGTGAAAAATCATAAAGCACTTAAACTATTTTGCACAGAATTTTTAAGACAGCAGGACCACCGCTTTAAACTATAGTAAATAAATATGGATACCCATTTATTTTCTGGAAATTGAGGACTAAAAATTTGCCATTGTCAGGATTGATAAGGGTTTTATAAATACAAATTTGCCATAAATATCTTTAGTTGGGATAACCTGTTTAAATAAATTCAAGTCACAACATTATGACAAATGTATAATATGATGAATAACATTGACTTCCTACTAACCACACTGACTTACACAGAATTTTTTTGGGGTTCCATCGTGGTGTTGGTTATTTGGTCAGCAAGAATACTTTACATGCAGTGTTGCTCCTGCTGTTAAATATGACAGAAATGTATATGAAGGCGATTCTTTGACTGCAGTGAACCAGCAAGTTGTCACAGCAAGTTTGCAGTTATACAAATGCAATGTACACAAAGTGTGCACCACATGTACAGTCCAAGTGTACATTTCTATTTACTTATTATATATGACTCTTGTCTAAAATATTGCAAATGAACACAATAACAATTAACACCAATTATACATAGTATAAACTTTCTTTATACATTGTGAGAAAGATTACAGGTCTTTCTTTGTGAGCAGGAATACATTGATAATAATCATACATTAAAAGGAAACTCAGTGGGGAACATGAAATGTCAGGTTTCTCCATTGAGGGCAAACTCTAGTAGTTTAGCTGTATTCTCGGGTGATAAGCTTGTCTGACAACTTGACAGATCAGGATAAGCACAAAAAAGTAATGCACATGCTGTGATATATGCTAAAATTGTTCAAAATGTCAGAAATCTTGTTAGAAAATAATAACACTCCACAGAATTAATATATTACGAGCAATGTAGCTGTGATAATATGAAAGAGCTGTCAGATGGAGAGAACATTCAGCTTTGTTATTGTGTTAAGTATTAATAGTAAAAAAAAAATGAAATGAAATAGAAACAATACCATGATGTGTAGGTACAGAAAGAGTTTAAGAAATAGAAAGAGTTTTATTCTATTCTTGAAAGATCACAACACTTCTATGTGGGCTGCATTTGGTATTGCAACTTGTCTCCATTCACGTAAAGAGATTGTTTACCCTTGAATAAATATTCGTCAGCCCTTACAGCTTTCCGAAATGTGTTTGTCTGTAATCTAGACACTGTTAGTATTTAGCCCTGTTTCTCAGTTAAAGCAATCTTCGGGAGCTGCAGGTATGCGATTTGCATAGTCGCAATGACGTGACAACTAGAAAGGTTATTGTCATGATTCTGTTGTCCTTCTGCGGACTGACCACTAGTGGCTGCTATTACTAACTTTGATAAATTATGTTGTATTTCCACTCCTTACCACTGGAGGCTGCTGTTGTCTTTCTGCAATCTCCCTTTATCAATATGGCAGATGTTGAATCCATGGAAGCCCTCTTGTTTCCTGTTTGGTCTTACTTAAAGACCAAATGGAACATTCACTCATTGCTTGAGTATCATGTCTAGCTGTTGGTCTAGTTCCAGACTCCAGCTCCTGGGAACTGTCTTACCCAGGCTGTTCCCACTCCTTTCTAGATTGTTTCTATAACTCCTATTGCTACTTCCAAGGAGATCTACCAATACTTGCTGTTCCCTGCTCGCGCTCGCCAACCATTGGATTCCAGACGTGCTCCACCAGCATTGCAACAGCTATGGTCAACACTCCAGGTGGATACTTATGCAATGGTGGCTTAGTGGTTATCCCTGCAGCCTTGCAGCACTGGAGTCCTGGGTACAAATCCCACCAAGGACAACATCTGAAAGGAGTTTGTATGTTCTCCCCGTGTTTGCGTGTGTTTCCTCCGGGTACTCCGGTTTCCTCCCACATTCCAAAGACTTAAGGGTAGCCACACTAAACAATACGCTAACGGGATCGCTAAAAACGTCACAATTTAGCGATCCTGTTAGCGATGTTGTTCAGTGCGGCAGCTTCCAGCGACGAGCTTCCTGCTGTGATCTCGCTCGTCGCTGGAATCGCTCCGGACCCTATTTTCTCGTCGGCGCTCCCTCTGGTAAGTATCTAATCGCTGTGTGGCACCTTTTCTTAGCGATTTAGCGGTACTTTTGTACCGCTAAAGTCGTTAAGAAGATCGCTAACGGCGATAGCGTCGTTAACTATATCGCTAAATGTGGCTGCATTTAGCGATATAGAAACAATCCCGCTAGCGATCGCATTAGTATGCGTCGTTATTGTGATCGCTAGCGGGATTGTTTAGTGTGGCAGTACCTATACTGATAGGGAATTTAGATTGTGAGCCCGATCGGGGAGAGCGATGATAATGTGTGCAAACTGTAAAGCGCTGTGGAATATGTTGGCCCTATATAAGTGAGGCATTTGATTGACTCCAAATTTATTTTGCAGTAAAATAATAATATCAAGCATACATTCAATGACATTAACCCCTTCACCCCCAAGGGTGGTTTGCACGTTAATGACCGGGCCAATTTTTACAATTCTGACCACTGTCTCTTTATGAGGTTATAACTCTGGAACGCTTCAACGGATCTTCACGATTCTGAGATTGTTTTCTCGTGACATATTGTACTTCATGTTAGTGGTAAAATTTCTTCGATATAATTTGCGTTTATTTTTGAAAAAAATGCAAATATGGCGAAAATTTTAAAAAATTTTGCAATTTTCAAACTTCGAATTTTTATTCCCTTAAAACAGAGAAATATATCACACAAAATAGTTAAGAAATAACATTTTCCACATGTCTACTTTACATCAGCACAATTTTGGAACCAAAATTTTTTTTTGTTAGGAAGTTATAAGGGTTAAAAGTTGACCAGCGATTTCTCATTTTTACAACAAAATTTACAAAGCCATTTTTTTTAGGGACCACCTCACATTTGAAGTCACTTTGAGGGGTCTATATGGCAGAAAATACCCAAAAGTGACACCATTCTAAAAACTGCACCCCTCAAGGTACTCAAAACCACATTCAAGAAGTTTATTAACCCTTCAGGTGCTTCACAGTAACTAAAGCAACGTGGAAGGAAAAAATGAATATTTTACTTTTTAGCCACAAAAATTATCTTTTACAAACTTTTTTTTTATTTTCACAAGGGTAAAAGGAGAAAATGGACAGATAAGGTTGTTATGCAATTTCTCCTGAGTACGCCAATACCCCATATGTGGGGGAAAACCACTGTTTGGGCACACGGCAGAGCTCGTAAGGGAAGGAGCGACGTTTGACTTTTTCAAACTAAAATTGGCTGGAATTTAGATTGGATGCCATGTCGCGTTTGGAGAGCCCCTGATGCGCCTAAACAGTGGAAACCCCCCACAAGTGACACCATTTTGGAAACTAGACCCCCTAAGGTACTTATCTAGGTCTGTTGTGAGCATTTTGAACCCTCAAGTGTTTCACAAAAGTTTATAAAGCCTGGGTGTGAAAAAAAAAATCAATTTTCCACAAAAATGATTTTTTAGTCCCAAATTTTTGAATTTTCCCAAGGAAATTGGACCCCAAAAGTTGTTTTCCAATTTGTCCTGAGTACGCTGATACCCCATATGTGGGGGGGGAAACTGTTTGGGCGCACGGCATTGCTTGGAAAGGAAGTAGTAACGTTTTGGAATGCAGACGTTAATGGGGGTCATGTTCCGTTTGGAGTGCCCCAGATGAGCCTAAACAGTGGAAACCCCCCACAAGTGACCCCATTTTGGAAACTAGACCCCCTAAGGAACTTATCTAGATCTTTGGTGAGCACTTTGAACCCCCAAGTGCTTCACACAAGTTTATAATGCCCGGGCATGAAAATAAAAAATCCTATTTTTTCCCACAAAAATTATCTTTAGTCACTAATTTTTTATTTTCCCAAGGGTAACAGGAGAAATTGGACCACATAAGTTGTTGTACAATTTGTCCTGAGTACGCTGATACCCCATATGTGGGGGGGAACCACTGTTTGGGCGCACGGCAGAGCTCGGAATGGAAGGAGCACCATTTGACTTTTTCCAACCAAAATTGGCTGGAATTGAGTTTGGATGCCATGTTGCATTTGGAGAGCCCCTGATGTGCCTAAACAGTGGAAACCCCCCACAAATGACCCCATTTGGGAAACTAGACCCCCTAAGGAACTTATCTAGATTTTTGATGAGCAATTTGAACCCCCAAGTGCTTCACACAAGTTTATAACGTAGAGCCGTAAAATTTAAAAATCATATTTTTTCCACAAAAATGATCTTTTCACCCCAATTTTTATTTTTCCAAGGGTAACAAGACTCCAAAAGTTATTGTGCAATTTGTCCTGAGTGCGCTGATACCCCATATGTGGGGGTAAACCACTGTTTGGGTGCATGGCAGAGTTTGGAAGGGAAGGAGCGCCGTCTGACTTTTTCAACGCAGAATTGGCTGGACGCCATGTCGTGTTTGGAGAGCTCCTGATCTGCCTAAACAGTGGAAACCCCCATAAATGACACCATTTTGGAAACTAGACCCCTCAAGGAACTTATCTAGATGTGTGGTGAGAACTTTGAACCCCCAGGTGTTTCACTAAAGTTTATAACGTACAGCCGTAAAATAAAAAATCTATTTTTTTTTTTACAAAAATGATTTTTTCGCCCCCAATATTTTATTTTCACAAGGGTAACAGAAGAAATTGGAACCCAAAAGTTGTTGTCCAATTTGTCCTGAGTACACTGATACCCAATATGTGGGCGAAAACTACTGTATGGGCACACGTCGGGGCTCGGAAGGGAAGTAGTGACGTTTTGGATTGCAGACTTTGATGGAATGGTCTGGGGCGTCATGTCACATTTGGAGAGCCCCTGATGCACCTAAACAGTGGAAACCCCCACAAGTGACCCCATTTTGGCAAATAGACCCCACAAGGAACTTATCTAGATGTGTGGTGAGCACTTTGAACCCCAAAGTGCTTCACAGAAGTTTATAACGCACAGCCGTAAAAATAAAAAATCTTTTTTTTTTTACAAAAATGATTTTTTCGCCCCCAATATTTTATTTTCACAAGGGTAACAGGAGAAATTGACCCCAAAAGTTGTTGTCCAATTTGTCCTGAGTACGCTGATACCCAATATGTGGGAGAAAACTACTGTATGGGCGCACGTCAGGGCTCGGAAGGGAAGTAGTGACGTTTTGGATTGCAGACTTTGATGGAATGGTCTGGGTGCGTCATGTCGCATTTGGAGAGCCCCGATGCGCCTAAACAGTGGAAACCCCCCACAAGTGACCCCATTTTGGAAAATAGACCCCACAAGGAACTTATCTAGATGTGTGGTGAGCACTTTGAACCCCGAAGTGCTTCACAGAAGTTTATAACGCACAGCCGTAAAAATAAAAAATCTTTTTTTTTTTTTGCAAAAATGATTTTTTTCGCCCCACTATTTATTTTTACAAGGGTAACAGGAGAAATTGGACCCAAAAGTTGTTGTCCAATTTGTCCTGAGTACGCTGATACCCAATATGTGGGAGAAAACTACTGTATGGGTACACGTGGGGCTCGGAAGGGAAGTAGTGACGTTTTGGATTGCAGACTTTGATGGAATGGTCTGGGGGCGTCATGTCGCATTTGGAGAGCCCCTGATGTGCCTAAACAGTGGAAATCCCCAACAAGTGACCCCATTTTGGAAAATAGACCCCACAAGGAACTTATCTAGGTGTGTGGTGAGCGCTATGAAGCCCCAAGTGCTTCACAGAAGTTTATAATGTACAGCCGTAAAAACAAAAAAAAAATTTTTTTGTACAAAAATGATATTTTCGCCCCCAGTTTTTTATTTTCCCAAGGGTAACAGAAGAAATAGGACAAATAGCACAATAACTCTTGGGGTCCAGAGTACGCTGATACCCCATATGTGGGGATAAACTACTGTTTGGACGCATGGCAGAGCTCAGAAGTGAAGGAGCACCGTTTGACTTTTTCAACGCAGAATTGGCTGGAATTGAGATCAGACGCCATGTCACATTTGGAGAGCCCCTGATGTGCCTAAACAGCGGAAACCCCCCAATTCTAACTCCAACCCTAACCCCAACACACCCCTAACCCTAGTCCAACCCTAACCACAAACCTAACCCTAACACACCCCTAATCCCAACCCTAACCCTAATCCTAACTTTAGCGCCAACCCTAACCCTAACTTTAGCCGCAACCCTAACCCTAACTATGGGAAAATGGAAATAAATACATTTTTTAATTTTATTATTTTTCCCTAACTAAGGGGTGATAAAGGGGGGTTTGATTTACTATTTATAGCGGGTTTTTATGATTGGCAGCTGTCACGCTAAAAGACGCTTTTTATTGCAAAAATAGTTTTTTGCATCGCCACATTTTGAGAGCTATAATTTTTGCATATTTTGGCCCACAGAGTCATGTGAGGTCTTATTTTTTGCGGTATGAGTTGACGTTTTTATTTGTACCATTTTTGAGCAGGTGACATTTTTTGATCGCTTTTTATTTCGATTTTTGGGAGGTTAGAATGAACAAAAATCAGCAATTCATGAATTTCTTTTGGGGGAGGCGTTTTTATTGTTCCGCGTGTGGTAAAATTGATAAAGCAGTTTTATTCTTCGGGTCAGTACGATTATGGCGATACCTCATTTATATAATTTTTTTATGTTTTGGCGCTTTTATAGAATAAAAACAATTTTATATAAAAAATAATTATTTTTGCATCGCTTTATTCTGCGAGCTATAACTTTTTTATTTTTTCCTGATGATGCTGTATGGCGGCTCGTTTTTTGCGGGACAAGATGACATTTTCAGCGGTACCATGTTTATTTATATCGGTCTTTTTGATCGCGTGTTATTCACTTTTTGTTCGGCGGTATGATGATAAAGCATTGATTTTTTGCTTCGTTTTTTTTTTTTTTTAAGGGGTTCACTAAAGGGGTTAACTAGTGGGACAGTTTTATAGGGGGGGTCGTTACGGACGCGGCGATACCAAATATGTGTACTTTTATTGTTTTGGTTTTTTTATTTACAGGAAGAAATGAATTTATTGGGGAATATTTTGTTTTTTTTTTAATTTATTTTGGATTTTTTTTTATAACATGTTTATTTTTATTTTTTTAACTTTTTTACTTTGTCCCAGGGTGGGACATCACTGTATTTTATCAAATCGCTGGTGTGACAGTGTGCACAGCACACTGTCACACCAGCGATCGCTCAGGCAGTGCAGCAGGCTTCTCAGTGCCTGCTCTCAGCAGGCACTGAGGAAGCCGCCTCCCTCCAGGACCCCGGCGCCATCTTGGATCCGGGTCCTGGGAGGGAGGAAGCCCTCAGAACAGCGCGATCACATCGCGCTGGTCTGAGGGTCTCAGGGGGGCGCGCAGGGAGCCCACTCCCTGCACGATGCTTCCCTGTGCCCCCAGTACACCGCGATCATGTTTGATCACGGTGTGCTAGGGGTTAATGTGCCGGGAGCGTCCATGACCGCTCCTGACACACAGTCACGGGTGTCAGCTGTGATAATCAGCTGACACCCGGCGGCGATTAGCTGCGCTCCCCTCAGGAGCGCAGCTGATCGCCTATGACGTACTATCCCGTCCATGGGCAGAATGGCACGGGTTTTATGGACGGGATAGTACGTCTAATGTGAGAGAGGGGTTAAGAATAATCTTTATAGTGAAGAAAAACAAGGAATCCTGGAAGTGATGACATGACAGACTCAAGGATTGGCCCAAGCCTACATCCACAGCACCCCCACATCATCACACCACCTCCTCTATGCTTCACGGTGGGAACTAGGCATGTAGAGTCCAGCCGTTCACCTTTTCTGCGTGCAAAGCAGTAATCAAAGCAAAAGGTGGCAACTTTGAAGAACCTAGAATAAAAGACATATTTTCAGTTGTTTCACACTTTTTTGTAAAGTGTAATGTATAATTCCACATGTGTTAATTCATAGTTTTGATGCCTTCAGTGTGATTCTACAATTTTCAGTCATGAAAATACAGAAAAATCGTTGAATGAGAAGGTGTGTCCAAACTTTTGGTCTGTACTGTAGCTGTCACAAATGACCACATTTTAATTTTTTGGGTGAAAAAAATGTAATCCATAGAATATTATGTGCTTTGTTGTACAATTATGTGTTATATAACACATCAAAAAAAGTTCAGTCACTCATCCATATATTATTACATGGTCTGTGGTACATTTCAATGTTACACTGTGTTCCAAATTATTATGCAAAAATTGTTTAGGAGTAATAAGGTAAGAATTTTTTTGTTTGTCTGTTAAACTCATTGATGGTGATGTGTGTCAGGCTCTTTACATCACTGTTGCAATTGCAGACACCTGTGCTAATAGTTTGGCAGGTGTGTTCAATGAAAGGCAAGACTACTTAAGAAGGCTGTCCCACATTATTAAGCAGCCTACATTTTCTGCCAAAATGGGAAAGAAAAAGGATGTGTCGGCTGCTGAGAAGCAACAAATTGTGGAGTGTTTAGGTCAAGGCATGACTACAATCAACATTGCCAAGACACTTCATCGTGATCATTGCACAATCAAGAAGTATGTAGCTGATTCACAGTACACACGTGTGCGTGCTGATAAGGGAAAATTGAGGACTCTTTCCTACAGGCAATTACGTCAGGTTAAAAGAGCAGCGGCAAAAAAGCTTTGTCATAGCAGCAGACAAGTTTTTGAAGCTGCTGGTGCCTCCAACGTCCCCCGAACAACAAGATGCAGGGTCCTTCAGAGGTTTGCAGCTGTGCATAAGCCATCCTGTCGACCTCCTCTATCTACTGCACACAAGCAGAAACGGCTCCAGTGGGCCAAACAATACATGAAGACTGACTTCAAAACTGTTTTGTTCACCGATGAGTGCCGTGCAACGCTCAATGGTCCAGATGGATGGAGTGGAGGATGGCTGGTTGATGGACACCCCATGCAAACACGGCTACGGCGCCAACAAGGAGGAAGTGGAGTAATGTTTTGGGCTGGAATCATGGGGAGAGAGATTGTCGGCCCCTTTAGGATCCCTGAAGGGGTAAAGATGAACTCCATAGTGTATGTTGAGTTTCTCAAACAGCACTTCCTGCCATGGTTCAAGAAGAAGAACCGTGCATTCCGCAGCAAGATCATTTTCATGCATGATAATGCACCGTCTCATGCTGCACATAACACATCTGCATCTCTGGCTGCTATGGGCATAAAAGGGGACAAACTTATGGTGTGGCCCTCATGCTCCCCTGACCTCAACCCCATTGAGGAACCTCTGGAGCATCATCAAAAGGAGTGTCTATTATGGCGGGAGGCAGTTCACATCTAAGCAACAGCTCTGGGAGGGATTCTGTCCTCATGCAAAACAATTGAAGCAGAAACCATCCAAAACCTGACAAATTCAATGGAGGAGAGAGTTCAGAAGCTCCTTTCGAACAAGGGGTCCTATGTGCAAATGTAACATCACCTAGAATAAAGTTTTGAGTTGAAAACTGTTTGATTTCAGTTTGTAATAACCTGCTAATGCTTATAATTTCAAAAATTACCACTTTTTTGTTCTTTATTAAAATGAAAAGGTTGAAAACTCTGCTGTGCATAATAATTTGGAACATGTATTTTGAGTGCAGTTTGAGTGTTTTTTTTTTTCAAAAAATATACTGTTATCATAGGCAGTTTGTACAAAAACCTTTCAATTGTACTCTAATAGTTATTTGACTGGAAAATTACAATGACTGTAATTCATATAGGTAATTTGGGAAAATCTGAGAAAATATTATTTGCATAATAATTTGGAACACAGTGCATATAACACTCTCAGAAAGCATTGAAAATTTTTCTGAATTCAATTACTCATCCACATACTAATATGCGCTATACAGTTCAATGTTACATAATAGTCCAAAAATGTCTAGTTTAAGCCGATGGATGACATTGTATTCAGTGTCACAATCCATTTACATTCTCGTTGTGCCAAAATTTGTCTCTCGTTCCTGCCCGCATGCCATAATGGACTTTATCGATACCCTTGACTTTGAGGCCACAAGGGTTACAATCATGGAACTCCTTAAAATGCTTGGGAGGTGTTTTTAATATGGACAAATCCAATATGTCCTTTACCGCAGAGATGTCCCTGATGTGTTCCCAAGTTCAACATGAACTCAATCCAATATAAATTTTTGGACACGGACATGTGGCATAGTAAACCACAGTTGTGGTACTACATGAGTTAATTTGGAATGACAATTAGAAGATGTGAAAGAGTTGAACCTATGGATATTAGGGCATGCCACGCACTTACCGCATGGGAAGCAGCCCACCGTACAACCATAATTCCTAAGGGGCCCAAAAGTTTTCGATGTATAGTGGCTCCTAACCAGAAAGTCTTTCATATTTCTACTACATCTTGGTACAATCCTGGGAATCTGTGACAGACAGGATGCCAGGACTACACGAACCAGCATCCGAGCATTAGGAATTGCTCGAATAACCAGCATACGAGCATTTTAGTGCTCGCTCATCTCTAGTAAGTATGAATTATGATTGCTGTTTTGTCTCTATTTTTGTCTGTGTCTGCTGATTACAGAAATTGTAAGTACGCTGCGAGTGACTGTATTGTGTCTGCATTTAAATATCAGTTACCATTAATACATAAATTAGTGTGAAATCTGCCTTTACCAGGGAAAATGCTCATTAAACAGCTCGTTCAAGTCTCAATACAGTCCTAACATCTTTTGCCATGGAAACTGCATGTAATCCTGGCACCAGGTTCACGTATGTAAAGTAGCTGATCTTTTGTGCTGTCATGCTCATATTTAGCTCTCACTTATGAGAAAAATATAATAATCTCTATCAATAAAGACAGCCATGTGTCACAACGACTGTGGTGTAAATTAAAGTGTCATTGTTTAGTTAGTAAGCCTTAGGAAGTCATATCATGGGAAGAAATGTGTGCAGACCAGACTCTACAGGATTGTTTTGGGTTTTCAACTTATTACATTTTCTTACTTGCGCCAAAAGGATTTTATTTTTCTAGATGTTCTAATTTGTTTTGGTTCTCATTTTCGCAAAAAGTTACCAATAAAGCCAACCCTATTCCCTGGCACAATACAGATGATGTTTGTGCTGATTTTTGTTGTTGTTTTAATATTTTACATAATTAAACATATATTAAAATAGAAATCTTTTACACTGGCCGGGCTTGCTTTTTAGGCTGTATATACAGCTTTGAAAAGCTGTTGGCTCAAAACTCATTCTGCAAACAGCCATCTTCCCCTACCAATCATGTACAGTACATGCATGATCAGTTCAATCAAACGTGCGTGTTTTTTAATGGGGTGTTTTATCTCCTGGTAGAACAAAAGATTCAGATGTTTAAGTTCCGCATTCTCAATTCTTCTCCTAGCAGACACCAACCTCATGAGTTAATGAATGCTTAGGGTGCGTTGACATGAAGAATTTTGACATGGATTTTTGTAGCTGATCAATTCACACTTATAATAAAGGCATAAAAAACACAGTTTTTGGCATGTTGTATAGGTGTTTTTTTCCAATAAAATTAATAGAAAAATTAAACCAAAGAGCGCTTGAAGTATTTTTTCATAAGCAGATGCTGCTATAAAATCCATGTAGAAAACTCAGTGTGAATGTATCCTGAATAGTGATGAGTGAGTATGCTCATTGCTCGGGTTTTTCCCGAGCATGCTCAGGTGGTCTCCGAGTATTTGGGCATGCTCGGAGATTTAGCTTGTGTCACCGCAGCTGCATGATTTGCGGCTGTTAGACAACCTGAACTGAATACATGAGGGGATTGCTGGTTTATTAGGAAATCGCCACATGTATTCATGCTGTCTAGCAGCCACAAATCATGCAGCTGCTGCAACACAAACTAAAACTCTGAGCACGCCCAAATACTCGGAGACCACCCGAGCATGCTTGGGAAAACTCGAGCAACTCGTATACTCGCTCATCACTAATGATGAAATGTAACCTGTCATATCCAGAAACGTTATTTTCGTGCAGATACAGTTGTGCTCAAAAGTTACCATACCCCATCAGAATTTTTCCTTGCTTGGCCTTTTTCCAGAGAATAAGAATGATAACACCAAAAACTTTTTCTCCACTCATGGCTCACGGTTAGTGGTTTGGTGAAGCCATTTATTGAATGCCTATAAAGGAGGATGGCACAGGGTGCTTTCTGTGGGGAAGCTTTGACCCATTGGGAAATGGGTGACTCTGGTGACACTACGTTAAAGGATGAAGGGCACGCTGGATGTGTCTCATGACTATTCCTTAGGCTGGGATCAGATGGCTGTAGATTCTTCCATCTGAGAGAATCGGGCTGATGATGGAAATCACACTCTGATCAGAGATTGACCGGAGTGTCAGCTTAGTGTGATCCAATTCTCTCGCATGAGAAAATCAGAGCGCACTGTGAGGAGAAGATGGAGAACAAAATTTCTCCATTCTGTGAGTCTGCAGAAATTGGAATGCTCTCGGATGTCATCCGAGTGCAGTCTAATATTTTCATCTCACCCATAGACTTGAATGGGTGGAAGGCACTGCCTCTTCGAATGACATTGGTCCGAGGTCAATCTAATCAAAAATCAGTTAGCGCTCGTCCGATGTATACGCTGGTGTGAGCGAGCTGTCACACTGAATGTGGCTCCCAGAATATCAAAAGTAGGGGACCACTGTGTTACATAGTACAATAATAAATTGTATAAGTAGTGAATATTTCATTCCATTTCCAGTTTACGTACTCAATATGTAAACTGTTACAACTGTGTTATTAATATCCGCTCAACTTATTTAGAAAATTGATGACCCTGTAATGTGAATTAAGATACACAATGTAGCAGCCGCACATGATGTCTCCGTGAGACACATGGAAGATTTCATCTGCAGCGAGTCAGGAATAATTTTTAATGTTTCTCATGACATAAATGTTACCCAGCAAATTATATGATAGTTTCTATGGAAACTGAAACTTTGGACAGGAAATATTTGTTAAAGTAACCTGTAAAAGACCGTAAGACGAAATCGATGCTGATTTTCTATTAAAAGAAAAATATTTAGATCTAAAAGTAAAAGACAGGTAACAGAAAAAGAATTTGCAACCTCACTAAAAGCAATCTGTTATTTTGCATCCATGAATCTTAAACCGCTGTGAATCTGTAGGAAAATGAAGACAAAGAAGACATTGATTGATAGGAATTACAGTGACCTTTGTATGGTACATCGTAACATATCTAAATAAGTATAAATACCCTAGCATATAAAACCTTAATGCTTTGTAGTTCTAATTTAGGGTATATATTTGGGAAGGACTAGCACTAAGGATGAGCAAACTGATTCTAAACAAATCAAATTTGCATAGTTTCCCAAAATTTGCAGATTCTTACTCCAAATTTTGTCATTTTTGGTGAATTCGATTCATGTCAATCCAGCAATGTGGTGGTCATTCCGTCACCACATTACTGGATTTATAAGGGCTAGAAAGAAGTTAAAGCAATAAAATACAGTTATATGAAAAAGTTTGGGCACCCCTATTATTCTTAAGCTTAATGTTTTATAAAAATTGGTGTTTTTGCAACAGCTATTTCAGTTTGATATATCTAATAACTATTGGACACAGTAATGTTTCTGCCTTGAAATGAGGTTTATTGTACTAACAGAAAATGTGCAATCTGCATTCAAACAAAATTTGACAGGTGCATAAATATGGGCACCCTTATCATTTTCTTGTTTTAAATACTCCTACCTTCTTTTTACTGACTTTTTTTTGGTTTTGTAACCTCATTGAGCTTTGAACTTCATAGCCAGGTGTATGCAATCATGAGAAAAGCTACTTCAAGTGGCCACTTGCAAGTTGTTCTCCTGTTTGAATCTCCTCTGGAGAGTGGCATCATGGGCTCCTCAAAACAACTGTCAAATGATCTGAAAACAAAGATTATTCAACATAGTTGTTCAGGGGAAGGATACAAAAAGCTGTCTCAGAGATTTAACCTGTCAGTTTCCACTGTGAGGAACATAGTAAGGAAATGGAAGAACACAGGGACAGTTCTTGTTAAGGCCAGAAGTGGCAGGCCAAGAAAAACATCAGAAAGGCAGAGAAGAAGAATGGTGAGATCAGTCAAGGACAATCCTCAGACCACCTCCAGAGAGCTGCAGCATCAACTTGCTGCAGATGGTGTCACTGTGCATCGGTCAACTATACAACGCACTTTGCACAAGGAGAAGCTGTATGGGAGAGTGATGCGAAAGAAGCCGTTTCTGCAAGCACGCCACAAACAGAGTGGATTGAGGTATGCAAAAGCACATTTGGAGAAGCCAATTTCTTTTTGGAAGAAGGTCCTGTGGACTGATGAAACCAAGATTGGGTTGTTTGGTCATACAAAAAGGCGTTATGCATGGCGTCAAAAAAACACAACATTCCAAGAAAAACACTTGCTACCCACAGTAAAATTTGGTGGAGGTTCCATTATGCTTTGGGGCTGTGTGGCCAATGCCGGCACCGGGAATCTTGTTAAAGTTGAGGGACGCATGGATTCCACTCAGTATCAGCAGATTCTTGACAATAATGTTCAAGAATCAGTGACAAAGTTAAAGTTACGCAGGGGATGGATCTTTCAGCAAGACAATGATCCAAAACACCGCTCCAAATCTACTCAGGAATTCATGCAGAGGAACAATTACAATGTTCTGGAATGGCCATCCCGGTCCCCAGACCTGAATATCATTGAACATCTGTGGGATCATTTGAAGAGGGCTGTCCATGCTCGGCGACCATCAAACTTAACTGAACTGGAATTGTTTTGTAAAGAGGAATGGTCAAAAATACCTTCATCCAGGATTCAGGAACTCATTAAAAGCTACAGGAAGCGACTAGAGGCTGTTATTTTTGCAAAAGGAGGATCTACTAAATATTAATGTCACTTTTCTGGTGAGGTGCCCATACTTATGCAACTGTCAAATTTTGTTTGGATGCAGATTGCACATTTTCTGTTAGTACAATAAACCTCATTTCAAGACAGAAACATTACTGTGTCCAATAGTTGTTAGATATATCAAACTGAAATAGCTGTTGCAAAAACACCAATTTTTATAAAACATTAAGCTTAACCCCTTAACCCCCAAGGGTGGTTTGCACGTTAATGACCGGGCCAATTTTTACAATTCTGACCAATGTCTCTTTATGAGGTTATAACTCTGGAACGGTTCAACGGATCTTCGCAATTCTGAGACTGTTTTCTCGTGACATATTGTACTTCATGATAGTGGTAAAATTTCTTCGATATACCTTGCGTTTATTTTTGAAAAAAACACAAATATGGCGAAAATTTTGAAAATTTTGCAATTTTCAAACTTTGAATTTTTTTTTTCCCTTAAAACAGAGAAATATGTCACACAAAATAGTTAAGAAATAATATTTCCCACATGTCTACTTTACATCAGCACAATTTTGGAACCCAAATTTTTTTTTGTTAGGAAATTATAAGGGTTAAAAGTTGACCAGTGATTTCTCATTTTTACAACAAAATTTACAAAGCCATTTTTTTAGGGACCACCTCACATTTGAAGTCACTTTGACGGGTCTATATAGCAGAAAATACCCAAAAGTGACACTATTCTAAAAACTGCACCCCTCAAGGTACTCAAAACCACATTCAAGAAGTTTATTAACCCTTCAGGTGCTTCACAGGAGCTGAAGCAACGTGGAAGGAAAAAATTAATATTTAACTTTTTAGCCACAAAAATGATCTTTTACAAACTTTTTTTATTTTCACAAGGGTAAAAGGAGAAAATGGGCAGATAAAGTTGTTGTGAAATTTCTCCTGAGTACGCCAATACCCTATATCTGGGGGAAAACCACTGTTTGGGCACACGGCAGAGCTCGTAAGGGAAGGAGCGCCGTTTGACTTTTTCAAACTAAAATTGGCTGGAGTTGAGATTGAACGCCATGTCGTGTTTGGAGAGCCCCTGATGCGCCTAAACAGTGGAACCCCCCCACAAGTGACACCATTTTGGAAACTAGACCCCCTAAGGAACTTATCTAGATCTGTTGTGAGCACTTTGGACCCCAAAGTGTTTCACAAAAGTTTATAATGACTGAGTGTGGAAAAAGAAACAAACAATTTTCCACAAAAATGATTTTTAAGTCCAAAATTTTAGATTTTTCCCAAGGAAATTGGACCCCAAAAGTTGTTGTCCAATTTGTCCTGAGTACGCTGATACCCCATATGTGGGGGGGGAAACTGGTTGGGTGCACGGCAGGGCTTGGAAAGGAAGCAGTAACGTTTTGGAATGCAAACATTGATGGGGGTCATGTTTCGTTTGTAGTGCCCCAGATGAGCCTAAACAGTGGAAACCCCCCACAAGTGACCCCATTTTGGAAGCTAGACCCCCTAAGGAACTTATCTAGATCTTTGGTGAGCACTTTGAACCCCCAAGTGCTTCACACTAGTTTATAATGCCCGGGCATGAAAATAAAAAATCCTATTTTTTTCCCACAAAAATTATCTCTTAATCACTAATTTTTTATTTTCCCATAGGTAACAGGAGAAATTAGACCTCAAAAGTTGTTGTCCAATTTGTCCTGAGTACGCTGATACCCCATATGTGGGGGGGAACACTGTTTGGGCGCACGGCAGAGCTCGGAATGGAAGGAGCACCATTTGATTTTTTCCAACCAAAATTGGCTGGAATTGAGATTGGACGCCATGTTGCATTTGGAGAGTCCCTGATGTGCCTAAACAGTGGAAACCCCCCACAAGTGACCCCGTTTGGGAAACTAGACCCCCTAAGGAACTTATCTAGATCTTTGGTGAGCAATTTGAACCCCCAAGTGCTTCAGACAAGTTTATAACGTAGAGCCGTAAAATTAAAAAATCATATTTTTTCCACAAAATTGATCTTTTCACCCCAATTTTTATTTTCCCAAGGGTAACAAGACTCCAAAAGTTATTGTGCAATTTGTCCTGAGTACGCTTATACCCCATATGTGGGGGTAAACCACTGTTTGGGTGCATGGCAGAGTTTGGAAGGGAAGGAGCGCCGTTTGACTTTTTCATCGCAGAATTGGCTGGATGCCATGTCGTGTTTGGAGAGCTCCTGATCTGCCTAAACAGTGGAAACCCCCCACAAATGACACCATTTTGGAAACTAGACCCCTCAAGGAACTTATCTAGATGTGTGGTGAGCACTTTGAACCCCAAAGTGCTTCACAGAAGTTTGTAACGTACAGCCGTAAAATAAAAGATCTTTTTTTTTTTTTTTTTACAAAAATGATTTTTTCGCCCCCAATATTTTATTTTCACAAGGGTAACAGGAGAAATTGGACCCCAAAAGTTGTTGTTCAATTTGTCCTGAGTACGCTGATACCCAATATGTGGGAGTAAACTACTGTATGGGCGCACGTCGGGGCTCGGAAGGGAAGTAGTGACGTTTTGGATTGCAGACTTTGATGGAATGGTCTGGGGGCGTCATGTCGCATTTGGAGAGCCCCTGATGCGCCTAAACAGTGGAAACCCCCCACAAGTGACCCCATTTTGGAAAATAGACCCCACAAGGAACTTATCTAGATGTGTGGTGAGCACTTTGAACTCCGAATTGCTTCACAGAAGTTTATAACGTACAGCCGTAAAAATAAAAAATCCTTTTTTTTTTTACAAAAATGATTTTTTTCGCCCCCAATATTTTATTTTCACAAGGTTAACAGGAGAAATTGGACCCCAAAATTTGTTGTCCAATTTATCCTGACTACGCTGATACCCAATATGTGGGAGAAAACTACTGTATGGGTGCACATCAGGGCTCGGAAGGGAAGTAGTGACGTTTTGGATTGCAGACTTTGATGGAATGGTCTGGGGCGTCATGTCGCATTTGGAGAGCCCCTGATGTGCCTAAACAGTGGAAACTTCCCACAAGTGACCCCATTTTGGAAAATAGACCCCACAAGGAACTTATCTAGATGTGTTGTGAGCACTTTGAACCCCAAATTGCTTCACAGAAGTTTATAACGTACAGTCGTAAAAATAAAAAATCCTTTTTTTTTTTTTTTACAAAAATGATTTTTTCGCCCCCAATATTTTATTTTTACAAGGTTAACAGGAGAAATTGGACCCCAAAATTTGTTGTCCATTTTGTCCTGAGTACGCTGATACCCAATATGTGGGAGAAAACTACTGTATGGG
>JARQOD010000005.1:511757446-511781113 GCA_033576555.1 Oophaga sylvatica
CACTTTTAAATCCCCTTAATACTTGGTTAAATTGAGAAGGGTTGGAAAATAAAAAAATTTTTTTCTCAAAAGGAATAGACAATTTTTTCGGAAATTCCAAACACCTAAAATAAAACTATTTTTTAAACACTTTTTTTGGGGGTTCAACGCACTGTATTGAAAAATTTTTTTTTTTTTTTACCACCACGGCCTACCAAGGGGGTCATGAATATACATAAAAAACAAAAGGTGCTCTCCCCAAAATTTAAAAAATAACAAAAAGTTTTTGCATGACATTACGACACAATTTAAACACTATACAGTAATAGGGCTTACTTTTGAGGGGGGAGGGCTTTTACTTTTTTTATAAAAACAATGTTAACAATTTAAACCTACGGTTTCATCCAAAAAATTTAAATATCATCAAAAATTTATATTTTTCAGTTCTTAAATACAAAAACTGAAACTCAAATATTACAAAAAGTCATTACAAACGATGATCTATTTCATGTTTTTTTTTTAATTTTAAAATGATTATGGCTTACAGCCATAAAAACCCAAAATTTTACTCAGAAAATTAAAATTTTTTAAAAACACCATTGAAAAATGATTGTAAAATCAAAATTTTGGCCTACTAAAATGATGTTCAGAAATGCACTCAATATTTGGGTCGGGGCCCCTTTTTACATAAAAAAGATGACAAAGCTCCCTTTAACCCTCACTAAAATTTTAAAAAATTCACACTAAACCTAAGCACTTGGATTCTGTCTGTCCACTTTTCCTCCGACTTGGGGCTTTGATTTCCAAGTCTATGTGAAGTATCCACAATCAAATGGTTTTTCGGAGCCTGTCACTGCTAGAGTAGGCCACGTGTTTATCAAGACCAAAGCAGCAGGCCCTCTACCAAACATTTTAGAGCAGGGGGTTTCCCCCAAATCCATCCTCAAGGCCCACCATCAGGGCATGTTTTCAGGATTTTTTTTGTATTGCACAAGTGAGCAATTATCACCTGGGCAATACTAAGGAAATCCTGAAAACATGTCCTTTTGGTGGGCCTTGAGAACTGGAGTTGGGGAACCCTGTTTTAGAGCACTTCATGCTTCACTCTCCCAACAAGCTTATTGGAGATGGAAATTTCATTCTCCAGAGGACTTGGCACCTGTCCACACTGCCAAAAGTACCAATTCCTGGTTTAAAAACAACAGTATCACTGTGCTTGATTGGCGAGCAAACTCATCTAACCTTAACCCCATAGAGAATCTATAGGGTATTGTCAAGAGGAAGATGAGAAACACGAGACCAACAATGCAGACGAGCTGCCACGCCGCATTAATGCAGTAGTTGATGCCAAAGAAGCCCCGACCAAGTATTGAGTGCATTTACTGAACAGACATTCCAGTAGGACAACATTTTGGATTTAAAAATCATTTTTTCAAGCTAGTGTTATAAAGTATTCTAATTTACTGAGATAATGACTTTTGGGTTTTCGTTCGCTGTAAGCCATAATCATCAACATTAACAGAAATAAACACTTGAAATAGATCACTCTGTAATGACTCTATATAACTAATGCCTCACAAATAAGACCATGCCAGTAATAAAGTGCATCAAATACAGTGGACACACTATAATAAAATATACTGCAACTAGATATACACAGGGTTTCCATTCTCCTTTTTGCCCTTCAACTCCTTTATTTTTTTTGCTATTTGAGTTGATAATTATTATTATACTTTTGTATTTTATTCGTATTATCCAATAAATATTGTCAAATACTTGCTGTCTATGCTGCCAGCAATTTTAAATGTAGTCGCTGTACACAGACTGTGTGTTACACACACACACACACACACACACCATGCTACACACACACACACACATGTATGTTACACATACACTCTATGCTATACACACTGTATGTTACATATAAACTTCAAGCTACACACTCACTGTATGTTACACACACACTCCATTCTGCCCTCACACATTCTATGATACCAACACAATGTATATTACACATACACTTTAAACTATACAAACACTGTATGCTACACTCACTACATAGTGCACATACACTCCATGTTACACACACACACTGTATGTTACACACACTGTATGTTACACATAAACTTCATGCTACACACTCACTGTATGTTAAACACACACTCCATGCTACACTGACACACACTCTATACTACACACACAATGTGTATTACTTATACACTGCATACTATACAAACACTGAATATTACACACACTCCATACTACACATACTTCATGCTGCACACCCACACTCTCATCCTTGTCAGTTCACTCAGGCTGTTTCCTTCTTTTCAGCTCCTCCAGACTCCCGCAGGGTGAAGGATCTTTTGTCACATGACCATGATGTCACTAAAAGTCATTATGCTCTTCTAACCTCAGAACCTGCACTGATAATGCTGTTTCTGGTTTGCACAGTCTTGGAGTCTTGGTGCCACAGACCAACCAACACACCAATCTTGCAACTGTGTAAGTTTTAGCCTTGGGCCACTTTGTAGATGGGCCTTGGCAATTACCCAATGTTCACCCCTGTCCCCCTTTCCTAATGTCTGCCTTCATTAAAATCCAAATATATCGCAGTAGTAACCAGCTGCTTTGCTTAATAAGCTGCAGGAAAGCTGTAAAAGTTTTAATAATCAACAGCTTTCACTTTCCAGACCTAATTAGTGTCATTATATCCTGTCTTTTTACACTCCTAGGATAGCTCTGGAAATCTAGGGTGCACAAAGGAATCGGCATGGGAGTGCTCCTGTGACCTGAACTTAATAGCCCAAAACCTAAAAAAATGTTATAAGAAAAAAGTTATTTTTTAGATTATGCTTCATAATTTAACATGTTTATTTTCAGTATTGTCAACTCTAAATTAAACTCCAGAAATGAATGTTGTTTTATGGTAATTGTAAAGTGAAATATAGATATCATAGAAAGAGGTGAGAAAGGCTGGGGCATATACACTATAGGGAAACCTAAGCTTATTGTATAAGGACTAGTGTTGAGCGATACTGCTCGATATCTAAAAATATCGGATCGGAATGGTATCGCCAATATCACTAAATATCGTCGATATCCGATTCCGATACCGGAAGTCCCATGTAAGTCTATGGGAACAAAATATTGCAACTAAAAAAACACTTTCTTTCGTTGTAAACACAAAATATACACACATAGAATACATATATATATATATACATGTCATTGTGACATATATATATACATATATTTATAGTTTATACACTTCTACATAGTAAAATAGACTCTGATTCAATTGCCGGGTAAAGCCGTGACATACCCCATAGAAGTCGACGGGCTCGGTGCCGAGTACCCCCAAAACCTCTAGCTCTGTGCGACTCAACTTGGGCGTCACGAACAGGATTCTGTAGCTCGCTATAAGCGAGTCCTGTGTGCCTGAATTGAACTGGTTTTGTGCTTGAGAATTGCTAAAATCATCAGAGAATGTATTTGCCATTTTTCCGCCATATCTGCGTCACGACGAGGCACTGGTGAAGAAGAAGGGCGTGCTCTTCGTGGGTGTACACTCACTCAGTGGCGCGAAAACGATGGCCGACCACTCTAAATGTTACTGCAATGTAAGATCGTGCCCACAGCTCTTGAGTTCCGCCTCCTCATCCTCCTCAGTGTGCGAAAACTAACACGAAGGTCCCGCCTCACTACAAAAGAGGGGCCCTCTCCAGATGCTAATGACACATGTGACTTGGCAGAGATGGCTAATGGACACGAGCAGAAGTGTGAAGGGATGGAGCAGTCAGAGCTCTCCCCCCACGGAAGCGACCCGATCGCCACGGAACCACCGTTGGGCACCCGGCCTGGAAACCCTCCTACGCTGCAAGAAGCGGAGGATACCCTGAGAGACCTGGCCCGGCACCGGGAGGAGGTCGCCAGGATGGAAGCCAGCTGGCGTGCCCTAAAACTAAACTTGGAGCGGCGCCAATCCCTCTTACCTGAAGTGTCTGTACCGGAAGGTGAGGCACCCGTTCTAGTAGAGGAGTCCGTGCGGGCATCCCAGCCCTTGCAATCTGAACCGGTTGCCAGTATCTCAGTGGAGGCACCCGTTCCAGTAGAGGAGGCCGTGTGGGCATCCCAGTCCTTGCAATCTGAACCGGTTGACAGTATCTCAGTGGAGGCACCCGTTCCAGTAGAGGAGGCCGTGCGGGCATCCCAGCCCTTGCAATCTGAACCGGTTGCCAGTATCACAGTGGAGGCACCCGTTCCTGCAGAAAACGCCGCACCAGCACCCCAGATCCCGCTGTCTGCCCCCGACGCTGAGGCAGAAGAAGCGACACCCGTCCTCATGGAGGAGGCCGCGCAGGCACCAGAGGTCTACCTGTCTGTACCGGAGCCCCGACTGTCATCTGTTCCAGAGCCGGCTGCTTCCTCCGCAGGTGAGCGCCGCCAGGACTGTCGGGCGCCAGGAGAGCTGCCGCAAACCGGACATCGTAAGCTGCAGTTTGATGGTGGAGACATGGAGATGCTGGTGGAGGAGAATTACAACCGGCGTCAGGAGGAAGAGTGCAGACGTCGGGAGAGAGAAGCCGAGCGACAAAGGGGGCAGCGCGAATCCCAGAAGCTTCGCCAACGTCACATCGAGAAGGACCGGGCAGATAAGGACCGGATGAGAAAAGATAAAAGTACGGTGAGGGAGCCGCGGCGTAAGGGTGCAGTACGGAGCTTTAAATTGAAAGCTGGTTGGGGCTTCATCCAGGAGCCTGGACTTTATTTAGAAGTGTTTGTGACCCGGCGGGACGTGGAGACTCACCTCCCAGAAGGACACCCGGGGAGGGACCTGTTGCCAGGAGACTTGGTAACTTACACCCGACACTGGGGTTACAATGGATGGTATGCCCTAAATGTCACCAGGTGCGACCCCTGGTCCCCAGAGTGTCAGGAACCTGTGAGACCCTCGGAGCCTTCAGCCTCCCACATCCAGGCCTCTGCACAAGTGCCCACCCCACGCCGTAAATCTCCCCAGCCTCCCTCAGTGGTCTCCTCAGCAGCCCCAGCTATGGACATGATAATGATAGCTGGCCCGTACCCGGCGCCTGTTAGGCCCCCTGGGGTTCGTTCAGTCCGGGACATAGGGCTCCAGACCCGGAGGGAGATGAAAGAGGTGGCCACACAGACACAGATAGCGGGTCACGACTTGACTGTACAGGCCACACGACGTCATCAGGTCCTGGTGGTCCTTGGTGTCTCGGATGTTTGGCAAGCATCAGAAGAGTACCAGGTGGTACCTGGAACACCCCTGCCAAAGAATTATAAATAACCCGGACAGGGTCCCTGTATGTAAATAGTTAAATTGTTGATGTACCCGGACGGGTGAATGTTCATAAAAAAGTTTTTTAATTTAATAAAAAAAACAACACAGTTTTCATTACTTTTATTACAGTCTCATCCTGCGACGCCATCGATCTCCTGTAAAAAAATGAAAAAAAAAAACAGCAGTATACCACCTGTCCGACGCAGTCCATAGTAACGAGTGTCCCACGACGATCCAGCTCTGCTACATCAGAATGACATCAGAGGCAGGCAGGCAGGCAGGCAGAGCCTGTCATCCCGGCGCAGCACAGCTGATTACCTGCTTCCCCGGCGGTGACGTCATCGGACTGGTTTACGGCCGGGATTACCCTGCAGTCACTGCAGTTATCGCGAAAAACTGCATGTGACCGCCAGGGAGAAGATAATGGCGGCCATCAAGCAGTCCAGGACGTGACCGCCGGAGATCTTCTGCCAGGTAAGTGCCGCTGACTCCTGACAGACCCGACCGTCGGACACTCACAGTGACAGTGACAAATCCGATTCCGGTATCCGATATGACGAAAATATCGGTACTCGGAATCGAAAGCCCGATACAGCTAATATCGGCCGATACCCGATATTTGCAGTATCGTATCGCTCAACACTAATAAGGACTTAACAGGTAAGGAGGTCCACTGCCACCCTAAAAGTAGCTTCCTACTGTTTATTAGATAGCATGTGAAGGACAGAGTTAAAGGGAACCTGTCACCTTGTTTTGCCGCTATAAGATGTGGCCACTGCCTTTTGGGGCTTATCTACAGAATTCTGTAATGCTGTAGATAAGTCCCCAGTTCGACTTGAAAGATAAGAAAAAGAGGTTTTATTATACTCACCCGAGGGGGCGGTCCAATGTGGTCCGATCCAATGGGTGTCGCAGGTCCGGGTCCAGCACCTCCCATCTTCATGCGATATCATCTTGCTTGCTTCATGTCGCGCTTCTGCACAGGCGTACTTATCTGCCCTGTTGAGGGCAGAGCAATACACTGCAGTGCGCAGGTGCTGGGTCTCTCTGACCTTTCCTGGCGCCTGCGCACTGCAGTACTTTGCTCTGCCCTCAACCGGGCAGATCAGTACGCCTGTGCAGAAGCGCAATGCCGGAAGCGAGGAAGCAAGCAGGAGGGCAGTGTCGCAAGAAGATGGGAGGCGCCGGACCCGGACCTGAGACACCCATCGGACCGGACCGCCCGGGTGAGTATAATAAAACCTCTTTTTCTTATCTTTCTGGTCGAACCAGGGCTTATCTACAGCATTATAGAATGTTGTTATAAGCCCCGAAAGACAGTGGTCGCAAAACGAGGTGACAGGTTCCCTTTAATGAATGTCTCAGCTAACAATTGCATAGGGATTGTGCATTGCATGAATAGTCTTAGTACAGAGTGTTCTAGTGTATTTTGAAAAAAAGGGGCCCATATGCTTCTTTTTATTGAGCTCCACTGATGTGTTTCCTCCACTTGGTCTCTTTAATTGTGGCATGCCTGTGTTCCATAATGGCACCATTCCTAGCTGACCCTATTTTCCCATCAAATGCATTTTCTAACTTTCTTTCTTTACACTTGAACCATTTTTGTAATGAGCTTTATTACATAACACCCTAAAATTTTCCCTATCTACTTAATCTCTAAATGAGTTTTCTTTTTACTGTACTTCCTGTGACATTTCATTTGGGAGCAGTCTCAAATGTGATATCACATGAGGCTGGAGCTGCACTCACTCAGCGTCTGTCGCCCCTCCTGGAACATAATGTCATCAGGGTGCAGCGCTGCATTTACTTACTAGTTTCTTGCATTGCTGCCCCGTCAGAAGACGTCCTCGTGTAAGGCACTGGGAATTTCTCGGGAGGATCTTGGAGCTGTGACTATATTAGCTGATTTCTATGAGGAAAGTCATAGAGAGAGGGATAGGAATGGGACCATTTACCAATTTAAATAGAAAGGGTACTAAATTACACACTGAGGGGTGTTCTGAGTAGTGTGGATATTTTCATGAAAACCAGTCACAAATATACTAAGTAAGATGACAAGCCTACAACCTGCAGTGATCATCAGTCTACTGAACCACCGCACGACCAGCTCTACCCTCTCCTAGTGTATCCTCACCCATCCCTGTAGACTGTGAGCCCTTGCGGGCAGGGTCCTCTCTCTCCTTCTGTACTTGTGTGTGCCTTGTATTGCTCACGTTTACTGTACTTGTCTATATTTACCCCTTTTCACATGTAAAGCGCCATGGAATAAATGGCGGTATAAAAATGTATAATAATAATAATGACTACATCTAACTCACATTATACTATCTAATGTCACACATGATGCAATGCATTATCTTCTATCTCTCGTATCTGTAAACTCTCAAACAAGGGGGAAATATAGTTTTACTGGAGGTGGACAAATATAAATATATGTATATCCTTAATAAGAGAGAATAATTGTGTACTTTATTGGGACCCAACATTTGAAGTTTTGGAGTCATTAACACAATTTCTAATTGCAGCACTGGGCCAGAATTTCATGTCTAAGGGGTCTCAAGTCACCCTGTTGTACCTATGTTTTATCCTTTAATTTACTTAATCCTTTATGAATCTACAGTAAAGGGATGTCCAGTAGTGGCAGGCGGCATTGACTCAATTACCCAACACATATAACCGACAAAAAATAAATAATTGTGCCAGGGCAAGATAAAATAACTAAGAAATGAATGAACATTATTAGGTACAAATTCTAAAAAAAACAATTACTGTAAATGCAGTAGTTCCAGCAGTACAGGCAAGAAACAAAAATTGGTGGGTGAGCTATGGTGGGAACCCCAGAAATAGTAGGTGTAGATCACATAAATATATGCTATAAATAGTATAGTTTAATAGTATACATGATGAATAAGTATTCAATAAATACATAAATAGGTGTCAATGCAGGAAAAATGCTAATAAATGTATGACCAACAACAAATATCATAGGTAATAAACAAATATAAATAATTTAACAAAGAAAGCTCACCCACCAAACACCCAAGGAGTGTTTCATCAGGGGTTGATAAAGCAACAGTGAAACGCTCGTCGGGTGTTTGGTGGGTGAGCTTTCCAGGATACTGTCCAATAGAACAGTATCTGAGAATTAAAAGGAATTGTTCCCCTAGTGACTTGTTTCATAGACAAAGACCTAGAAAGGAGATTCCATGACAGATGGTATCCATTCCAGTTTCTCTAAATGATGCATTCAAATATTTCGATTTTCACTTCTCACATCGAAATGTTAACTAGTTGCATCACAAATTGCTAGAATTATTGGTACCTATGACAATTGAGAAGGCAAACGTCTGTCTATACTTTGTAGACATTGTGGTATTTTGAGAGCAGACCTTGACATAAAATATATCTTTCCTGAGAACTCAATGATCACTTGTATGACAGGCAAATCTTGGTTATTGTTTGGCGCATAGTTTTTACCAACAACCATAATCAGTAGGTAATTGGTTGTATAGAAAAATCTTCGTCAGCTACAGAGGTAGTCAATGTAAATTCTGCAATTAAACCCACCCTTCCAAAACTGTCATGAGTGTGGCCACATGGAGAACCTATGATTTTGCTAACTGTGGCACTAAGGGTGTGGTATATTTGGAAACCTGTATGTGCCCTTTAAATTAAATAGGAAAAAGAGTGAATTCCGTTAATGTATAGATACATTTTTGTCATTTATTTGGAATGCTAGAGAAACCCCCTTATCTAGGCTTGTGAGAGAAATACATAGGGGTGACACCAGTAATCTATGTTTAGTGTGAGGTTTTTGCTCCCTCCACTAGAGGTGAGGACTGGAAGGAACTATAGGATCCTATAGAAGGACAGTAAATTGATCTCCCGATTTGTTTCTGTTCAACCTAACGGCCTAGATGAGCATCTGGCATTTGGCTGCTTCATTTGACCCATGAGTCAATTTTTACTTCATATCTGTTCAGTTTCTTTGCCTCTGCTTTATTTTGATTTGTTTTATCTTAGGTTAAAAGACAGCCTGACCCTCTCTCTCGATCCACAAATTGGGATCGTGATCATATATTTTTAAGACAGTAGTCATTGATTTATCATTAATTATCATTAATTTATCTTATCTACTTGATTACTATATCCTTCCCAGTCCTTCATATAAATTTGCCCTGATTTACTATATCTAGGAATTTATTCTATTTTCATATTCAGTAAATAATATTCTAATTTATCTTATAACTAACAAACGTTATTTCATATATCTAACTGGTTAATCTTCATAATTAAAATTAAAAATAACCGCAAGTTTTTTCTGTTATTATCTTGTGGCAAATAATGAGGACCTGTGATATCATTATCAAGTATGTACAGTATGTTGTAGTAGATACTAACTAATTGATGCGGGAGTACTAATACTTCTGCATTTCACTTCTGTGCTCTTATGTATGTGGCGAGCATATTATATCTGGTCACCCCAGATATTGAACTTGAGGTGGCACCGGATATGGCGCTCTGAAAGTGACATTCTGAGCTGTAATGCATGTGGCGTTCTGCCGGAACGCGTGCAGAATACGTCTGCCACAGACACTAATTATTGGTGCGGCTGGACATACGTGCCATTTTCAGCTGGAAAGGAATCGGAGAGTGATGGGGCATAGTTATACCTGTTCGTCAAATTCATCAAAAGAGATTGCATTCATTACGCCAGTATTGTTACTGAAATAACTGGATGGAGAAACGTTTCTGGTAATAAGCACAGAGGCGCATGCCACTGATGCACAAGAATTCATTAAGTGACATGCGCCTTTTAATTAATACAGCGCAACTTATTCCAACATGTTCCTTATGAAAGGGAATCTGTCAGCAGGATTTCACCCCCTCAAACTATTTATACAGTATGTGCATGTAACTCTTTCAAAGACAATACCTTTACATGACCATTCTTCCATTATTGAGAAATCAGTGTTTGGATTGATACGCAAATGAGGCTGAAGAACTACTGTAGATCTAAAGCCTCTGTCACTCCAGCTCTATTCCCTGTCAAGCGTCTCCGCCTCCTGCTTGACTGATGATTCCTTTGCATGAAGTCATACCACATAAAGGCTGTCAGTCAAGCATGAGGAGGCAGAGCTTGGGAAGGAATAGAGCTGGAGTGACACAGGCTTCAGATCTACAAATAGCTCTTCAGCCTCACTTGGAAATCAATTCAAATGCTGACTTTTCAGTAATAAAGGAATGGACTGGCCATGTAAAGGTATTGCTAGACTTGTCTTTGAAAGAGCTACATGCACATATAAATAGCTTGGGGTGTGGAATCCTGCTGACAAATACTCTTTAAGACTAGCTTTTAACGAATTAGGGCCTAAAAGTCTAAAACGAATCGAATCCAGTAAAATTAAGAACCTGCAGAAATAGTACAGATAGTGTATTATCCAAATTATTTTGTTCTAAAGCCGACTAATGTTAAACCTTTAGCGAATGGCAGGGAGCTTGAATTACCTGCAGCCCGGCAAAGATATTCATGTATCACCAACGGAGCACTTCCTCTCTGTAACATATTTCTGACAAAGATATTGGCTTTATACTGTTTGCTTGCTCTGGTGTTTACAGGCATTGATTATGGCTCTTCATAGGCAGTCGTATAACAGTGACACCTGCATGCCTTAAATTTACTTCAAAACCCTATAAAATCGAGATCACTGCATCAAAATAAAATGTTTCCAATGCAAATTTTAGGAAAAATAAAACATTTCCAGAGCAGTCAATAGTGCTGCAGGTTTAAAAAGACAAATTTATCCTGAGTACTGAAATTCTAGGAAGAAAATAACATAGTTGCCTTATCTATTTATACTATCAATTGGAGAATATGTGTGGGTAATATCTGCAGAGAGATCGGATTTATCGCATGTTGGTTTTTCATCCTGGGTTTCTACAGTGCATATGGGGGCTCCAGCTGAGTCCTTGGAAAATGGAATTTGAATGTAACCCCTGATGGAGCTATAAATGACAGTGACAAAGATAGACATCAAGTACACTCCATTGGTTCTTTTTTTAAAGGGATTGTTCATATTTTCATACGTACACAGAAGCATAGTAGACTATGTTGGATTGACGGTTTGAAAGCATGAACGTTAGAAAAAAAAATCATAATCTGAGTTCATTTGAACTCATTTTGTATCTTTGCAGTCTATGGCTCCATCAAGGGTTCCAATTGAGTTCCATTTTATGGGGATTCAGAGGAAACCCCATATAATAATGTGAAATGCAGGGCGCACCAATTATACACAATTAAATAAGGAGGTGCAGATCGGTAGAAAAAACAACAGCTAAGTAAGAGAGAAAGGAACTACCGCAGTAATGCACACTACTCAGATAATGGAAATAAACATTTGGAAATATGTAATGGTCCACCTATGATGAGAGAACCTGTATGGATAGCAGAAAAAATATTAATGATACAAAAAATATATCAAAGTCTTTCCCTGAGGAAGCCGCACAGGCTGCGGCGTAACGCGTGGGACCTTGGTGTCCTCTGGTCCTGACTGCCCGTTTGCTCTCTCATGCCTTTATCATGAGGTTTGTTCTGGTTTATATCATGTGCTAGTGATTTTTTCATGGCTTTTGTTTCTCTTCACAATTATTGATTTGGAGCCATCTTTTTAGTTCACAGGTGGGGGACTATTTTACCCCTTATTTGGGCTTGCTTATAATTATTTGATATATTTTTTGTATCATTAATATTTTTTCTGCTATCCATACAGGTTCTCTCATCATAGGTGGACCATTACATATTTCCAAATGTTTATTTTATGATCATATGTTTTTCCAGTTATTTTTCATGTTTTTGTTATTTTTGAGACATTATTCATTATATACCTTGATCATGGTTAGGGGCGGGCGTTTGGGACCAGAGTCACTCTGATTTTACTTGTGTTTTACTTTACTCTTTGTATACCAATAAAATTGACTGTTTTTTCTACTTTCCATTATCTGAGTAGTGTGCATTACTGCGGTAGTTCCTTTCTCTCTTACTTATCAGAGGAAACCCCAGACGCAATGTATAAAGTGTGAACAGGACTATACCTATACCAGGAATTTAATATGGTCCCTAGAGTTCACTTGGAAATTTTCATAGCTCCAATAGAAATGAATGCAGAGCGCTGCACATGCTAGACCTTCTCCCCATTCCTGACAGTGCCCTTTTCTTGAGATATGTAGATGTTGATCTCTGTTACATATTTACGGAAAAACCTGTCAATGACATAAATGTCCCAGATAGGACAACCTGTTTTCTTTATTAGACTTTTATTTTATCATAATAGTGGATCAGTTGTTACATTAATTAGTTTTTTTTTTCATTTTCATGCTTTTATGTGCTCACCTTCTTCCAAGAGCCATATGAGATTTCAGCGCTGAGATCTCATCTCCCGAAATCTTGGTGCTGAGATCTCCATCTGCGCATGCGCCGCCCTCAACGGCCATTTTCCCGGAGTACACTGCATGGGAAACCATGCAAATGCAGGGGCTCTGGCCTTTCACAAAATGTCGGCAGAGCCCCCCAGTAGCGCCGGGCACTCGCAACACTGCCGGAGACACCCACAGCACAACCGGAGACACCCACAGCACCGCTGGAGACACCGCAGCAGCGCCGGAGACACTCACAGCACCTCCGGGCACTCGCAGCACCGCCGGACACCCCCTCATCCCAGTCTGCGTCCTGCAGCAACGTTACTGGTAAAGTATATATGCATTATAAGATGCACCCCCATTTTCCCCCCAAATCTGGGGGAAAAAAGTGCGTCTTATAATCCAAAAAATACGGTAGCTGCTGGTCCCCTTACAAGCATTTTAATTCAAGTACTAATTCAGGAATGGGTTAAACCTGCAGAACCATCCTTGGGCCAACAACCCAACTTTAAACAGACGAGTCAGAAACCTTAATAAAATAGTCAGGCGGGCTTGACTTCTCCATTGATTTATCATATTAAAAATATGCTGTAAATAAAATTGATCTAAAATGAATAAAGTAAAATGCGCTTCCTAAATAGAACGGTACATTTGCATATTTTTCGCTAGTAAATTGCTTTCCATAACTTGTTTAATTGTTTCTTTTCCCTTTCATTTAGACACATTGCATTAGAATATGTATTGTTTTTGTTTGGAGGAAGCAATTAATTAGAATCCAAAGAGAGTTACGAGGCTGATCTGCATATCCTGTGATTGCTCATTCACAGCATTTTAATTAAAAAAAAATCCAGAGTGAGGTATTACAGAAGTTTATTCTATCACCCCCACTAATCCAACCCCCACAGTAACATTAAGAAAAAAACACCTCTCCCGAAAATGTCATTTTTTTTTTATTTTAGACGCTGAATTTATAGGGCTCGTGCAGATTGCCGTGGATCTGGGACTGATCATGGACCACAATGCACGACCAGAAAGGTCTCATGCACACGTCTGTGGATCCCGGTCCGATCATGGACCGCAATGGACGGACAGCCGTGGCTCTCACAACCAGAGCATGACTGCTTCATATATTTCTAAGTGATTGTCACGCTTGGATGGTGAGACCGCAGCCAGTCTGTGGATTGCGGTAGGTGATCAGACCGAGATCCACCGATGTCTGCATCAGCTCTAACTTTATGTGCCTTAACCCTTTAATGACTGAGAAATGTTCTTTTTCTTTTTTTTTCTTTTATTATCGCTTTCCCAGAGCGATAGTTGTATGGGGGCATGTTCTTTGTTTTTTTTTGCTAGACAATGTATTTTTTTTTTACGGGCACCATTTTCTGGGAAACATATGCTAATCCACGGTTTAGCTTTTATTATTCTTTTTTCTTCGAGGGAGTATAAAAAAAATGCAAATCCATAATTTTGCTATTAACTAAGAAGTAAATTTAAAATAGTAACTATATTTCACTAACCATTATTTTTGCACTGGGGGCAAATAGCTTTTTGTTGTTGTGAACATTTATAAAAATATTAAATAAGATAAATGTTTTTTTTATTTATTTTTTTTAGAGGAGTCTTTGTTTTCTAATTAAACTTTATCAAATTTAATTTTCTTTCTTTTTGGCACCTTATAGAATATGCAGTAGGAAATATTATTCCAAAGCATTGTTGGCATCCAATGTATTATGTCTCTGGCAGAGTCTAATAGGCAGAAGTACACCGTTAGGCCATGCCAACTCATTGGAGCTCTGCAACTTGATGGCACAAATATGGTGACAGAGGCAGGGGACTCCTTAGATGTCACATACATAATTGGCTGCAGCTTCCAAATGATTATACAATCAGACACTGACGTAAAGAGTCCGCAATTAGGGTCCGGATGCAAAAGACTGTTAGCAACAGTCTGCACATTGTAATTTTACAGTACATTGCACTGTAATAATTTTATGGTGCCCTTCCATAAAAGCATTGGATCTAAAAATGTCAATGGTTACTCTAAAGCGATAAATTATCATATGTTGTCCCTCACCTGTCCCTGATGCCACAGCTCCCCACCGGCGCACTACTAGCTTACTAATACACCTCACTAAAGGTTCTGGTCTTCCCCTCGGTGTTTACCATGACATGTCATCATTATTTGAAGTTTCACATGAAGCTGTGCACGTTATGACATCATGACATCATAACATGTGTCGAGGCCTTGTTGGCCCTCACAGCGCCAGCTAAGAGTGAAGAAAAGACTGGTGCCGGAGAAGGGGCCTTAGGAAGCCAGCTGTATAAGCAGGGACAGTTGACTGTTAAAATAGATATGATACAGTTATATGAAAAAGTTTGGGCACCCCTATTAATCTTAACCCCTTAATCCCATTGGACGTAATATTCCGTCCATGTGACCTGGTACTTAATTCCCATGGACGGAATATTACGTCCAGGGCGATCAGCTGCGCTCCCGAGGGGAGCGCAGCTGATCGCCGCCGGGTGTCAGCTGATTATCACAGCTGACACCCGGCACTATGTGTCAGGAGCGGTCACGGACCGCTCCCGGCACATTAACCCCTGGCACACCGTGATCAAACATGATCACGGTGTACTCGGGGCACAGGGGAGGATCGCGCAGGGTGGGGGCTCCCTGAGCGCTCCCCTAAGACCCTCAGAGCAGTGCGATGTGTCGCGCTGTTCCGAGGGTCCGTCCTCCCTCCAGGTCCCCGGATCCAAGATGGGGCCGGGGTCCTGCAGGGAGGCGGCTTCCACAGTGCCTGCTGAGAGCAGGCACTGAGAAGCCTGCTGCACTGCCTGAGCGATCGCTGGTGTGACAGAGTGCTGTGCACACTGTCACACCAGCGATCTGCTAAAATACTGTGATGTCCCACCCTGGGACAAAGTAAAAAAGTAAAAAAAATAAAAATAAAAAGTGGTAAAAAAAATCATAAAAAAAAAAAAATATTCCCCAATAAATTCATTTCTTCCTGTAAATAAAAAAAAAAAAAAACAATAAAAGTACACATATTTGGTATCGCCGCGTCCGTAATGACCCCCCCTATAAAACTGTCCCACTAGTTAACCCCTTTAGTGAACCCCTTAAAAAAAAAAAAACTAAGCAAAAAATCAATGCTTTATCACCATACCGCCGAATAAAAAATGGAATAACACGCGATCAAAAAGACCGATATAAATAAACATGGTACCGCTGAAAACGTCATCTTGTCCCGCAAAAAATGAGCCATCATACAGCATCATCAGTGAAAAAATAAAAAAGTTATAGCTCGCAGAATAAAGCGATGCAAAAATAATGATTTTTTATACAAAATTGTTTTTATTCTATAAAAGCACCAAAACATTAAAAAAAATGATATAAATGAGGTATCGCCATAATCGTACTGACCCGAAGAATAAAACTGCTTTATCAATTTTACCACACGTGGAACGGTATAAAACGCCTCCCCCAAAATAAATTCATGAATTGCTGATTTTTGTTCAATCTAACCTCCCAAAAATCGAAATAAAAAGCGATCAAAAAATGTCACGTGGTCATAAATGGTACCAATAAAAAACGTCACCTCGTCCCGCAAAAAATAAGACCTCACATGACTCTGTGGGCCAAAATATGCAAAAATTATAGCTCTCAAGATGTGGTGATGCAAAAAACTATTTTTTGCAATAAAAAGCGTCTTTTAGCGTGACAGCTGCCAATCATAAAAACCCGCTATAAATAGTAAATCAAACCCCCTTTATCACCCCCTTAGTTAGGGAAAAATAATAAAATTAAAAAAATGTATTTATTTCCATTTTCCCATTAGGGTTATGGTTAAGGTTAGGGTTGCGACTAAAGTTAGGGTTAGGGATGGCGCTAAAGTTAGGGTTAGGGTTGGGATTAGGGTTATGGGTGTGTTAGGGTTAGGTTTGTGGTTAGGGTTGGGACTAGGGTTAGGGGTGTGTTGGGGTTAGGGTTGGAGTTAGAATTAGGTGGTTTCCACTGTTTAGGCACATCAGGGGCTCTCCAAATGTGACATGGCATCTGATCTCAATTCCAGCCAATTCTGCTTAGAAAAAGTCAAACGCTGCTCCTTCACTTCTGAGCTCTGCCATGCGCCCAAACAGTAGTTTACCCCCGCATATTGGGTATCAGCGTACTCTGGACCACAAGAGTTATTGTGCAATTTGTCCTATTTCTTCTGTTACCCTTGGGAAAATAAAAAACTGGGGGCGACAAAATCATTTTTGTAAAAAAAAAAATGATTTTTTTGTTTTTACGGCTGTATGTTATAAATTTTCTGTGAAGCACTTGGGGCTTCATAGCGCTCACCACACTTCTAGATAAGTTCCTTGTGGGGTCTATTTTCCAAAATGGGGTCACTTGTGGGGGATTTCCACTGTTTAGGCACATCAGGGGCTCTCCAAATGCGACATGACGCCCCCAGACCATTCCATCAAAGTCTGCAATCCAAAACGTCACTACTTCCCTTCCGAGCCCAGACGTGCACCCATACAGTAGTTTTCTCCCACATATTGGGTATCAGCGTACTCAGGACAAAATGAACAACAAATTTTGGGGTCCAATTTCTCCTGTTAACCTTGTGAAAATAAAATATTGGGGGCGAAAAAATCATTTTTGTAAAAAAAAAAAAAAGGATTTTTTACTTTTACGACTGTACGTTATAAACTTCTGTGAAGCAATTCGGGATTCGAAGTGCTCACAAAACATCTAGATAAGTTCCTTGTGGGGTCTATTTTCCAAAATGGGGTCACTTGTGGGGAGTTTCCACTGTTTAGGCACATCAGGGGCTCTCCAAATGCGACATGACGCCCCCAGACCATTCCATCAAAGTCTGCAATCCAAAACGTCACTACTTCCCTTCCGAGCCCTGATGTGCACCCATACAGTAGTTTTCTCCCACATATTGGGTATCAGCGTAGTCAGGATAAATTGGACAACAAATTTTGGGGTCCAATTTCTCCTGTTAACCTTGTGAAAATAAAATATTGGGGGCGAAAAAAATCATTTTTGTAAAAAAAAAAAAAGGTTTTTATTTTACGGCTGTACGTTATAAACTTCTGTGAAGCAATTCGGAGTTCAAAGTGCTCACCACACATCTAGATAAGTTCCTTGTGGGGTCTATTTTCCAAAATGGGTCACTTGTGGGGGGTTTCCACTGTTTAGGCGCATAAGGGCTCTCCAAATGCGACATGACGCCCCAGACTATTCCTCAAAGTCTGCAATCAAAAACGTCACTACTTCCCTTCCGAGCCCCGATGGCCCCATACAGTAGTTTACTCCCACATATGGGTATCAGCGTACTCAGGACAAATTGAACAACACTTTGGGGTCCAATTTCTCCTGTTACCCTTGTGAAAATAAAATATTGGGGGCGAAAAATCATTTTTGTAAAAAAAAAAAAAGATCTTTTATTTTACGGCTGTACGTTATAAACTTCTGTGAAGCACTTTGGGGTTCAAAGTGCTCACCACACATCTAGATAAGTTCCTTGAGGGGTCTAGTTTTCCAAAATGGTGTCATTTGTGGGGGGTTTCCACTATTTAGGCAGATCAGGAGCTCTCCAAACACGACATGGCATCCAGCCATTCTGCGTTGAAAAAGTCAACGGCGCTCCTTCCCTTCCAAGCTCTGCCATGCACCCAACAGTGGTTTACCCCCACATATGGGGTATCAGCGTACTCTGGACCACAAGAGTATGTGCAATTTGTCCTATTTCTTCTGTTACCCTTGGGAAAATAAAAACTGGGGGCGACAAAATCATTTTTGTAAAAAAAAAAATGATTTTTTTGTTTTTACGGCTGTAGTTATAAATTTTCTGTGAAGCACTTGGGGCTTCATAGCGCTCACCACACTTCTAGATAAGTTCCTTGTGGGGTCTATTTTCCAAAATGGGGTCACTTGTGGGGGGATTTCCACTGTTTAGGCGCATCAGGGGCTCTCCAAATGCGACATGACGCCCCCAGACCATTCCATCAAAGTCTGCAATCCAAAACGTCACTACTTCCCTTCCGAGCCCAGACGTGCACCCATACAGTAGTTTTCTCCCACATATTGGGTATCAGCGTACTCAGGACAAAATGGACAACAAATTTTGGGGTCCAATTTCTCTGTTAACCTTGTGAAAATAAAATATTGGGGGCGAAAAAATCATTTTTGTAAAAAAAAAAAAAAGGATTTTTTATTTTTACGACTGTACGTTATAAACTTCTGTGAAGCAATTTGGGGTTCAAAGTGCTCACAACACATCTAGATAAGTTCCTTGTGGGGTCTATTTTCCAAAATGGGGTCACTTGTGGGAAGTTTCCACTGTTTAGGCACATCAGGGGCTCTCCAAATGCGACATGACGCCCCCAGACCATTCCATCAAAGTCTGCAATCCAAAACGTCACTACTTCCCTTCCGAGCCCTGATGTGCACCCATACAGTAGTTTTCTCCCACATATTGGGTATCAGCGTAGTCAGGATAAATTGGACAACAAATTTTGGGGTCCAATTTCTCCTGTTAACCTTGTGAAAATAAATATTGGGGGCGAAAAAATCATTTTTGAAAAAAAAAAAAAAGGATTTTTTATTTTACGGCTGTACGTTATAAACTTCTGTGAAGCAATTCGGAGTTCAAAGTGCTCACCACACATCTAGATAAGTTCCTTGTGGGGTCTATTTTCCAAAATGGGGTCACTTGTGGGGGGTTTCCACTGTTTAGGCGCATCAGGGGCTCTCCAAATGCGACATGACGCCCCCAGACCATTCCATCAAAGTCTGCAATCCAAAACGTCACTACTTCCCTTCCGAGCCCCGACGTGCGCCCATACAGTAGTTTACTCCCACATATTGGGTATCAGCGTACTCAGGACAAATTGAACAACAACTTTTGGGGTCCAATTTCTCCTGTTACCCTTGTGAAAATAAAATATTGGGGGCGAAAAAATCATTTTTGTAAAAAAAAAAAAAAAAAGATCTTTTATTTTACGGCTGTACGTTACTAAACTTCTGTGAAGCACTTTGGGGTTCAAAGTGCTCACCACACATCTAGATAAGTTCCTTGAGGGGTCTAGTTTCCAAAATGGTGTCATTTGTGGGGGTTTCCACTGTTTAGGCAGATCAGGAGCTCTCCAAACACGACATGGCATCCAGCCAATTCTGCGATGAAAAAGTCAAACGGCGCTCCTTCCCTTCCAAACTCTGCCATGCACCCAAACAGTGGTTTACCCCCACATATGGGTATAAGCGTACTCAGGACAAATTGCACAATAACTTTTGGAGTCTTGTTACCCTTGGGAAAATAAAAATTGGGGTGAAAAGATCAATTTTGTGGAAAAAATATGATTTTTTAATTTTACGGCTCTACGTTATAAACTTGTCTGAAGCACTTGGGGGTTCAAATTGCTCACCAAAGATCTAGATAAGTTCCTTAGGGGGTCTAGTTTCCCAAACGGGGTCACTTGTGGGGGGTTTCCACTGTTTAGGCACATCAGGGACTCTCCAAATGCAACATGGCGTCCAATCTCAATTCCAGCCAATTTTGGTTGGAAAAATCAAATGGTGCTCCTTCCATTCCGAGCTCTGCCGTGCGCCCAAACAGTGTTCCCCCCCACATATGGGGTATCAGCGTACTCAGGACAAATTGGACAACAACTTTTGAGGTCTAATTTCTCCTGTTACCTATGGGAAAATAAAAAATTAGTGATTAAGAGATAATTTTTGTGGGAAAAAAATAGGATTTTTTATTTTCATGCCCGGGCATTATAAACTAGTGTGAAGCACTTGGGGGTTCAAAGTGCTCACCAAAGATCTAGATAAGTTCCTTAGGGGGTCTAGCTTCCAAAATGGGGTCACTTGTGGGGGGTTTCCACTGTTTAGGCTCATCTGGGGCACTACAAACGAAACATGACCCCCATCAATGTTTGCATTCCAAAACGTTACTGCTTCCTTTCCAAGCCCTGCCGTGCACCCAACCAGTTTCCCCCCCCACATATGGGGTATCAGCGTACTCAGGACAAATTGGACAACAACTTTTGGGGTCCAATTTCCTTGGGAAAAATCTAAAATTTTGGACTTAAAAATCATTTTTGTGGAAAATTGTTTGTTTCTTTTTCCACACTCAGTCATTATAAACTTTTGTGAAACACTTTGGGGTCCAAAGTGCTCACAACAGATCTAGATAAGTTCCTTAGGGGGTCTAGTTTCCAAAATGGTGTCACTTGTGGGGGGTTCCACTGTTTAGGCGCATCAGGGCTCTCCAAACACGACATGGCGTTCAATCTCAACTCCAGCCAATTTTAGTTTGAAAAAGTCAAACGGCGCTCCTTCCCTTACGAGCTCTGCCGTGTGCCCAAACAGTGGTTTTCCCCCAGATATAGGGTATTGGCGTACTCAGGAGAAATTTCACAACAACTTTATCTGCCCATTTTCTCCTTTTACCCTTGTGAAAATAAAAAAAGTTTGTAAAAGATCATTTTTGTGGCTAAAAAGTTAAATATTAATTTTTTCCTTCCACGTTGCTTCAGCTCCTGTGAAGCACCTGAAGGGTTAATAAACTTCTTGAATGTGTGTTTTGAGTACCTTGAGGGGTGCAGTTTTTAGAATAGTGTCACTTTTGGGTATTTTCTGCTATATAGACCCGTCAAAGTGACTTCAAATGTGAGGTGGTCCCTAAAAAAATGGCTTTGTAAATTTTGTTGTAAAAATGAGAAATCACTGGTCAACTTTTAACCCTTATAATTTCCTAACAAAAAAAAATTTGGGTTCCAAAATTGTGCTGATGTAAAGTAGACATGTGGGAAATATTATTTCTTAACTATTTTGTGTGACATATTTCTCTGTTTTAAGGGAAAAAAAAATTCAAAGTTTGAAAATTGCAAAATTTTCAAAATTTTCGCCATATTTGTGTTTTTTTTCAAAAATAAACGCAAGGTATATCGAAGAAATTTTACCACTATCATGAAGTACAATATGTCACGAGAAAACAGTCTCAGAATTGCGAAGATCCGTTGAACCGTTCCAGAGTTATAACCTCATAAAGAGACATTGGTCAGAATTGTAAAAATTGGCCCGGTCATTAACGTGCAAACCACCCTTGGGGGTTAAGGGGTTAAGCTTAATGTTTTATAAAAATTGGTGTTTTTGCAACAGCTATTTCAGTTTGATATATCTAACAACTATTGGACACAGTAATGTTTCTGTCTTGAAATGAGGTTTATTGTACTAACAGAAAATGTGCAATCTGCATCCAAACAAAATTTGACAGTTGCATAAGTATGGGCACCTCACCAGAAAAGTGACATTAATATTTAGTAGATCCTCCTTTTGCAAAATAACAGCCTCTAGTCGCTTCCTGTAGCTTTTAATGAGTTCCTGAATCCTGGATGAAGGTATTTTTGACCATTCCTCTTTACAAAACAATTCCAGTTCAGTTAAGTTGATGGTCGCCGAGCATGGACAGCCCTCTTCAAATGATCCCACAGATGTTCAATGATATTCAGGTCTGGGGACCGGGATGGCCATTCCAGAACATTGTAATTGTTCCTCTGCATGAATTCCTGAGTAGATTTGGAGCGGTGTTTTGGATCATTGTCTTGCTGAAAGATCCATCCCCTGCGTAACTTTAACTTTGTCACTGATTCTTGAACATTATTGTCAAGAATCTGCTGATACTGAGTGGAATCCATGCGTCCCTCAACTTTAACAAGATTCCCGGTGCCGGCATTGGCCACACAGCCCCAAAGCATAATGGAACCTCCACCAAATTTTACTGTGGGTAGCAAGTGTTTTTCTTGGAATGTTGTGTTTTTTTGACGCCATGCATAAGCCTTTTTGTATGACCAAACAACCCAATCTTGGTTTCATCAGTCCCCAGGACCTTCTTCCAAAAAGAAATTGGCTTCTCCAAATGTGCTTTTGCATACCTCAATCCACTCTGTTTGTGGCGTGCTTGCAGAAACGGCTTCTTTCGCATCACTCTCCCATACAGCTTCTCCTTGTGCAAAGTGCGTTGTATAGTTGACCGATGCACAGTGACACCATCTGCAGCAAGTTGATGCTGCAGCTCTCTGGAGGTGGTCTGAGGATTGTCCTTGACTGATCTCACCATTCTTCTTCTCTGCCTTTCTGATGTTTTTCTTGGCCTGCCACTTCTGGCCTTAACAAGAACTGTCCCTGTGTTCTTCCATTTCCTTACTATGTTCCTCACAGTGGAAACTGACAGGTTAAATCTCTGAGACAGCTTTTTGTATCCTTCCCCTGAACAACTATGTTGAATAATCTTTGTTTTCAGATCATTTGACAGTTGTTTTGAGGAGCCCATGATGCCACTCTCCAGAGGAGATTCAAACAGGAGAACAACTTGCAAGTGGCCACTTGAAGTAGCTTTTCTCATGATTGCATACACCTGGCTATGAAGTTCAAAGCTCAATGAGGTTACAAAACCAAAAAAAAGTCAGTAAAAAGAAGGTAGGAGTATTTAAAACAAGAAAATGATAAGGGTGCCCATATTTATGCACCTGTCAAATTTTGTTTGAATGCAGATTGCACATTTTTTGTTAGTACAATAAACCTCATTTCAAGGCAGAAACATTACTGTGTCCAATAGTTATTAGATATATCAAACTGAAATAGCTGTTGCAAAAACAACCAATTTTTAATAAAACATTAAGCTTAAGAATAATAGGGGTGCCCAAACTTTTCATATAACTGTATTTTATTGCTTTAACTTCTTTCTAGCCCTTATAAATCCAGTAATGTGGTGACGGAATGACCACCACATTGCTGGATTGACATGAATCGAATTCACCAAAAATGACAAAATTTGGAGTAAGAATCTGCAAATTTTGGGAAACTATGCAAATTTGATTTGTTTAGAATCAGTTTGCTCATCCTTAGTGCTAGTCCTTCCCAAATATACCCTAAATTAGAACTACAA
>JARQOD010000005.1:511781213-511858047 GCA_033576555.1 Oophaga sylvatica
ATTGTATGAAAGAAAAATCAAACACACACACTTTAATAAAAAAGAAGTTTAATGAAATAATCACACAGTTTTTGACCATATTTTATTTACTTGCTAAAACCATTTCCTGTAATAAAAATAAAATGATAAAGCAAAATTATTCTTACCAATCCGATGCATAGTCAGGTCCCACGGTGTAATCCTTCAGAAAGGGTTAATGTTTACTGCAGGGACCGCAGCTAATGCTGCAGCCTCACAGTAAACCCCCAAATGAATGAGCTCCTCTCCTGGCTGACAGGAGAGGAAGTGGAAAGCTTAATTGATTGCTTTCCACTTTCACTTCAGGTCAGCCAGGGACACCATCAGTGACGTCAGAGGGAACTGATTAACAAAAATAGGGGTTCCCTTCAAAAAAAAATGGCGTGGGGTCCCCCTATTTTTGTTAACCAGCCAGATGAAGCAGACCGCTGAGGCCTGGATTTTCAGGCTGTTAAGGAGCCAAGATCCATGGACCTTGCCAGCCTGATAATACCAGGCCACAGCAGTCTGCATATCTTGGCTGATTAACAAAAATAGGGGATCCCCTCGAAAAAAATTGGCGTGGGGTCCCCCTATTTTTGTTAACCAGCCAGATGAAGCAGACCGCTGAGGCCTGGTTTTTCAGGCTGGTAAGGATCCAATATCCATGGACCTTGCAAGCCTGATAATACCAGGCCACAGCAGTCTGCTTAGCTTGGCTGGTTAACAAAAATAGGGGATCCCCTCGAAAAAAAAACGGCGTAGGGGTCCCCCTATTTTTGTTAACCAGCCAAGTAAAATGCAGACTGCTGCGGCCTGGTATTAAAAGACTGTCAAGGCCCATGGATTTTGGCCCTCAACAGCCTGATAATACCAGTCTACAGCAGCCCCACATTTGGCGCATCAAAAGATGTGCCAATTGTGGCACTTTACCCGGCTCTTCCCACTGCCCTGTAGCGGTGGCAAGTGGGGTAATAAGGGGTTAATGTCACCGTTGATTGCACGGTGACAATAAGCCCGGTTAATAATGGAGAGGCGTCAATAAGACACCGATCCATTATTAATCCCAAAGTTTTTAAATGTGTAAAAAAAAGACACAGCAAGAAAAAAGTCTTTTAATGAAATAAAAGAGACAACACAGTTTTCATTTTTTTTATTACTCTCTCATTCCTGCGACGCCATCGATCTCCTGTAAAAAAATAAAAAAAACAAACCAACAGTATACCACCTGTCCGACGCAGTCCATAACGACAGTCCCACGACGATCCAGCTCTGCTACATCGCAATGACAGGCAGAGCCTGTCATTGCAACGCAGCACAGCTGATTACCTGCTTCCCCGGCGGTGACGTCATCGGACTGACTGCTTTACGGCCGGGATTACCCAGCAGTCACTGCAGTTATCGCGAGAAAACTGCATGTGACCGCCGGGGAGAAGAGGATGGCGGCCATGAAGCAGTCCAGCCCGTGACCGCCGGAGATCTTCTGCCAGGTAAGTGCCGCTGACTCCTGACAGACCCGACAGACGGACACTGACAGTGACAGTGACATCCCGATTCCGGTATCCGATATGACGAAAATATCGGTACTCGGAATCGGAATTCCGATACAGCCAATATCGGCCGATACCAGATATTTGCAGTATCGGAATGCTCAACCCTACCAACTAGTAATAGAGTACAATAGATGTCAGTAAATATGCATGATCAGTTCAATTCAGCTAAATAGCAGTCAATCTATAGGTCAAAAAATTGGTAACCTTTATGTGAGGTGCATGAAAAAAATAATAAACCTAATACACATATCTTTTATGGCAACAGTTTAAGTAGCGTAGAGAAACACAGATTATAGGTTAGGAGTCAGGACAAATGATCATGAGGTCAACAGAGCTAATGCCCTCGTATCAATTAATACATCAAACGATATACAGAGCCCCAAAGTGCCATACTAGTGTATGGCAGCATTACCTTGTGACATGGTGTATAGGTTGACACAGGAGCATCGCAGGAGATGTGCGTGGAGAGCCTTAATTAGCGACTGCAGGCGTAGGCTTATGGGAGTACTATTAACATCAGCCGATGCTTCAATGAAATGAGGTAAACTTTTTACCGCCGATCACAGCTGCTGGCGCTCTGACTGGCGGTAATAACGTTACCGACAATTAAAGCTGCAGGTGTTTCTTGCGCTGTCATGCAGATGACAGTGTGGGAAACACCAAGTGTTTGGAGTGTCAAATCTGAACAGTAACACAGAATTCCTGGAAAAGTCTATGCTCGGGGTCGTTGACCGAACAGCAGATGTTCGGTACGGATCCCAAACTGTACTGTCCGAGTTTGCCCATCACTACCTACAGGTAATTCAGGAAACTTTATAAAATTTAGATGTGAGAGCAAAAAAATATTTTTTCCACTAAAATACTGTTTTAGCGGCAGTACCCCATATGTGGTTGAACACTACTGTTTGAGCACACTGCAGGTATTGCATGGGAAGGAGCGTTATTTGGGTTTTAGAATGCAGATTCCGTTTGAATAAATTATGGGCTCCATTAGCTGAGCCCCTGAGGTGCTGGAACAGCAGAAACCCCACAGATGACCCCATATTGATAACTTCACTGCCTAAGGAATTTATTTAGGGGTGTAGTGATTATTTTGAACCTATTGGTGCCTCACAGAATTTAATAACATTGAGATATGAAAATATGACATTTTAGTTGTAAAAATGTAATTTTTTTATTTCCTGCAAATTAGTCAGGTACACAAGGGTTAGTAATTGAAACTGGACCCCATAATTTATTGCACAATTTCTCCCAAACACCGTGATGCTCCGTATGTCTTCAGAAATTACTGTTTGGCCACAAATTAGAACTGAGAAGGACGGAGCACTATTTGGGTTATGTAGAATATATTTTGCTAAAATAGTTTGTGGTCGACATTTGCGGAGCTCTTAAGGAGACAGAACAGCAGAAAAAAAAGTGACCCCATTGTAGAAATTGCACCTCTCAATGAATTAATCTGTGGCTGCAAATATGAACCGCAAATAAGCTAGTTTAGTGCCCAAGCACTATGCCAACATAAAGTGTAGAGACCCTATACATTGTGCCCAGCTTGTGCTTATGGAGACATGCACCCCATAAATTAAGTAACCTCTCCTTGCTACAATAATGCCAACATATGGCCTCTTAGAGGTGTTTAGGCACAGTGGGGCTCAGAAGGAGGGTGGCATTTGGATTTGGGAGCGCAGAATTCACTAGATTTTATTTGAGGGCCATGTCGATTTTCCAGAGTCTTTATTCTATTAGTAATGTGGAAACCCCATGGATCTGAGTGGGGGCTAGTTTTGTGTAGGATAAATTAAAATTTTATCTGTAACATTTGGGGTACTTAATATTTTTTTATCGCTTTTAGGATAAGGCTGGAATCAGATTCTTGTGTTCAAATCACTTACGTCGGGGTTTCCATCTAAATCCCGCAAAAAAAAAAAATTCAGATGAAACCCCAGACAGATCCACCCACCATGAGGCAGATGGAGACAATTTGGAGTCCATTTGGCATCTGTTCCAGTGGTGTCCATGTTATTAGATGTGCACAGATCTGTGGTCGCCTACGCTAGTGACCTAAAAAGACATCTAAAATGATGGCACTCATCAAAGTGACCAATGACCTTCTTACAGCAAAACGTAACGGCGTCCACTCTCTGCTCATTCTACTCGACCTTTCTGCAGCTTTCGACACTGTTGACCACTGTCTCCTACTGTCTAGGCTCCAGTCACTAGGTATTAAGGACACTGTTCTCTCCTGGTTCTCCTCCTATCTTTCTGACCGCTCCTTCAGTGTTTTGTTCTCTGGCTCCACGTCATCTCCTCTTCCTCTCACTGTCGGTGTACCCCAGGGCTCAGTCCTTGGCCCCCTTCTCTTCTCTCTCTACACGGCCCCAATTGGACAGACCATCAGCAGATTTGGCTTTCAGTACCATCTTTATGCCGATGACACACAACTATACACGTCATCCCCGACCTTACCCCCGCTGTTCTACAGAACACCACCGACTGTCTGTCCGCAGTCTCCAATATCATGTCCGCTCTCTATCTGAAACTTAACCTCTCCAAGACTGAACTCCTTCTGCTCCCGCCGTCTACTAACCTCCCTAAATCTGACATTTCCCTCTCTGTGGGCGGCACCATAATAACACCCCGGCAGCAGGCTCGCTGTCTGGGTGTTATGTTTAACACCAATCTCTCCTTCACCTCCCATATACAATCTCTTGCCCGCTCTTGCCGTCTACACCTAAAGAACATCTCTAGAATCCGCCCTTTTCTCACCATGGAAACAACAAAAACCCTCACTGTAGCATTGATCCACTCCCGCCTGGACTACTGCAACGCTCTATTACTTGGCCTCCCCATTACTCGACTATTCCCTCTCCAGTCCATCCTTAATGCAGCAGCCAGGGTCATCCATCTGGCTAATCGGTACTCGGACGCGTCCGCTCTTCGCCAGTCCTTACACTGGCTGCCCATTCATTATAGGATCCAATTCAAAGTACTGGTTCTCACCCACAAAGCTCTCCACAGTGCAGCACCCCCCTACATCTCCTCCCTCATTTCTATCTATCGGCCTAACCGACTGCTGCGCTCTGCAAATGACTTTCGACTAACCTCTGCACTAATCCGTATCTCCCACTCCCGACTCCAAGACTTCTCCCGCGCTGCGCCAATCCTCTGGAATGCTCTACCCCAAGAAATTAGGACTATCCACAATTTGCATGGTTTCAGGCGCTCCCTCAAAACACATTTGTTCAGAGTGGCCTATCACATTCACTAACCAAAGTCGTTCTATGTTTAAGTGTGTATGTGTAGCCCATTCACTATCTCCATCCATGCCTCACTCCCTCAAGATGGCTGGACCATCATTGTAAATGCACCATTGTATATACACACCTGTACTTTGTATCTCCCCCACCTCATTGTAGATTGTAAGCTCTCACGAGCAGGGTCGGCTTATTTTGCTTTAATTATTGTATTGTTAACGTTGTTACCTATGACTTGTGTTTTGAAACTGTTAAACTGTAAAGCGCTGCGGAATATGTTGGCGCTATATAAATAAAGATTATTATTATTATTATTATGGGACACCACCGGAACGGAGACCTGTCCAAAGTGACTCCAGCTGCCTCATAAGTGAGTAATTCCATTCGGGGTTATGTCTGAATCATGGTGTTGGGGAATTTACACAGAAATCCCAACGTAAACAGTCATCAGAAAGTGCAGGATAAATGTGAGCTGAGCCTTATTATGATTTTTGAGAGGTAGAATGCACAAACAGACAGCAGTACAAGATTAGTTCCTATTTTTATTTTTGCACCATTCACCGTGCGGTATAAGTGATAAGGTGGATTTATTCTTTGGTCAGTGCGATTACAGTGATACCAGATTTATATCTATTTTTTTTTGTTTTGCTGCTGTCACACAGTAAAAATACTTTTTTACAGAGTACTCCCACAGAGACATATTTTTCTGGCACTGTATTCCCACAGACACTGTTGCAGAGTAGAAAAATTAATTTTTACGTACAATACTCCCACAGACATGGGTGCAGAGTATAACTATTTTTTAGGCCCACAACTTTTACAGATACAGCAGCGGAGTATAATGATATTTTAGGCAAACTATTAGTACCGACATGGCTGCAGTACATTTGGCACAGTACACACAGAGGGTTTTGGGAACAGTGCTCCCATAGGCTTTTTGGCACAGTACACACAAAGGCTTTTTGGCACAGTACTTCCAGAGGCTTTTTGGCACATCACACACAGAGGCTTTTTGCACAGTACTCCCAGAGGCTTTTGGCGCAGTACACACAGAGGGTTTTGAGAACAGTGCTCCCAGAGGCTTTTTGGCACAGTACACAGAAAGGTTTTTGGCACAGTATTCCCAGAGGCAGGGTTGCCAAGTACACACAGAGGCATTTTGGTATTGTACTCCCAAAGACAGTGTTGTAGAGTACTCCCAGAGGCCTCTTGGCTCAGTACATGCAAAGGCTTTTTGGCACCATTACTTCCAGAAGCTTTTTGGCACAGTACACACAGAGGATTTTTGGCACAGTACACACTGAGGTTTTCTGGCTCAATACTCCCAGAAGGAGTGTTGCAGAATACACACAGAGGCTTTTTGGCACAGTACTTTCAGAGACTTTTTGGCACAGTACTCTCAGAGGCTTTTTGGCACAGTACACACAAAGGCCAGGTTGTAGAGTACACACAGAGGATTTTTGGCGCCATACTCCCAGAGGCTTTTTGGCACTGTACTTTCAGAAGCTTTTTGGCACACTATCCACAAAGACTTTTTGGCACAGTACTCCCAGAAGCTTTTTGGCACTGTACACACAAAGGCTTTTGGCATAGTACACTCAAAGGCTGGGTTGCAGAGTACACATAGAGGCTTTTTAGCACAGTATTCCCAGAGGTTTTTTAACACAGTACTCCCAGAGGATATTTGGCACAGTAGTCCCAGAGGCAGGATTGCAGAGTACACATAAAGGCTTTTTGGCACAGTACTCCAAGAGGCCTTTTGGTACAGTACACACAAAGGCTTTTTGGCACAGTACTCCCAGGGGCTTTTTAGCACAGTACATACAGAGGCTTTTTGGCACAGTACACAAAGGTCTGGTTGCAGACTGCTCAGAGTTTTTTTGGCACAGTACTCCCAGAGGCATTGTTGCAGAGGGCACAGAGAGGCATTTTGGCACAGTACTCCCAGAGGCTTTTTGGCAAAGTACTCCCAGAAGCAGGGATGCAGAGTACACACAGAGGCTTAACAGTTTCACTGATGAAGGAAAACTCCGAAACGTGCGTTGGGGAAGCGCCAAGCCACTGTGCCAATTAAACAGGTATTATTCAAAATCCTCTTTGTGCCTTGCAGCCTTTATTTATGGGCCATTCTCTTATATAGATAGGTGTTATCTAGACACTCTCTTTTACATTTATCTTGCACTTTTATAAATCACATGGTTAATCACTATTAAATTTTATTTGCATTTATATGATTAATCACTATTGTTCACATATGCATTTTTTCACATTGTTTATGTATATATATAATTAATTATATTTACACTGTCTGTATTTGAGAGTGCTATGTATGTGCCCTGAAATATATTAATGTTGGTTCATAAGTTGGCACTTATATTATCCTTTGTGGCTATATACTTCTAGTTGGCAGTATTTTTTATTTTTATTTTAATTCTATTTTTGTTGTGATATTTTGCACATTAATAAAGACTATTTTAACCATATATTTTCTTGTCATATGTTTTTATATATATTTTAGACTTTTTCCAGAGTTGTTTTTCTTTTACTATTCCCGAATGGTCTGCCATTCTATGTTGGTAGTGATATTGTGATATTTTAATCACTTATTGTCCTTGATTACTATCTAATCTACAGAGGCTTAAAGGCACATTTAATTTTTTTAGGCACAACCACATCTCATGCAGATATAGCGGTAGAGTAGAATTATTTTTTCAGCCCACAAATGGGAAATAGACGGCTGCCTAGTAGAATTATTTTTAGACACACTACTAACAAAAAGACAGCTGCAGAGTAAGATCATTTTTTAAACACGTTAGGCACACTACTCACAAAAAGATATCAAAGTTGTAGCAGTATTCTGAATCGTGAAACATTCTATTCATTGTCACCAAAGAAGACTCTAAAAATAGAAATGGAAGCTTGGCTGTCTCAACCACCTCCTTGTGTTTATTGGGCATACTTGCCATTTTTTCTGGAATGTTCAGAAGGTTTCCAGTAAAAGTTTTCACTCCTCATTCAGATGGGGCCTTGTTTAACACATGGAGATGTATAAAATTTAGTGGTTAGGGGCCATCCAAATTTAGATACACCTTGACATGGATGGATGGTTTTATTTCATTTTTTTAACATTTACAGCAATGTTAGAGTTCATGTATCCATTAATCACAGTGTGCTGACCCATCGTGTATGTATATGTTTTTATATTGACCACAAAGCATTTTTGTGCACTTGTACATTAATTTAATACTAAAATGTGTGAGGGCCCTATTTTTTGTTTCTTTTTTCTTTTTCTTATGCATCTCCTATCTAGTCAGTATTTTATAAACGTATAAAGATCCAGAACAATTTACATCCGAAAATATTCATATCAATTTAATATATGTGAATACCTTGTTGACACAGTGATTGCAAGAGATTGAACTGGTGACTCTCCTGCCATTTCCTTATTACTTTTTTCAAAATGAGATCCATATATTTAAGTCTTTGTGCCATTTTTAGACTTTATTAGAATTTATCTTTCAACATACCGGTATCTTAAAATCTTAAAATTGTTTTAAAATTCAAGCAAGCGCATACTTAGAATTATTGAAAGATTTTTTTTTTAAATGTAAGTTTGAGAATAAAAATATAAAGTTTAAACTTTTGCAGTTTCATTGACATAACTTTACAGCAGGCGATCAACAGCAAAAGAGAAAAGTTGCTCTCATCTCTGACCCTGTTTATCTGCTTTGGTATCATTGCTGGTCACTGAACCTGTACCAATCCGATATCTAATACCATGGAAACTATGAGCTCAATCTCTATAAATATAAATATGCAGAGAAATCTGCTCGTCTCTTGATAATTTCAGTATATTTTGCTGGATATAAAAGTGAATATCATGAATATCAACTGTAATCATTTAATTTTGCTGTTGTTTTTCAAAGTTACTTTTGGATTGATAAAAAGGTCAACTTTAACACCAGAAAAAAAACCATTATGCCCAGATTATACAATGAATCCTAAAAAATTTTTTTTTAAAAAAAGTAGAATTTTCAATAGTTTGTTATAGAGTTTGAAGCAACACCATGATAAAATATGCAAAACTAAAACATTTCTCTTTTTCCGTACATATGAGCAATTTTACTCAATTTATTTTTACAACTCTATAACTTTTTTGTAGGCACATAGAACTATCATTGATAGCCCAAAAGGACCACATAAATCTTCTGAAACTTTTTTTTTAAAATTAAGTTGTAATAAAAAGTGCTTGTATAATATTAGAAAAAAATGGTCTTTTTAATTTCCACAAATGCTTCTATTTTTGCTTATGGGCCCTTGCACAGGTTCTCTTCACAAATATTCCAACAGGTGCGAGAAATTGTACAGACAATTCTTCCCGGACAAAGGCATGCAAATTAGCTCTCTTTTAGAAGAAATAAAACTATGTCCAAAACCACCTTTAGGTAACTATCCTGTAAATCTTTATTAATTCACTAAACACCCTTGAAACATCACTAGAAATTTATGCCAAGACAGAATCTCCTCTAATAAGTAGAGACACATTTGTAAACTCCTGCTTCAATATACTAGAGGATACTAGTTGCCTGGCTGACATGCCTTTAATGTAGCTGAATCTGTCATTTAAAAAAATTAACTTGTAGATATGGGGTTAATCTGCAGGGTATCAGTGTTCTGAACCAGCCTGGCGCCGGCACTGACAAACCCACTGCCGGGAGGAAATTAACTTTATTCCCCCAGCAGAGTTAGACTCTCAGTCATAGGCCGGGGTCACACTTGCGAGAAATTTGCACGAGTCTCACACCTCAATACCCGGCACTGCCGCCGGCACTCGGATCGGAGCGCACAGCTGCATAGACATGCATGCAGCCGCACACTCCAGCCAGTTGGAAAACACCACACCCTACTTAAGCTCACTGCTTGAAGCTGCCAGATATAGCTTTGTGCTCCTCTAGTTTAGTCCTGTGTTTCTGCTCCTGTTTAGTGTATAAAAACAAGAGGAGAAAAAGTCAAACAAAAAGCCCAGATATCTCAAATGGTGTGGTATCATACATAACATTTTTTGTTAGTTGGAGACATAACGTGCTAGTGCATCATCTTATGTAGGTACAGATTATACTCACTATTTTTAGTATATGGACTCCCACTCCTGAATGGCGTCCACCCCTGTTTAGTGTATGTGTTCCCTGCTTTGACCTTGGCTTGTTTATTGACTTGTCTCCTTTCTAACGATTTTGTACCTTTGTGGCCCTCTTGGTTTTAACCCTGCTACAAGACCACTCTCTTGTCATAGTTTACTCTTCCAGACAGCAACCCTCCCGTGGAGCAATCCTGTGGACCTCATTATAAGACCAAATCCCTGCACAAGGGTTAAAGAGTGAAGGCCATGGATTCCTCTGATATCTGCCAGACCGAGTGGTTTACGCCTAGTCTCTCCAAGGCTGACTTTTTTGGACCTGTGACTAGTGTTGAGCGATATTGCTCGATATCTAAAAATATCGTATCGAAATTGTATCGCCGATAGCACTAAATATCGTCGATATCCGATTTCGATAGCGGAAGTCCAATGTAAGTCTATGGGAACAAAATATCGAAATTAAAAAAAACCTTTATTTCCTTGTAAACACTAAATATACACACATAGAATACATATATATATATATATATACATGTCATTGTGACATATATATATACATATATGTATAGTTTATACACTTCTACATAGTAAAATATCCTCTGATTCAATTGCCGGGTAAAGCCGGCTTCTGTGAAAAGACAGAAGCACCCGACATGAAATGACACTTGGTGTACATAGGGTTAACCATGTCTTTTCATGTCGTTTGCAATCTGATTTGCACAAACAATTACATCAGTCTATGTGTGCAAAATTTCACACCTGTAGGGGTTAATTAAAGGTGTAAATTCGTTGTAAAAAAAACGGACTTTTTTGCTACGAATTTACACCTTTAATTAACCCCTACAGGTGTGAAATTTTGCACACTTACACTCATGTAATTGTTTGTGCAAATCAGATATCAAACTACATGAAAAGACATGGTTAACTCTATGTAAACCAAGTGTCATTTCATGTCGGGTTCTGCATTTTCACAAAAGCCGGCAATTGAATTAGCGGCTATTATACTATGTAGAAGTGTAGAATATAAATATAAATATATATATATAATGTGTCACAAATTCAATGACATTATATATATATATATGAGGTGTAAAATTGCTGAAAAAAAATGCGTGGGCTCCCGCCCTATTTTCGCAACCAGACAGACAAAGCCAGTGAGTGGGGGCAGATAATAATAGCCCAGAGAGGGCCATTTTTTTGGCCCCCCCCGGCTACTTAACATCTGCCCCCAGACACCCCAGAAAGGGCAAATCTCTAATTAGATTTGCCCTTTCTGGCACTTTGCCCGTCTATTCCCATTGCCCTGTAGCGGTGGCGAATGGGTTAATAAGAGGTTAAAATGACCTTGCAATTGAAAGGTCACTTTAAGCCAGGTTAATAATTGAGAGCTGTCAATCAGACAACTATCAATTATTAATCCTATTGTATGAAAGAAAAATCAAACACACACACTTTAATAAAAAAGAAGTTTAATGAAATAATCACACAGTTTTTGACCATATTTTATTTACCTGCTAAAACCATTTCCTGTAATAAAAATAAAATAATAAAGCAAAATTATTCTTACCAATCTGATGTACAGTCAGGTCCCACGGTGTAATCCATCAGAAAGGGTTAATGTTTACTGCAGGGACCGCAGCTAATTCTGCAGCCTCACAGTAAACACCCAAATGAATGAGTTCCTCTCCTGGCTGACAGGAGAGGAAGTGGAAAGCTTAATTGATTGCTTTCCACTTTCACTTCAGGTCAGCCAGGGACACAATCAGTGACGTCAGAGGGAACTGGTTAACAAAAATAGGGGATCCCCTCGAAAAAAAATGGCGTGGGGTCCCCCCTATTTTTGTTAACCAGCCAGATAAAGCAGACCGCTGAGGCCTGGATTTTCAGGCTGTTAAGGAGCCAAGATCCATGGACCTTGCCAGCCTGATAATACCAGGCCACAGCAGTCTGCATATCTTGGCTGATTAACAAAAATAGGGGATCCCTCGAAAAAAATTGCCATGGGGTCCCCCCTATTTTTGTTAACCAGCCAAGTAAAATGCAGACTGCTGCGGCCTGGTATTAAAAGACTGTCAAGGCCCATGGATTTTGGCCCTCAACAGCCTGATAATACCAGGCTACAGCAGCCCCACATTTGGCGCATCAAAAGATGTGCCAATTGTGGCACTTTACCCGGCTCTTCCCACTTGCCCTGTAGCGGTGGCAAGCGGGGTAATAAGGGGTTAATGTCACTGTTGATTGCACGGTGACAATAAGCCCGGTTAATAATGGAGAGGCGTCAATAAGACACCGATCCATTATTAATCCCAAAGTTATTAAATGCATAAAAAAAGACAAAGCAAGAAAAAAGTCTTTTAATGAAATAAAAGAGACAACACAGTTTTCATTTCTTTTATTGTACTCTCATTCCTGCGACGCCATCGATCTCCTGTAAAAAAAGAAAAAAAAAAAACCAACAGTATACCACCTGTCCGACGCAGTCCATAACGACAGTCCCACGACGATCCAGCTCTGCTACATCGCAATGCAGCAGACCTTATCGCACGCAGCACAGCTGATTACCTGCTTCCCCGGCGGTGACGTCATCGGACTGACTGCTTTACGGCCGGGATTACCCAGCAGTCACTGCAGTTATCGCGAGAAACTGCATGTGACCGCCGGGGAGAAGAGGATGGTGGCCATGAAGCAGTCCAGGACGTGACCGCCGGAGATCTTCTGCCAGGTAAGTGCCGCTGACTCCTGACAGACCCGACCGACGGACACTGACAGTGACAGACCCGACCGACGGACACAGACAGTGACAGTGACAAATCCGATTCCGGTATTCGATAAGACGAAAATATCGAAACGAATTATCGAAAGGCCGATAAGCAATACGCGATAGTGATTTGCATTATCGTATCGCTCAACACTACCTGTGACCTTTGACAGACATTACAATTAGTGTTTCCAACAGCATAGGTTTTTTTTGCACCCCGTTGATGTAGCACAATCTTAAAAACTAGAGCAGGGATGCACAACTTTGCCTGATCTTAGAACCAAATTTTGCTAATAAGGTCACAAAATATGTTATGTTTGGCTGAAAGGGATATGACAAGGATATTTTGGTTTATGACAGCACATTTTATTGAAGCCTCTGGGAATACAGAAGATACCTTTCTCACACAGTGAGTACAAAATTTAATTTTCCCCTTATATCTGTGCCTCCATCATTCCCAGCTTATTGTGTTCTCACAATACAAGAACCACAGCGAAATTGATTCTTCGAGGAGAAGCAAAAAAGGAAATCAGTACAAAATAAATGAGGACTCATGGCATCCTATGTAGAATAAAGATGTTTTCAAATATTTCTAAAATACGATATTGTTGATATTGCGCAGAATTGAGCCATATATGTTATTCTTATCCTCTGCATGACAGGAGAAAAAGTAGAACTGTGCTATACTCTAAATGTCACACACAATACCCTTTGCTGCTAGATAACGTCTGCTCTGCTGGAGAATTTATCTTTAGAATTAAAATAAAAGTTTGTTCCGTCTGGAAAATAGATATGACTTCCAGTAAATTAATGTTGTAAATGGAAATCTTTCCAAGTCGATAGTAATACCCGGCAAATCCCATTAAAACTGGGTCATTATTACAGTTTTATAGTTATCATAGTTCTATCTATATATAATATCAGCATATCAGATGTATATGTTCATTACTTTTCTATTTGCTTTGATATCATATCCCTTTTAAGGTTTTTCTCAAAGTAAAAAATAGATATTTTATGATGCATATAACAATATATAACCCCAAATAGGTCATCCCAAATGAGATTTTCGAAAACCAGCAAAGATCAGTTGTCATAGCAACTTATGTATTAACAGTGGGACTGGATTGAAGTAGATCAATGATGTCAAAAACATCTGAAGATGTAAAAACAATAGTATTAAAAAAAATGAGACTAATGATGCAAATATCAAAGAGAGAAATGAAGCAATTTTGTAAATATTCGTATTTTATACAGTGAATAGCTCCTATGCAGAAAAATACTGTATGCTAAAAAGCAAAAAATAAATATTGCAGGTTGATCCTGCAGCCCTGCAGACATACTTCTTTCTGTGTCTACACATGATTTTCTGACTACACATGATTTGTTTGTAGTCTGTTACCATGGAGAAATATGTGGCATTGGAGCATAGTAATAATAAAATATTAGTGATGTTTTTGCAAAGTTCATTCATTGGATGCATTGGAGCAACAGAATATAATTGATTCTGCGGCTGGTGAAGCCGCCTCAGGGAAACAATCGCTGGTATTTTGGGGGGAAAACTCAGCGCTGGGTGTCTAAATGACACCATATACACATTATTCAAGAACGACAGACACATGAGTTTTTCTATACTGGTAAAATATTTGGAGGATTTTCTGGCAATTTTTAAAGAGGTTAAAGTTGTATATCTTTGTACCGTGTTAGCCAGTAGATAGAAAAATATTTAGAGTTGAGAGTCCTCAGTGGTTGATACGTTTTAATGGCTAACTGAAAAGATGGTAACAAATTGCAAGCTTTCGAGACTACTCAGGTCTCTTCATCAGGCTAAACTAATACAACATGTGATTCTTCAGATGTTGTATTAGTCTTTGCTTGATGAAGAGACCTGAGTAGTCTCGAAAGCTTGCAATTTGTTATCATCTTTTCAGTTAGCCATTAAAAGGTATCAACCACTGAGGACTCTCAACTAGAGTTGAGCGATACTTTCCGATATCCTAAAGTATCGGAATCGGAATGGTATCGCCGATATCACTAAAATATCGGCGATACCCGATACCGATACGGAAGTCCCATGTAAGTCTATGGGAACAAAATATCGCAACTAAAAAAAACCCATTCTTTCCTTGTAAACACTAAATATACACACATAGAATACATATATATATATATATATATATATATACATGTCATTGTGACATATATATATACATATATGTATAGTTTATACACTTCTACATAGTAAAATATCCTCTGATTCAATTGCCGGGTAAAGCCGGCTTCAGTGAAAAGACAGAAGCACCCGACATGAAATGACACTTGGTGTACATAGGGTTAACCATGTCTTTTCATGTCGTTTGCTATCTGATTTGCACAAACAATTAAATCAGACTATGTGTGCAAAATTTCACACCTGTAGGGGTTAATTAAAGGTGTAAATTCGTTGTAAAAAAAACGGACTTTTTTGCTACGAATTTACACCTTTAATTAACCCTGCAGGTGTGAAATTTTGCACACATAGTCTGATTTAATTGTTTGTGCAAATTAGATAGCAAAGGACATGAAAAGACATGGTTAACCCTATGTACACCAAGTGTCATTTCATGTCTGGTTCTGCATTTTCACAAAAGCCGGCAATTGAATTAGCGGCTATATACTATGTAGAAGTGTATGAACTACAAATATAAATATATATATATATGTGTCACAAATTCAATGACATGTATATATATATATGAGGTGTAAAATTGCTGAAAAAAAATGCGTGGGCTCCCGCCCTATTTTCGCAACCAGACAGACAAAGCCAGTGAGTGGGGGCAGATAATAATAGCCCAGAGAGGGACCATTATTTTTGCCCCCCCCGGCTACTAACATCTGCCCCCAGACACCCCAGGAAAGACAAATCTATAATTAGATTCGCCCTTTCTGGCACTTTGCCCGTCTATTCCCATTGCCCTGTAGCGGTGGCGAATGGGTTAATATGGGGTTAAAGCCACCTTGCTATTGAAAGGTGACCTTAAGCCAGGTTAATAATTGAGAGCTGTCAATTAGACAACTATCAATTATTAATCCTATTGCATGAAATAAAAATAAAACACACACACTTTAATTAAAAATCATTTTAATGAAATAAAGACACATGTTTTTGACCATCTTTTATTTTACTGCAAAAACCATTTCCTGTAATAAAAATAAAATAAAAAAGCAAAATTATTCTTACCTATCCCATGCACAGTCAGGTCCCACGGTGTAATCCTTCAGAAAGGGTTAATGTTTACTGCAGGGACCACAGCTAATGCTGCAGCCTCACAGTAAACCCCAAATGAATGAGTTCCTCTCCTGCCTGACAGGAGAGTAAAGGCTGGGTGTCACATAACGATACACCAGCGATCCCGACAACGATATGCACTTGTCAGGATCGTTGGTGTATCGCTACATGATCGCTGCTGAGCTGCCAAACAGGCAGCTCAGGCAGCGATCTGGGACAGCGACACTGCGGGTAACATCGCTTAAGGGCCCGTCTCACATAGCGATATCGCTACCGGGATCGCTGCTGAGTCACTAGTTTTGTGACGCAGCAGCGAGCTCACCAGCGATATCGCTGTGTGTGACATTCAGCGACGATCAGCCCCCCTGCCGGGTATCGCTGATCGTCGCAGAAATGTCAGGACCTTTTTTTGATCGCTGGTTTCCCTCTGACAGGCACGCATCGCTGCGTGTGACAGGCGGGAGACCAGCGATCCACTGGTAACCAAGGTACACAGCGGGTTTCCAGGCACCGCGCAGCGCTTGGAAACCCGCTGTGTACCTTGGATACCAGCTCCCTGCATCAGGGCGCTGGTATCCAAGGTACACAGCGGGTTTCTAGGCACAGCCCCGCGCCTGGAAACCCGCTGTGTACCTTGGTTACCAGCGGATCGCTGGTCTCCCGCCTGTCACACGCAGCGATGTGTGCCTGTCAGTGGGAAACCAGCGATCAAAAAAAGGTCCTGACATTTCAGCGACGATCAGCGATACCCGGCAGGGGGGCTGATCGTCGCTGAATGTCACACACAGCGATATCGCTGGTGAGCTCGCTGCTGCGTCACAAAACTAGTGACTCAGCAGCGATCTCGGTAGCGATATCGCTATGTGAGACGGGCCCTTAAGTGGAAAGCTTAATTGATTGCTTTCCACTTTCACTTCAGGTCAGCCAGGGACACAATCAGTGACGTCAGAGGGAACTGATTAACAAAAATAGGGGTTCCCTTCGAAAAAAAAATGGCGTGGGGTCCCCCTATTTTTGTTAACCAGCCAGATGAAGCAGACCGCTGAGGCCTGGATTTTCAGGCTGTTAAGGAGCCAAGATCCATGGACCTTGCCAGCCTGATAATACTAGGCCACAGCAGTCTGCATATCTTGGCTGATTAACAAAAATAGGGGATCCCTCGAAAAAAATTGGCGTGGGGTCCCCCCTATTTTTGTTAACCAGCCAGATGAAGCAGACCGCTGAGGCCTGGATTTTCAGGCTGTTAAGGAGCCAAGATCCATGGACCTTGCCAGCCTGATAATACCAGGCCACAGCAGTCTGCATATCTTGGCTGATTAACAAAAATAGGGATCCCCTCGAAAAAAATTGGCGTGGGGTCCCCCCTATTTTTGTTAACCAGCCAGATGAAGCAGACCGCTGAGGCCTGGTTTTTCAGGCTGGTAAGGATCCAATATCCATGGACCTTGCCAGCCTGATAATACCAGGCCACAGCAGTCTGCTTAGCTTGGCTGGTTAACAAAAATAGGGGATCCCCTCGAAAAAAAAACGGCGTGGGGATCCCCCTATTTTTGTTAACCAGCCAAGTAAAATGCAGACTGCTGCGGCCTGGTATTAAAAGACTGTCAAGGCCCATGGATTTTGGCCCTCAACAGCCTGATAATACCAGGCTACAGCAGCCCCACATTTGGCGCATCAAAAGATGTGCCAATTGTGGCACTTTACCCGGCTCTTCCCACTTGCCCTGTAGCGGTGGCAAGCGGGGTAATAAGGGGTTATTGTCACCGTTGATTGCACGGTGACAATAAGCCCGGTTAATAATGGAGGGGTGTCAATAAGACACCGATCCATTATTAATCCCAAAGTTATTAAATGTATAAAAAAAAGACAAAGCAAGAAAAAAGTATTTTAATGAAATAAAAGAGACAACACAGTTTTCATTAATTTTATTACTCTCTCATTCCTGCGACGCCATTGATCTCCTGTAAAAAAAGAAAAAAAACAAACCAACAGTATACCACCTGTCCGACGCAGTCCATAACGACAGTCCCACGACGATCCAACTCTGCTACATCGCAATGACAGGCAGAGCCTGTCATCGCGACGCAGCACAGCTGATTACCTGCTTCCCCGGTGGTGACGTCATCGGACTGACTGCTTTACGGCCGGGATTACCCAGCAGTCACTGCAGTTATCGCGAGAAAACTGCATGTGACCGCCGGGGAAAGAAGATTGCGGCCATGAAGCAGTCCAGGACGTGACCGCCGGAGATCTTCTGCCAGGTAAGTGCCGCTGACTCCTGACAGACCCGACCGACGGACACTGACAGTGACAGTGACAATCCCGATTCCGGTATCCGATAAGACGAAAATATCGGTACTCGGAATCGGAATTCCGATACAGCCAATATCGGCCGATACCCGATATTTGCAGTATCGGAATGCTCAACCCTACTCTCAACTCTAAATATTTTTCTAAAGAGGTTAAATAAATTCCACAAAAATCACCAAAAATGTCTACAAGCTGCTGTGCTATTTATAAGAGTAGTTTTCAGAGCATTTTTTTTTCCACCTTAGCTTTTAAAATGTCTGGTGGAAAAAAAAGAAAGTGCATGTCACTTCGTTGAAAAAGATGGAATCCAAATTAAGCTTTGTCAAATCAAAAGACTTAAACAATGTTTCCAAAACAGTTAAAAAACTCTTGAAAACGGCTTCAGTAAATGAAAAATTTCTCAAAAAACTTGCCCCCCCAAAAAAGAAGCATGGCCTAAAATGGATTTCACTTGAAAAGCTTGCCTCCGATATCTCTGCTAGCATACAGCCTTAGCATGTTTGTGTTACTTTTCTCTGGATACTGTTGCTTCCTCTAAAACTTCCAAAATGTATTTATAGGTTTTTTTTATTAAATTGGCACTGGTGTGTGAGGTAGCGAAATTAGATTAGTCCAAAGTAACTAACATACAACATGGACACCTATACATTTTATTTTATTCAAGTGCACATAGCTATTACTGTTTTTGTAGAGATGACCGAATCAATTGACTGCGAATCGAAATCATGTTGGAAGCTCTACAGTATTGCAACTTGCAGGAAATCGATTCGCTACTGAACAAATTTTGTAGAAAAGTTCATTAAACCTGCCAAAGTTCAATTTCAAAAGATTTAATCATTTCTTCTGACAAGGACTTCATGGGGATGCAGGATTTGAGTGTTAAATTTTATAGGGGGTGTTTGAGATGCTTTTGGAACCTAACAGGTTCCCTTTAAGGCAGTATAAGTACATTTGTCTTTGTATCTATATTTTGTTATGTAAATAGACATGAATCCAAAAATGCATCTTTAGTCCAGCCACATGGATAGAGACTAAAATCTTCTTTATTGTAACAGAGTAACATCATAAAATGAGGTACAGAGACTACGTGTTTCGAGCGGTTAACCCTCTCTTAATTAATGGCATCATTTTATGATGTTACTATGTTACAATAAAGAAGATTTTATGCACTATCCATGTGGCAGGATTAGAGATGCATTTTTGGATTTTCATTGGAATGTTACGCAGGAGCATAAGCCGTGCCTTGGTTTAAGCTTATCTACACCCAGCGAGAAGGTACACTTTTTGCTTTTTCCACTAAGTAAATATGTGCTCTTACTTTACAGAAATTCCTACCACATTACAAAAATAAAGGTGAGTTTACATGGCAGCATATAATTTCCCGTGGAAATTAGCACCTAAACTTTGCAGTTACCAATACATAGACATTCAGAACTGTTATCAGTTCATAAATTATCTCTGAAATCTGTTTTCGAAACACCAACTGTATATAAACACACACACACTAGTAATCAAAATGTTTCAACTTTAATTGCAAAGTAGATTTATTAGCTAAATTTACAATAAAAAAATAATTAAAATAGCTCAAAACAAGTAATCTAATAAGTGGTTTCTCAAAAATTCAAACACATAATACAAAGAAAAGCACTCTGTATCAGAAAAACATGTCTATGACCCCTATAAAAAAAGTTTCCTTCCTTTCTGATTAATTGAATATAAGTACATTTTCCTGCTCCAAACTATTTTATTTACCCATGCACCGTCCAAAAATCTTCAAAAATGTCTAATTCCATCTACCTTAGTTTTGTGGAAATCAAATTTTATACATTTTTTTTCAATTTTTTTGATAGATAGTCTTTATCTTATTATTTTTTGGTATTTTTTTTTTCTTTCTGGATGATTTGTTGATACTCCCTTGATGTAATTTCAACAGGCCTATTACTCTTAGAAATATTCCTTGTTGTTTCAGGTCTTCTCAATTTGTTAATAATAGTGATGAGCAAATTGATTTGATACACATTTTTGGAAAAATTGACAAAATGTCCACCTCCACTTTACACAACGAAGAAGATTGCATGAGCAAGAGAAGTCAAAGATGGATTTGAGCGTGACTATATGGGGTACCTCTTAATGCCTTGCTGTCATCACATCACATGTTGTGTAGCACAACCACTCAGGAGAGACTATGATATCCTGAATAAAAGCAGAGGAAGGGAATGCAGCAGCCATTTTGGATTGAATCTGGTTAGTGAGAGTTTGCCACAGCTCACAGTTTAAAAAAGATATAGGGAGAGAAAGCCATAAAATAGTGAACAAATTCTACAGATTATGTGTGACAGCACAGCAATAAAGAGTGGTTACCATTAGAGATGAGCGAATATGTTTGGAAAACGATCGCCAAACATAAATTAGGCATGAATTTGGTACATTCAGATTCGTGATCGGTAAACAAGCATTTTTATTAAAATCGGAAAAAGTCAGTAACATTCGGTAAAAGATAGAATAAAAGCCGGTAATTCATGTGCCGCGTTCAGTAAAATCACAGCGTGACAGGTTAGAATAGAATAGATAGAATAGATATATACACATACAGTGGGGAAAATAGTATTTAAGGAGGGGGACACGTCTGGCACTGCAGGACCTGAGTCCCTGGCGGTGTAGTGTGCTACTGATGGTAGCCTATGTTACTGTGGTTCAGCTCTATGCAGGTCATTCACTAGGTCCCCCAGTGTGGTCATGGGATTTTTGCTCCCCATTCTTGTGATCATTTTGACCCCATGGGGTGAGATCATGCGTGGAGCCCCAGATCGAGGGAAATTATCAGTGGTCTTGTATGTCTTCCATTTTCTTATTATTGTTCCCACAGTTGATTTTGTCACACCAAGCTGCTTGCCTATTGCAGATTCAGTCTTCCCAGCCTGGTGCAGGGCTCCAATTTTGTTTCTGGTGTCCTTCGACAGCTCTTTGGTCTTCACCATAGTGGAGTTTGGAGTGTGAGTGTGACTGTTTGAGGTTGTGGACAGGTGTCTTTTATACTGATAACAAGTTAAAACAGGTGCCATTACTACAGGTAATGAGTGGAGGACAGAGGAGCCTCTTAACCCCTTCCCGACCTTTGACACAGCGTATGCGTCATGAAAGTCGGTGCCAATCCGACCTATGACGCATACCTGCGTCATGAAAGGATCGCGTTCCTGCGGGCCGGGAGACCGGGGTCACTCAAAGGTCACCCGACCCGCAGTTACAGGACCCTTTGTGCTTCACCACAGGGGGGTTGGCTTAACCCCCCCGTGGCCACGATCGCTCTGATTGGCTGTTAAAAGTGAAACAGCCAATCAGAGCAATCTGTAATATTTCACCAATTTAATTGGTGAAATATTACAATCCAGTCATGGCCGATGCTGCAATAGCATCTGCCATGGCTGGACACCGAGACCTGACCCCCCCACACGTAGTCACGGCGGCGATCGGCCGCCGCCACCGAAAGATGGCAGCGATCGGTCACAGCCGTCACTAACAGCTCCCCTCCTCCTTTGCTCCGGTGCCCCCACCTTCCGATCCCCCCCCTAACCTTCCGACCACCCTACTCACCTCTCCCGATCCACCGATGTCCCTGGATCGGTCCCGGCGTCCGCCCGGGCCTCTTCATGGGCGCCGCCATCTTGGAAAATTGCGGGCGCATGCGCAATGCGCCCGCCGGCCGGCGCATGCCAGTGCGCCCCCCAGTGTCCAAAAATTTATTTTGATCACTGTGATAAACTGTCACAGTGATCAAAATAAAAAAAAGTAAATGAACCCCCCCTTTATCATAGGTAGGGACAAATAAAAAAAATAAAGATTTTTTCGCTGCTGATCCGCGGCGGATTTCGCTGCTGATCCGCGGCGGATCCGCGGCTGATTTCGCTGCTGATTCGCAGCGGATTTCGCTGCTGATTCGCGGCGGATTTCGCTGCTGATCCGCTGCGGATTTCGCTGCTGATCCGCTGTGGATTTCGCTGCTGATCCACGACTGATTTTGCTGCTGATTCGCTGCGGATGGTTCGCTGCTGATCCGCGGCTGATTTCGCTGCTGATCCGCGGCTGATTTCGCTGGCTGATTCCGCGTGCGGATTTCGCTGCTGATCCGGCGGATCCGCGCTGATTCGGCGGATCCGCGGCTGATTTCGCTGCTGATCCGCGGCTGATTTCGCTGCTGATCCGCGGCTGATTTCGCTGCTGATCCGCGGCTGATTTCGCTGCTGATCCGCGGCGGATTTCGCTGCTGATCCGCGGTGGATTTCGCTGCTGATTCGCTGCGGATCCGCGGCTGATTTTGCGGCGGATTTCGCTGCTGATCCGCGACTGATTTTGCTGCTGATTCGCTGCGGATCCGCAGTGGATTTCGCTGCTGATCCGCGGCTGATTTCGCTACTGATCCGCGGCTGATTTCGCTGCTGATCCGCGTCTGATTTCGCTGCTGATCCGCGGCTGATTTCCTGCTGATCCGCGGCGGATTTCGCTGCTGATTCGCTGCAGATCCGCGGCGGATTTTGCTGCGGATCCGCGGCTGATTATCTGCTGATTCATCTGCGCTAGCGGGTATAGCATAACGCGATCGCGTTATGCTATACCGTTACCAGCCGGTCACCGCTACGTGTTGAACGGGCTGGTAAAACGCAATATGAACCCAGCCTTAGGGTTAGAACTAGGGTTAGGGTTAGCATTAGGGTTAAGGTTAGAATTACGGTTAGGGTTGGAATTTGGGTTAGGGTTGGAATTAGGGTTAGGGTTGGAATTAGGGTTAGGGTTGGAATTAGGGTTAGGGTTGGAATTAGGGTTAGGCTTGTAGTTAGGTTTATGGTTAGAGTTGGGATTAGGGTTAGGGGTGTGTTGGGGTTAGGGTTATGATTAGGGTTTGTATTAGGGTTAGGTGTGTGTAGGGGTTAGGGTTGGGGTTAGGGGTGTGTTGGGGTTAGGGTTGGAGTTAGAATTGAGGGGTTTCCACTATTTAGGCACATCAGGGGGTCTCCATACGCGACATGGCGCCACCATTGATTCCTGCAAATTTTGCGTTCAAAAAGTCAAACAGTGCTCCCTTTATTCCAAGCCCCGACGTATGCCCAAACAGTGGTTTATCCCCACATATGGGGTATTAGCGTACTCTGGAAAAATTGCACAACAACTTTGGGGGTTCTAATTTCTCCTGTTAACATTGGGAAAAAAAATTGGGGACTAAAAATTATTTTTGTGGAAAAAAAATGATTTTATATTTTCACGGCTCTGCGTTATAAACTTCTGTGAAGGACTTGGAGATTCAAAGTGCTTATCACACATCTATAGGAGTTCCTTGGGGGATCTAGTTTCCAAAATGGGGTCACTTGTGGGGAGTTTCTACTGTTTAGGCACATCAGGGACTCTGCAAACGTAACATACGCCCGAAGACCATTCCATCAAGTGGGCATTTCAAAACGTCACTACTTCCCATCCGAGCCCCGACGTGTGCCCATACAGTAGTTTTCTCCCACATATGGGATATCAGCATACTCAGGACAAATTGGACAACAACTTTTGGGGTCTAATTTCTCATGTTACCCTTGGGAAAATAAAAAAATTGGGGACTAAAAGATCCTGATTGTGGAAAAAATATGATTTTTTTATTTTCATGCCCGGGCGTTATAAACTTCTGTGTAGCCCTTGGGGGTTCAAAGTGCTCACCACACATCTAGATAAGTTCTTTGCCGGGTCTAGTTTCCAAAATGGGGTCACTTGTGGGGAGTTTCTACTGTTTAGGCACATCAGGGGCTCTGCAAACGTAACAAGATGCCCGCAGACCATTCCATCAAGTCGGCATTTCAAAGCGTCACTACATCCCTTCCGAGCCCTGACGTGTGCCCAAACAGTGGTTCCCCCCCACATATGGGGTACTAGCGTACTCAGGAGAAACTGGACAACAACTTTTGGGGTCCAATTTCTCCTGTAACCATTGTGAAAATAAAAAACAGTGGGCTAAAAAATCATTTTTTGAGAAAAAAAATGATTTTTTATTTTCGCGGCTCTGCGTTATAAACTTCTGTGAAGCACCTGGGGGTTCAAAGTGCTCACTATGCATCTAGATAAGTTCCTTAGGGCGTCTAGTTTCCAAAATGGGGTCACTTGTGGGGGAGCTCCAATGTTTAGGCACACAGGAACTCTCCAAATGCGACATGGCAACCGCTAAATATTCCAGCATATTTTCCATTCAAAAAGTCAAATGGCGCTCCTTCCCTTCTGAGCCCTGCAGTGCGCCCAAACAGTGGTTTATGACCACATATGAGGTATCTGTGTACTCAGGAGAAATTGCCCAACAAATTTTAGGATCCAATTTATACTGTTGCCCATGTGAAAATAAAAATAACTGAGGCTAAAAGAAAATTTTTTTGAAAAAAAAGTACTTTCTTTTATTTACGGATCAATTTGTGAAGCACCTGGGGGCTCAAAGTGCTCACTATGCATCTAGATAAGTTCCTTAGGGGGTCTAGTTTCCAAAATGGGGTCAGTTGTGGGGGAGCTCCAATGTTTAGGCACACAGGGACTCTCCAAATGCGACATAGCAACCGCTAAATATTCCAGCATATTTTCCATTCAAAAAGTCAAACGGCGCTCCTTCCCTTCTGAGCCCTGCCGTGCGCCCAAACAGTGGTTTATGACCACATATGAGGTATCTGTGTACTCAGGAGAAATTGCCCAACAAATTTTAGGATCCAATTTATACTGTTGCCCATGTGAAAATGAAAATAACTGAGGCTAAAAGAAAATTTTTGTGAAAAAAAAGTACTTTCTTTTATTTACGGATCAATTTGTGAAGCACCTGGGAGGTCAAAGTGCTCACTATGCATCTAGATAAGTTCCTTAGGGGGTCTAGTTTCCAAAATGGTGTCACTTGTGGGGGAGCTCCAATGTTTAGGCACACAGGGACTCTCCAAATGTGACATGGCAACCGCTAAATATTCCAGCATATTTTCTATTCAAAAAGTCAAATGGCGCTCCTTCCCTTCTGAGCCCTGCCGTGCGCCCAAACAGTGGTTTATGACCACATATGAGGTATCTGTGTACTCAGGAGAAATTGCCCAACAAATTTTAGGATCCAATTTATACTGTTGCCCATGTGAAAATGAAAAAAACTGAGGCTAAAAGAAAATTTTTGTGAAAAAAAAGTAATTTCTTTTTTTTACGGATCAATTTGTGAAGCACCTGGGGGTTCAAAGTGCTCACTATGCATCTAGATAAGTTCCTTAGGGGGTCTAGTTTCCAAAATGGGGTCACTTGTGGGGGAGCTCCAATGTTTAGGCACACAGGGACTCTCCAAATGCGACATGGCAACCGCTAAATATTCCAGCATATTTTCCATTCAAAAAGTCAAATGGCGCTCCTTCCCTTCTGAGCCCTGCCGTGCGCCCAAACAGTGGTTTATGACCACATATGAGGTATCTGTGTACTCAGGAGAAATTGCCCAACAAATTTTAGGATCCAATTTATACTGTTGCCCATGTGAAAATGAAAAAACTGAGGCTAAAAGAAAATTTTTGTGAAAAAAAAGTACTTTCTTTTTTTTACAGATCGATTTGTGAAGCACCTGGGGGTTCAAAGTGATCACTATGCATCTAGATAAGTTCCTTAGGGGTCTAGTTTCCAAAATGGGGTCATTGTGGGGGAGCTCCAATGTTTAGGCACACAGGAACTCTCCAAATGCGACATGGCAACCGCTAAATATTCCAGCATATTTTCCATTCAAAAAGTCAAATGGCGCTCCTTCCCTTCTGAGCCCTGCCGTGCGCCCAAACAGTGGTTTATGACCACATATGAGGTATCTGTGTACTCAGGAGAAATTGCCCAACAAATTTTAGGATCCAATTTATACTGTTGCCCATGTGAAAATGAAAAAACTGAGGCTAAAAGAAAATTTTTGTGAAAAAAAGTACTTTCTTTTTTTTACAGATCAATTTGTGAAGCACCTGGGGTTCAAAGTGATCACTATGCATCTAGATAAGTTCCTTAGGGGGTCTAGTTTCCAAAATGGGGTCACTTGTGGGGGAGCTCCAATGTTTAGGCACACAGGAACTCTCCAAATGCGACATGGCAACCGCTAAATATTCCAGCATATTTTCCATTCAAAAAGTCAAATGGCGCTCCTTCCCTTCTGAGCCCTGCCGTGCGCCCATACAGTGGTTTATGACCACATATGAGGTATCTGTGTACTCAGGAGAAATTGCCCAACAAATTTTAGGATCCATTTTATCCTGATGCCCATGTAAAAATGAAAAAATTGATGCTAAAAGAAAATTTTTGTTGGAAAAATTAAAATGTCCATTTTTTCCTTCCACGTTGCTTTAGTTCCTGTGAAGCACCTGAAGGGTTAATAATCTTCTTGAATGTAGTTTTGAGTAGCTTGAGGGGTGCAGTTTTTATAAAGGTGTCACTTTTGGGTATTTTCTGCCATATAGACCCCTCAAAGTGACTTCAAATGTGAGGTGGTCCCTAAAAAAAATGGTTTTGTAAATTTTGCTGTAAAAATGAGAAATCGCTGGTCAACTTTTAACCCTTATAACTTCCTAACAAAAAAAAATGTTGTTCCCAAAATTGTGCTGATGTAAAGTAGACATGTGGGAAATGTTATTTATTAACTATTTTGTGCCACATAACTCTCTGGTTTAACAGAATAAAAATTAAAAATTTGAAAATTACAAAATTTTCAGAATTTTCGCCAAATTTCCATTTTTTTCACAAATAAACACAAAAATTATCGACCTAAATTTACCACTAACATGAAGCCCAATATGTCACGAAAAAACATCTCAGAATCGCTAGGATCCGTTGAAGCTTCCTGAGTTATTACCTCATAAAGGGACACTGGTCAGAATTGCAAAAAATGGCAAGGTCTTTAAGGTCAAAATAGGCTGGGTCTTGAAGGGGTTAAAGAAGAAGTTACAGGTCTGTGAGAGAAAGAAATCTTGTATGTTTTCAGGTGACCAAATACTTATTATCCACCATAATTTGCAAAATAAATCTTGCCAAATCAGACAAGGTGATTTTCTGGATTTGTTTTCTCATTTTGACTCTCATAGTTGTGGTCTACCTATGATGTCAATTACAGGCCTCTCTCATCTTTTTAAGTGGGAAAACTTGCACAATTGGTGGCTGACTAAATACTTTTTTTCCCCACTGTACACATAGATTAGATAGGTAGATATAAAGATGCCAGTCACATATATAATTAGTACAGTGCTTGTGTATCTTACTGTACATTAATTTTTTTATGTACAAAATAATTTTCTGAGAAAAATGGCGTGGGGTCCCCCAATATTTTATTAACCAGCAGAGGGAAACCAGACAGTTGGAGTCTGATGTTTATAGTCTGATATTTTGGTGCTGTGATCTAAAATCAAGTACAACAAATAGACAATTAAGTGTTTTATGATTGTAGCTGTTCTAATTTTAGTCTCTAGAGCATAAAGTTGTTGGCTGCCTTGGAGACTTTAATCAATTCTCAGGAGTGTGTTCTAGGTTGGTTCTCATGCCACATCTTAGCTGAGGCGATGAGAGAATTATTCCAAGGTAACAAATCCTATTTGTTTTTCAAAAAAAGAGCTGATTTTGCACAAAAATGGAAATCAAGGTTTTCTTTCTGCCATCTTTGTAAATGAATTAGATTTGCAACTAATACCAAAAAGGTCATTAGTCTACAAGAAAGTAAGAATGCCTTCCAGACTTGCATCTCCTGGCATGACATAAGATTTCAGACTGTCAGATCTGGCCTTTACTGAAAGACTTGACCTACTAGAAAACAGGCAGTTCAATCAGTACATTGCAAAGGAACAATTGATGGACAGGTGTGCAGGCTCCATGGCATTTTATTACCATCTACATTTAAAGTTTAGATCTCATACAGTTATAAAGATGTTACTTACAGGAAACTTCTCATATTTTCCTTCATTTTCATCAGGTATATATAAATATATGTAGACATATTGCATTTTCTTCTTTCTTTTAAAAGTTGTAGCTATTACTTTTTATGTTTAATGACTTCCCAGGGGGCAACCATTTTATAGTTATATATCTTGCAGGAAAAAGTACAGCAAGGGGAGAGCCATATTTGCAGAATGCAGGAAGAGGGTGAAGTCTTTTGCAAAATGCTCTCTTCTGGATTGAGTTTGTTTGGCATGGAAACTTGACAAGAGGAGAGCAAGGCTGAGTGGGGCCAGTAGAATTAAAGTGTTGCCTTTTGGCCCAATTCCAAGATAACCTTGATTGAACTTGGTCGTGTCGTTTTTCATCCATAATAGCTATGACTTAAGGCAGCAGGAAGTTAGCTTTGGTCACAGACTTCTGTCACCAGGTTTTTGCCACCTTATCTGTAGAGAAAAAGATCATGATTCCAACAATGTATCACTTGGTTTACGGGGTACCGGAACTGCAACACAATCAGAGATTTTAGACAGTCCCTATGGGTACACCTTGACATGATGGGATGGCTTTTCTGCTTTTGTGATCCAATTAGCATTAACTAAGCAATCCATGTTATTTACTGATTTACTTGCTGTAGGTTATATGCTCATTTTTGTTTTATTGTTTTTACTTTTGGGTTTTGTCTATAACAAGGCCACAGTGTGAACGTGCTCTTACAGTTTGCACATATACCAGCTTATAGTCAAACTCAGTTTTTTTGCTTTGCAAAGATTTTAGATGTAGTATGTAGCAGAGCTTAAAAGCTACCCCTGGCCAGACCACAGCTTTCTGTGTACATTGTCTATTGACAGTGAGTTTCTAATCACAAGAGGGGGCATGGTTAGATGACTTGGCATGAGGCAGCTAGTCTAGGGGTTCAGCTCAGGGGGGCGAAACAAGTGAGTGGGCCCCTAATAGGCGGACATATCATTAATGCAACCTGAGCGGCCGCACATGGGCCCAAGAGATAAGGGGGCCCATTTCTACCTTCAAAGAAGGTGCAATTTTGCATTTTTAGGAGCTCTCGGCTGCAAAGGGCCCAAGTATTGTTCTTGCAGATGGGCCCTTTTCTGTCTGTGTCCGTCTGTGGCCCCTAACCAGGTAACCATGATTATTACTATGGCGGGTATAAGGGAACCTCAGGAGATGATCACACTGTTATTGAAAATAAATCTCCATACAAAGACTAGCACTGATATTACCATCATATGGTGACATATAGTGGTAGATTTCAATGCTGCAGAATATATAGAGATTACAGTACAGTTACAGATAGTGACTTACAGCTGACGTTCTTTCTGATAAAGTCGTTAACTTTTCACTGTTTTTCCATCTGGCCCAGACCGACATGTCAACTTCTCCACCCAAGACTCAACTGCAGAGATTACTACAACAACACATCTGACTTCTCACATTTCCAGCCCCATCCCCATCTATTCCCAACCTGCACAAACCCATCATCCTGGTAATACCCCAATTCTAAGCCGCATCTTACATATATGTTCCTGTTACTGGACCTACTGTGTGGTACCAAAACAGAGCTCCTCTTAGTGCCCCACATAATAATACCACCACTGTGCCCCTTGCATAGTAATAATGCCACCTTTATGCCCCTAGATAGTAAAATTGACCCCTAGAAAATATTAATTTCCTGTGCATGTGACCTCCACATTTTGTCCCTAAAAAGTAATAACGTAATCCATGTGCACTTTGATGGTCACAATACTGAGTGCCCCTCTTTATAATAATGTTTAAGTGCCCACTTAACATTTAATAATGTCCACAAGGTTCCCCATGTACAACTCCCCTATACAGTGGGTACGGAAAGTATTCAAACCCCTTTAAAATTTTCACTCTTTGTTTCATTGCAGCCATTTGGTAAATTCAAAATAGTTGCTCAGTATTGAGTAGAAGCACCCTTTTGAGCTAGTACACCCATGAGTCTTCTTGGGAATGATGCAACACGTTTTTCACACCTGGATTTGGGGATCCTCTTCCATTCTTCCTTGCAGATCCTCTTCAGTTCCGTCAGGTTGGATGGTGAACTTTGGTGGACAGCCATTTTCAGGTCTCTCCAGAGATGCCCTATTGGGTTTAGGTCAGGGCTCTGGCTGGGCCAGTCAAGAATGGTCACAAAGTTGTTCAGCAAAGACTGAATAATTATGACCATGTGATATTTCCGTTTTTCTTTTTTAATAAATTTGCAAAAATTTCTATTCTTCTGTTTTTTTTCAGTCAAGATGGGGTGCAGAGTGTACATTAATGAGAAAAAAATGAACTTTTTTTGAATTTACCAAATGGCTGCAATGAAACAAAGAGTGAAAAATTTAAAGGGGTCTGAATACTTACCGTACCCACTGCAATATGGAGTGATGAGACCAAAATTGAATTTTTTGGCCACAACCATTTGGAGAGAGATCAACAAGGCCTATGATGAAAGGAACACCATTCCTACTGTAAAGCACAGAGGTGGATCGCTGATGTTTTGGGATGTGTGAGCTACAAAGGCACATGAAACTTGGTCAAAGTTGAAAGAAAGATGAATGCAGCATGTAATCAGCAAATACTGGAGGCAAATTTGCAATCATCAGCCCAGAAGCTGCGAATGGGACGTACTTGGACATTCCAACATGACAACGATCCAAAACACAAGGCCAAGTCGACCTGTCATTGGCTACAGCAGAACAAAGTGAAGGTTCTGGAGTGACCATCTCAGTCTCCTGACCTCAATATCATTGAGCCACTCTTGGGAGATCTCAATTGCACAGTTCATGCTAGACAGCCCAGAAATTTACAGGAACTAGAGGCTTTTTGCCAAGAAGAATAGGCATCTTTACCATCTGAGAAAATAAAGAACCTGGATGTTTTGGGTTGTCATTATGATTTAAAAAGAGAAAACACAGTAGTTTGACAATAAATGGCTTTCATCCAACCACTAACCATGAGTGTAGAAAAAGTTTTGGTGTTATCATTCATATTCTCTGAAAAAAAGGCCAAGAAAGCAAAAATTCTGCTGGGGTATGTAAACTTTTGATTTTGAGCACAACTGTATTATCCACATCTCTGTGTTTGCCTCTAAATGTATTTCTTGACAAATGTATTAAACATTTACTTTGTCATATTGCAAAGTTTTCTTTAAAATTGACAATAACATTTAATGTTTTGTGATTTTCTCGCTGCATCTGATTACATGGAACATGAGTTATTGGATGCATCATAAATCATAGTTAAACAGTCTAAATGAACAATCATGATCTTTTCCGATGCCAGAACATGCTTCCAGCTCACTCTATTAACAGTTCACATTTCTTCCAAACTTACAGCAACACATTCGTGAAATTTCAAAAACATTTAAAGCTGTCTGGACATTAAATTCATTAATTATTGAGCTAACTGTGAAGAAATTTGAATTTATAATCAAATGATATATCAAATCTATAATTCTCTTGTCTTTATTAGATATGAGCGTATTGATTTGATGTGAATCAAATTAATATCGAATTTTATGGAATTTACTGGACTCGGTAAATTTGAACAATATGCCATTCTGCTTATGTGTATCACCAATAATGCCTGCCACCATTATACACAAAGCAGAAGATTTCATTAGCAAAATAAGGCTGACATGACCTTAGGCAGGGGCTTCTCCATTATTCCCTGCAGCTATTACCTTACATGATACAGCACTGCAAACAGGAGGGACTATAATAGTCATTATAAAAGCCGATGTAGCAGATGCAGCAGCCATTTTCCGGTGATCCTAGATAGTGAGAGAACATTAGTGTTCGCAGCTCAGCAATAAAAAAATGTGTTATAGAACTGCAGCAATGAAAAAGATGGGTGTAGGAGAGAAAGCGAGGGAGAGAGAACTGAGAACAAAAAGAGTAAAGCAGCATTTTCAAGTTATAAGAATGTTCATACGTACAGGAGTGGACATACATTGCAGAGGGCACCCGTGCGCCATTTCTCTAGCACAGTTGTGCTGTTCCCCAGCGCCCCCATATAAGCTTTACATTTGTTTGTGTTATTCCAAGGTTCTCCTGCCTCCACAACCACTCTCTCTACACTGAGCATTTTTATGTTCTGCAGAAGGCCATGTTAGGCCAAAACGTTAACACTGCAAACAGTGGATACTTTTTGCAATAAAAATTGATTATCTTTGCATCAACTGTTGGAGCGCTGAATTTATTTTTTTTTAATTGTGAAGTGGAATCTTATTCGTGCACCCGAATTAGGAGAGCCAAGCAGCCTTCTTGTTTTTTAACAAAAAGGGTTATGCAGTATTTTGAAGTTAAGACAATGTTAAGACATTACGTACAAGAGTGGGCACACAATGTAAAGGGCCCCTGTGCAAGAACAATACATGGGTCCTTTGCCATCCAATATCTTCTCATGATGCACAATTCCACTCACTTTAAGGTGGTATAAGTATCTCCTGGGACCCTGTGCAACTGCTCAGGATACACCACCGGTATGTCCATCCTGCATACGTATCATAGCTATGGAGACCTATGCTAACCAAAAAGGTATGTGCAGACGATCAGTAAACACCTTGGGTTGGAAGTTGTGTACTTGTGCAGTATCCAACCCTCAGAATCCAGATGTTACAGCATAGTGGATGGGATTTTAAGAAATCCCATGTCCACTTATGCCTCCATAGACGCCCGTGGACACCGAAATATGTCACGTCTCTCCAGGCGTAAGAGAAATTTCACCCATATAATGTATTGGACGCGGTTAATCCGCACAGTTCAGTGAACACATGCAGATTCACCTGCGTTCAATAGCCTGCAGCACTTTGGACACAGTAAACACGTGCTGCGTCTAAAGGACAGCCAGTTCCGGATCATGGGCACATACCCTAATAAATGTATTTCTGCAGTAAATGCTCCGGTGCTAAAGCAAAACAATTAGAAAACAGGGAAAGCTTAACAGAGATAAATCTTATATGTACTTATAGACAGGTGCTTCTTACAAAATTAGAATATCATCAATAAAATTAATTTATTTCAATTCTTCGACACAAAAAGTAAAACTCATATATTATATAGAGTCATTACACACAAAGTGATCTATTTCACGTGTTTATTTCTGTTAATGGTGATGATTATGGCTTACAGCCAATGGAAACCCAAAAGTCATTATCTCAGCAAATTAGAATAATTAACAAAAAACACCTGCAAAGGCTTCCTAAGCATTTAAAAAGGTCCCTTAGTCTGTTTCAGTAGGCTTCACAATCATAGGGAAGACTGCTGACTTGACAGATGTCCAGAAGGCAGTCATTGACACTCTCCACAAGGAGGGTAAGCCACAAAAGGTCATTGCTAAAGAAGCTGGCTGTTCACAGAGTGCTGTATCCAAGCATATTAATGGAAAGTTAAGTGGAAGGAAAAAGTGTGGTAGAAAAAGGTGCACAAGCAGCCGGGATAACCACAGCCTTGAAAGGATTGTCAAGAAAAGGCCATTCAAAAATTTGGAGGAGATTCACAAGGAGTAGACTGCTGCTGGAGTCATTGTTTCAAAAGCCACCACACACAGATGTATCCAGGACATGGGCTACAAGTGTTTCATTCCTTGTGTCAAGCCACTCATGACCAATAGACAAGGCCAGAAGCGTCTTACATGAGCCAAGGAGAAAAAGAACTGGACTGTTGCTCAGTGGTCCAAGGTGTTGCTTTCAGATGAAGGTAAATTTTGCATTTCATTTGGAAATCAAGGTCCCAAAGTCTGGAGAAAGAGTGGAGAGGCCACAATCCAAGTTGCTTGTGGTCTAGTGTGAAGTTTCCACAATCAGTGATGGTTTGGGGAGCCATGTCATCTGCTAGTGTAGGACCCACTGTGTTTTATCAAGACCAAAGTCAGTGCAGCCGCCTACCAGAAAATTTTAGAGCACTTCATGCTTCACTCTGCCGACAAGCTTGTTGGAGATGGAAATTTCATTCTCCAGCAGGACTTGGCACCTGTCCACACTGCCAAAAGTACCAATACCTAGTTTAAAAACAACTGAATCACTGTGCTTGATTGGCCAACAAACGCGCCTGACCTTAAAAAATGCTTGTCCATTTCAGTGCGAAATGAGCGTCGGGTGTGGTGGGTTCCCCGGTGTGCCTCTTTGGTAACTATGCCTTTATTATTCTAACTCAGCATTATATACGTGTTTCAATTTGGCGCCTTATCTTATGTGGATTGTCTCCTATTATTCTATTTGCATTTTGCCATCGTAGATACATGTTTTTTATAGAGATATTATTAATTGATTTGTACATATTTATTATTTGTTACTTTATTCATGAATCCTTGGTTGCATACAGTGTGTGATTATTTCTCCATATTTACTTGATATATATGGTGCCTGAGATGATGTGCATAACAGTGCAAATCAATTGTTGGTGATGTGTGTATATTTATATACATATCTACCACATATTAACTTTTGATACACCTTTTGTGGTATATTCTGCTTATTGAGGCTCCTCCAGCTGAGTCCCACCTTTTCTTCTGTACTTGTGGTGCCTGCCTTGTTTTTAATCGCTATACAGTATATGTGTTTCACAATAAAGATTTTTGTATTGTTACATATGGCCTTGTGTGAGGTATTGTTTTAGATTTTCTGTATGGATTTGCTTCACGGCCTTATATAAGGGATATGCTTAGGCGTTTTTTTAAATTATTTATTTACAGCGCAGGAGTGGTTGATTAATATTCCCATCCGCTGCTCCTGCTCTCACTGTTATTAGCGGCAGCAGGAGTCAGCTGATTGGAGCTATAGTCCCATCAGCTGACACCAGTGACTGGAGGTAAACTTTATACCTCCGATCACAGCTGAGCGCTCACATTGTCTTCTGGCAGCATGGGAACCACGGCTCTCTGACCGGCGGGAATGATTTCACCGCCAATCTGAAGTGCTATGTCGTTGTTTCCCACGCTGTCACACAGCGTGGGAAACACCGGATTTTGTGCTGTGTATGTTCAGCTTTATTCAGCGATTAAATCGACAATTAAATTGGCGAATATTACAAATTGGTTGATCGGGAGCTGACCCGAACATTGAAATATTCGCTCATCTCTACTTCTTACCACATGTCTAACTATAGTACTCGTCTCCACAACAAGCAGAGTCAAGACTGCCTGCCTATGGCAGCACTATGAATTCAACAAGTAGTTGAGGCAGCAGACAACAGCACAACTCTGGCCTGCCCACTGTGCTCTATAGCCATAATGTACTGCTGCTGCTGTTGGGACTCCAAGTGCTGGCTTTACAGAGTTGGACATCTCTATGCCTGTCCCATAATTTTCTATATTATTCAGATACTACCACTGCCAATAGATAGTACACAGTACACATCTCCTGCCTGTCTAATATGTTCTATGACCAGGGCCGGCATCAGCACCTGGCGTACCCGGGCAAGTGCTGGGGCCCTGAGCAGGCGGGGGGCCCACTCGCCATCGGGCATCCCGGCGCCCATTAGTGGATGAGAGCGCTGCCAGTGCCACCACTGGGTCCCCCCGCTTGCTCAGGGCCCCGGCAGCAGCCGGCACAATACTTACCTCCCCCGTGCCTCCGCAGCTCCGGGCTCCAGGGGGCGCCTGCAGGGTGCCCGCGTTTCCTCTCACAGCAGCGCCGCTGGATGAAGTAATCATTCAGCGGCTGGCTGTGGCAGAGAGTAAGCGTGGGCGCCGGACAGGTGAGATGTGAGGTGTATGTGTCTGTGTGTATCAGTGTGTGTGTGTCTGTATCTGCCTGCGTGTGTGTATGTAGTGCGGTGCTTTGTGTGTGTGTATGTAAGAGAGTGCTGCGGTGCGGTCTGTGTGTGGTGCTGTATGTGTGATGGTGGTGGGGGGAGGCAGTGATGGTGGTGAGGAGGCAATGATGATAATGGGGAGGCGATGATGATAATGGGGAGGCAATGATGATAATGGGGAGGCAATGATGATGATGGGGAGGCAATGATGATGATGATGGGGAGGCAATGATGATATTTGGGAGGCAATGATGATGATGGGGAGGTGATGATGATGATATTTTGTATGAAGCATTATATGGAGACCAGTATCCTGTATGGAGCATTATTTGGGGTCCAATAATCTTTATGGAGCATTATATTTGGCCCATAATAGTGTATGGAGGACTATGTGGTGCCCATAATATTGTATGGAGGACTGTACTGTCCAGTCTGTACTGTGCACTGTGAGGATTTGGCGGTTTCTGAGCTATTGTAGAATTTACAATAGATATCACTCATGTAATGGAAGAAGAGAAGTGTTTGGCATTGTACTATACCCATATTTCTCTGCAGTATCTGTGCATCATGAATCGTGGTCTGTGTTAAAGGGGCCCAATGAGACTCTTTCGCCCGGGGCCCATAAAAACCTGGAGCCGGCCCTGTCTATGACTATATTGTACTGCTGCTGGAAACCCTATCCTGCACTGAATTAATAAACTGGAAACTGCTCTCAAAAAAAGGTATAACTTCTGCATGGGTTTTTAATAAGCCGTAGCTTCTTCACTTTACAAGCAGCAAACCTTTTGCTGTTCTCAAAAAATGGATATTTTTAAAATACTTGTTAAAAAGCTGCTGTTTTTTATTTACAAAACAGCACACTTGTTGCTGCGCCTCAAAAAGTGATAATTTTTGGACCACCGCATGTCTAAATGCCATGGCTTCCTGTGCGTTTAACACCTGCGTTTAAATACTGACATAGCAGGAATCTGAAAAAAGGAATAATTTTTAATTATTTTTGCATTTTATAAATCATAAAAAGTCTGTTAGTGCAGTGTATTATTAGACTGGATGTTGTAAACCACTGGTTACCCTTTGTTTACCCATGGTTTGCATGTAGCTTATGATAACATTCTAAAATGTCTTTGCTAAAGGTACTGCCACACTTAGTGATCTGATTAGCGATCTCAATAACGACGCAAACTAACGAGATCGTTGGTGTGATCTCTTTTAGGTCGCTAGTAGCTGCCAAACAGGAGATCTCATAAACGACACATCAGCGGTCAGCGATCTCTTTAACGACTTTGGCGGTCGTTAGGATCTATTAGCATGTACTGAGCCCTTCTGATTCATAGGAATTTCCAGCAATCGCTCCTGCTCTCTGCGTCCTGCTAGCCTGCTTTTCAACTTCTGCGATCCTCTCTGTGACGCAAAAGAGAACTTACAGATATTGCGATCCACTCCGTGACGCTAAAAACTCATGCGTCACAAACGAGGTCGCTCGTCGTTCGCAAAAGGTGCCAAACACAGCGATATAGGCTCACCAGTGGGATGCCAACGATCAAAAAACGGTCCAGAACTCTAGTGAACGATCAACGAGATCACAGCAGGGGCCACATCGTTGCTACATGCCACACACAATGAGGTCGCTAACGAGATCGCTAAATAGTGACGTTTTAGTGATCTCGTTAGCGATCTCATTAGTGATCTCGTTTAGTGTGGCATACCCTTGTCATATGCATATCAGTTTGATCTTTTAAGACGTTAGGTGGTCCTCAAGTAGTTAATGTTTGCAGCATTCAATGATGTTGATGCAAATCACAAGAAATAAAATTTTGTATTATATGGCACAGCCCTTGAATATGTGTCACATGCCTGCTGGCACCATTATCACATTATGAAAGGTGTAAGCATGTCACACTACCTGTTGTCAGACCCAAGAGCTAGTGACACAGAGAAGTGCCTGCAGAATTGAAGTCATCGTTAATCATCAGTTCACTGTATACAGAATAAGGGTGTAGTTTAGATCCCTAAAAGAAAAATACTTAAGGTGTATTTTAGGTTCAATTTATTTGCATTTAAGATCCTGTAAAATTTTGAAGCTCTGTGTTCTAAATTCACCACTTTTACAGTAGGTATGTATATTGCATGACCAATATAAACTATGATTTTGAGCACAGGTTGCTGAATTTTGCAAGTCAACTTTGTGGCATTCTTGTTTTTACTGTACAGAAGTACTCATCACAAACAAATATTTTAGACTTGAGAGTCCTCAGTGGTTGATACCTTTTAATGGCTAACTGAAAAGATAGTAACAAATTGCAGGCTTTCGAGACTATCTACTGGCTAACACAGAACAAAGATACACACCTTTCCTGCATCACAAACAAGTTATCACAATTCTGACTGAGTTCTTCGGCTGTAGAGCTCTCTCAGCTACAGTTCTCCCTTAGCTCTCCGTGTCACATTACACACGAAAAGCACATAGACTAAGCTCTTCTTCTAGGAGTGATCTGCTACTATATCCATGCAGTGGTAAGACCTCTCTGACCCTTTCTTTGTGTCTCACAGACAACATTTCCTTGAGAAATGTAAGATAAAATTACTTTACCTGTTGTCATGGCCCTGTTTTCCAGTATCACGCTAAGCGCTTAGTGCATACATCATGTTACTGGAAAGAAGGAATGGTTTTAGGTGTCATGTTCCGAACAATAAGAGATGCTTAAATGATAGAGGAACTTGGTTATATTATTGACTATGTTAATGATTATCTTTATGATGTTCTTAGTATTAATTCAGTGTATATCCTACAGCTTATCTTAATCACCAATTAGCACTCAAGCATGCTTGACCATCTAACAATTTCACAAGGAAGGTGTTGTCAGATTCATGGTCCAGCATATTGTCACCATATTAACTGTGCAGGTCCAGGGCAGTTAACACATCATATAGAACAAGCTGTAAAGGTTAAGAAGTGTTTAACAAGGCAAATTATCTTGATGATCTTCATGTGTCATCATGGCTGTTATGGTTGAACCCCTTGAATTGGTTTAAGGGACTAGGTGGAAGGATCTCTGGGATAATTTACTTCCGTATCAAAGTGATTTTTGTGATTCTGGTTGTTGCTATCGTGACTAAGATATTTATTTTAATAGTAAAGAAAATTCTCAGAACGAATTGCACGTTTTCTAGGCAAAATCAAAGATGCTCAGAAGTCAGAAACACTGCCATCCCAAGTAATGACAACATTGACATCCACTAAATGTAAATGTGGACTCGGTAAGAAACAATCCCTATTGGATCTAACGGATTGCAACAATTTTGAAAATCTGCTTTCTTGAAGATGAAGAAGTCTAATGGGGTCAAATTGGGAGACCTTGGTGGCCACTCAATATAAATGGCCCACCCTGTATATAGCCAAATATTCAAGGAAAAGTGAAAAAAAGATGGTGAATTATTAAAAAAGGAAATATCTATTTTTTACCCTAATCTTAGGGCAGCAATTACAGACCTCAGATCCGTTTTTTTGAATTCCTTAATTGCATCTATGGGTTGTGGTAGAGTGATTCACTGAGCTGACACAGAGGTAGGTACAGGAACACGGTCTCTTTCCAGTCCTCCACGGGTTTATTAAATACACGCAGCATACACCACAGTGAGGTAAAAATAAACAAGGCCCTTAGTGCAAAACAGGAAAACAAGACAAAATATTATAACACAGTCCATGCATCTGCGGGAAATCCGCCCTCTCATGAAAAATCAGCATTCAAAGGTTCAGCTTTCCTTCACAGGACACAATACACTGGAGCTCCACTCTCCAGGCCTCCTGAGCAGTGAATGCCTGTGCAGACCAACTATTTAAGCCTCAGACCACATCTTGGAGTGGAGCTAAGGTGGACCATTTCCCACCGACTTTATTGTTGTCCACAAAAAACTCAACCCATAAATAAATTGGCTGATAACCCCTTGCAACACTTAATGTGCTGAAGGAAAATCTCCTGGGTTTTACATCACTGAAGACATTAATCTCAGTGAAACATATCTCCCCTCCAGCACCTTGCCAGTGACTTTGTCACAGGGTGTATATAATACTATAAGTGGAAGACTGTTGTGTCCTTCTTATTTTTAAACGCTGGAGGAATGGAAATGATTGAGGTGGTGGGAAGGGAGGACATTTGTGAAATATTTACTGTGAACTCATTCATGTGTTAAAAAAACAACTTGTATGACAGGATCCTCATTTTCTATTTATGAATTGTATGTGTCAATAATCATAATTTTCACTTGTATCAATAAACTTCTTCCCCTTTTTCATTAAAAAATACATAAAAGATAAATCTTTAAAATGTAAATGACCAAGCACAGTCACAAAATACATATTACTAGACATAGATAACATTAGCACTGAATTTCGTTTCCTCTCTTACGTATTCAATAAAATGAACTACATCTTCTCTATAGAAGCCAAAACTTTTACGCAGCTATTTATCAATATCATTATCACTAGTCATTGTGGTGAATATTAGAAATGCAGTATATTAGTCACTGTGAGAGCCGAGAGAGAGAGCTATATATCACTTTCCTACTTTGTAATAGATTTTTAAGTAGAATGGCATGATTTATACTTTTTTCATTATTTTCAAAATTTGACAGTCTAGCTCATCTATTACAGCTTCCTATCTTAAATATACTTTATGTTGTCTTCCCTGGAATTTATGATTTCCATTTTCCTTTAAAAATAAAGTAACTTTTTAAAATGCAGAATAGGTTTTATTTAAGATAAGTGATATAATGGTAACAAAAGAAAAGTAAAAAAGATATTGTTCTAGTAGTGCCTCACTATAATAATCCTTAAAGAGGATGCGTCACCAGATCAAAAACCGCCAGTTTTGGCTCTTATTTTTTCTCATTGCTCCCCTGACTATTCATTTATTTAATTTTTTTTAAATCCATCATATGGTTCTAGAGATATGGGCCTTTTAATTAAGAGTTAATTTTTATGCTCTTTACTGAAGATGAATTGACCAATCTGTGGATGATCGAGTTCATATAGAAGTTTCTGAGATTCACGATTAGACTTGAATGTTAACATTTTGAGATTGATTCGCTGTCCGCGAATGTCAATTTGAAAACATGCTTTGGGATGTTGCTACTCCTCAGTGCAAAGCATGAGATCTGATTTGGTTATATGAGAGGCCTCTGACTGTGTTCTAAAGGGTAGCATTTCTCCTTGTGGAGAGTGACATGCCTGACATACCAGGGTAAGGAGACTTATAGGTCATGCAATGCTCTTGTGGGAAATTAAATATGCCTCTTCTGAGGACTTGAACTCTTGGCCACCTATTGTAAGTAACAATCCTAAAAGTCAATATCAACCCTTTACTGAGCTTTGCCACATGATTAAGGATAAAAGCCAAACCAGAATCTCAATTAGTAGACACATGTTTCGGGGTGTTCTCCTCAGTGCAAAGCATGACATCTGATTCAGCTGTCTATTAGTGTGCAGTGAGATGTAATGCATATTTATTTTTATGTGATACTAAAATATAGAAAAAAGCTACTTTTGGGATTTTTTTATTTCTAATATAAATGTTTATCCAATAAAATGTGTTTTAGATGAAATAATGGCATTTTTTTCATACTTTGTGTGTTTTTTTGTATTATATTTTTATTTAATATAAATTGTATTAAATTTTTTTCTTCATTTTATATTTTTATATATTTGGTGCAAGAGGAGAAAAGAACACGTCTAGAGGGCATATTTTTTACAGTTTTTTTTATTGTTAAGTTTTTCACTATACATTAATTGGGACATCAAATGCCATAGGAAAAACAGCTCCCGCGTGCCACATATTGCTGCAGAGCAGCTCTGCTCGTACAGAAGTCACCTAGAAATCTTGATTTGATCACCATGTCCAATAGAAGCATCAGCATTGCATTTTTGTCCGGAGTTCTACTTTGAGGATATAATGGTTATGTAATCTTACAAAAGCTTTTCTATTTTTCTCCAGCAAACATTTTGATTTACATTATTACATATTACTGTTTTCTCTGTAATCTTCAACCCACCAGAAACTCTCCAAACAGAGCAATTACCAAATAAGATAGCAGATGTAGTATAAAAAGCACTGTTAAACAAAATGTCAGAACAAAACAAAATCTATTTTTCTCCATTTCCCAACTCTGCTTTCTATTGCCTAGGGTTGTTGGGTTCAATATTGTACACAGATAGCGCTATACAGAAATTTATGATTTAGTTAATAAGAAAACAGAATACTGTAATGACGACTCTGTCTGATGTTGTAAACAGAGACATGATATCTGCTATCTCAATACTAGGAATAATAAAAGCTGTTCTTTTATACTCAGTTCTTTCAGGAGCCCTTGGCAAACCTTCTTGTTATTTACAGATTTGGAATATCTTGCTCCTTTATGTCTGCAGCCTAGCAGGAGACCATTATAATTGGATGAAAAACCTATTAAGATAAAATGTTATGAGATGGTATAATCAGTAAAATATATTCATTCCGATGGATATTAAATTTATAGAAAATGCAAAAAAAAAACCTTTGCAATTAATGTATGGGCCAAATCTGTACATTATGAATTATTATTATGAATAATTTGCATGGCTTTTCATTGGATTTTGTAGCTTTATCAGACAACAAACATGTTGGATAGTCCATTGATCAGAATATCGGTAGTAATTAATGATGATAGAGGTGGGCGGATCTTTTGAAGTTTGAAGTCGGTGAATTTTCCCGAAAAATGTAATTAGCAGCGAATTAATTCACTCCAATCTCAATACTGGAAAGCTTGTAATTGCTTGGAAAACACACCTGGGGCGAGGAGACAGAGGTCCCTGCTGACCATAAGAGCTTAGACTCTAAAAGAGAGAGTGTAATGTAAGGAGTACAGTTCATATAGTGTCTTGTGCTTGGGAGCGATGAAACACAGGAGTCACAGGTTTGATACAGAAGGTCTTGTATTACTTCATACAAGTGGCAATAATAGTCACACAGTTTGCAGATACAAAAGCAGGAGACACAGCAGGCCAGAGTAACTTAAGCTCAGCAATCACTCTCCACAACAGGTTCAGGATCTCTTCTCTGTTACCGTAAGTCCATGCAAACGTGGATTTATCAAATAGCAAGGTTCCAAAGTCCACGAGTGTTCCAAAGTTCCACAATAGGAAATAACTGGAGTACAAGGTCCAAGGCTTCCAGGAGTCAGGTCACAGGTTCACTGCAAGCTTGATTCTGAAGCACTGATTGCTCAGCTGTGGCTGCTTAAGAAGCAAGAGGAGAGAATCAGGGCGGGAACATGCAAGCTGGAAACTCCATATTGACTGAGGGCAAGATAGCTGCAGCAAGACAGAAAGTAAAATGGCTGACGGAAAAACTGAGTTTCAGGAACATGTACACAGAACCTTACATTACTCCCCCCTTAGGGACAGCCTCCGGATGACCTCAGACCAGGCTTGTGTGGGTACCTCTGATGAAACTGACGGAGCAAGCGAGGAGCATTAACGTTATTGACTGGTTCCCATGAGTTGTCCTCCACTGGGTAGCCCTGCCATTTAATCAGATATTGTAACTGATTTCTATACAACCTGGAATCTAGAATCCTTTCCACCACAAATTCTTCCTGACCATCGACTAGCACTGGGTCAGGGCAAGGAGAAGAACGTCCAGGAAACGTATTGGGTGTCGCAGCCTTTAGTAGGGATACATGAAAGACAGGGTGGATTCTCATAGTTCTGGGCAGTTGAAGACGACAAGCGACAGCACTTATAATCTTACTGATTTTATAAGGTCCAATGTATTTATGTCCCAACTTAGATGATGGAATTCTTAACTTAAGATTTCTGGTTGACAGCCAGACCAGGTCTCCTACCTTGAAAGCTGGTGCAGGTTTACAAAATTTATCTGCGGCTTTCTTGTACCTTTCCTGAGCCAATTCCAGATTTCCCTTTAGAAGGTCCATATTCTTTTGTAAAGACGTGATTCTTTCAGCCACTGCTGGCAAAGGCGTTTCTATGGGAAATTGAGGAAGAATATTAGGATGATAACCTAAATTGGAGTAAAAAGGAGACTGCTTAGTGGAGGCGCTCTGAGAGTTGTTATAAGAGAACTCAGCCAGTGGAAGTAGATCCACCCAATCATCCTGTAGGTGGCAGATAAAGCAGCGAAGATACTGCTCCAGGGTCTGATTGGTTCGTTCTGTCTGTCCATTAGTCTGAGGATGAAAAGCAGAAGAAAGGTTTACTTTAATGTCCAATGCTGCACAGAAATTTTGCCAAAACCTTGAAGTGAATTGCACCCCTCGATCCGAAATAACCTCATCTGGTACTCCATGTAAGCGAAACACATTTTTAATCATCAAATCTGAGGTCTGTCTTGCAGTGGGTAAGCCGACACAAGGGATAAAATGAGCTGCTTTTGTTAAACGATCAACCACCACTAGAATGGTGTTCTTCCCTTGAGAGGTTGGTAACTCCACAATGAAGTCCATAGAAATGGATCCCCACGGGCGGGACGGGGTGGGAAGGGGTTGCAACAGACCAGTTGGTGAGGAGCGAGGTGTTTTGCATCTTGCACAGACTTCACATGAAGTGACATAGTTTAAAACATCCTTCCTGCAAGTGGGCCACCAAAAGAAACGAGAAAGAAATTCCTGTGTCTTTAGAATTCCTCTATGCCCAGCTATCTTGGAATCGTGAATGAGTTGCAATACTCTCAATCTGACTGTTTCAGGAATATACAGACGTTGTCCCTGAATCCACACACCATTCTTAAAGACAAGACTTACGTCCCTTGGGGGTTGTGCCAAAAAGGAATCCGCATGGTATGCTTCCTTGATGTCCTTAAGTAGGTCTTGATTATGAATCACTCCCAGGAATCTAGAGTCAGGAAGAATAGTCTTAGGAGGAGTAAGTTGATGTGTCTCTGCTGAATAAATCCTAGAGAGTGCATCAGCCTTTCCATTGCGCGATCCTGGTCTATAAGAAATGATAAAATTAAATTGGTTTAAGAAAAGATTCCAGCGAGCCTGGCGAGGAGTCAGGCACTTAGCCGACCTGATAAATTCAAGGTTACGATGGTCTGTCAGGACGACTATTTGCTGTGCAGCTCCCTGAAGAAGGTGTCTCCATTCTTTGAAGGCGGCAATAATGGCCAACAACTCTCTATTGCCCACATCGTAGTTCCTCTCAGCCGAAGACAACTGCTGGGAAAAGAAGGCACAGGGATGCAAGACATTCTTCTCACCTGTTCTCTGAGAGAGTATAGCTCCAACGGCACAGTCTGATGCATCCACCTCTATTATGAAGGCAAGTTCGGGGTTGGGATGTACTAAAATAGGTGCAGTGGTAAATTTATCTTTTAGACGGGAAAATGCTTCCTGGGCTTGGGGAGTCCAGGAGAACCTAGACTCTTTCCGGGTAAGTTGGGTGATAGGTGACACTACCTCAGAGAAATTCCTAATGAAACGTCTATAGAAGTTGGCAAACCCGATGAAGCGCTGCACCTCCTTCACATTTCTAGGACTTGGCCAGTCCTTGATGGCTTGGGTCTTGCTTCCATCCATACTAATTCCTTGTGTAGACAGTACATACCCCAGAAATTGAATTTCGGTCCTATGGAATTCACACTTTTCAAGTTTGATGTAAAGATGATTTTGTCTTAGACGTTCCAAGACCATTCTCACATGTCCATGATGTTCCTCTGTGGAGTTAGAAAAAATTAGAATATCATCCAAATAAATCACCACGAATGTATCTAGGAGATCCCTGAAGATGTCATTCACCAAGTGTTGGAAAGTGGCTGGGGCGGTACTCAGACCAAAAGGCATAACTAGATATTCAAAGTGTCCATAGCGTGACCTGAATGCAGTCTTCCATTCATCCCCAGGTCTAATACGGACTAAGTTATAGGCCCCACGGAGATCTAGTTTAGAGAAAATTTTGGCATGTCGCACTCTCTCCAGTAACTCAGGGATTAAAGGCAATGGATAACGGTTTCTAATAGTAACCTTATTGAGTTCCCTATAGTCTACGCAGGGTCTCAGAGATCCATCTTTCCTCTTTACAAAGAAGATGGGTGCACCTGCAGGAGATGAAGAGGGGCGTATGAAGCCCTTGGCTAGATTTTCGTCTATGTAATCCTTTAAAGCCTTTAGCTCGGGCCCCGCCAGGGGGTAGATCTTACCAAAAGGTATCTCTGCTCCAGGCAATAATTCAATTGGACAATCATATGGACGGTGAGGGGGAAGCTGGTCAGCGTTCTTCTTGTCACATAAATCCACATAGTCCTGGTATACAGCTGGTAGTTCAGGGACTGACATGGTTCCTTTAGGAACAGAGCAAGCTGAAACTTTTGGACTCATCTGTTTCTCTGGAAAGTGTAATTCCTTGGTCTCCCAGTTAATGGTAGGATTCTGAGCCTGCAGTCATGGTAGCCCTAGAATAATGGGAAAGTGGGGAGAAGAGATAAGCATAAAGGACAGTTTCTCTTGATGATCTTTACCCATAAGAACCCTCAAAGGCTCTGTTTCCTGATCCACTGGTCCAGAGGTCAGCAGGGAGCCATCCACAGTTTCCATCTGTACTGGAGTAGCCTTCTTCACTGAACGTATCCCCTGTTTCAGAGCAAAGGAGACATCCATAAAATTTCCACTTGCCCCTGAGTCGATCATAGCAGAGCTAGACACCCAAGCTGAGTCAACCCAGAGTTTGATGGAAAGAAAGCAATGAGAATTGTTTTTCTTACAAGTCAGCTGGGACACCGCTGAGGAAACTTGAAAAATTGCAGCGTTTACACAGTCAACGTCCTCAGAAGTAACGGAGTTTAAGTCCGAGAAATCAAGATCTGTTGCTGCAGATCTCTCTGGAGCCTGAGGCTCGGACCTGACAGATCCCCTCTCGCAACACTCACAGTGAATGAGTGCTGCAGTAGTCTTACGAGAACAGCTGGGGCAGTTTATAATGAAGTGCCCTGACTTACCACAATAGAAACATAGATTCTCCTTAAAACGATGTTCCTTGCGTGCATCACTAATCCGTCGTTGTAAAGAGTCTACCTGCATGGGTTCAGGTTCAGGTTCCCGTGTGATCCTACTCAAAGGTTCCTTAGCTGGAGAGGAAGGTAGGAAAAGGTTAGTGCGATTGCTTTCGAACCATCTCTCTTGCCTGCGTTCAGTCAGACGAGTATCAATACGGATGCAGTAGTTAATAAAGTCACCTAACGCAGTGGGAGGGTCGGCACGAGCAAGTTCATCCTTAATCAGTGGATTTAACCCTTTTCGAAAAATAGATTTTTTGGCGGAACTGTCCCAGGTGGTATCAAGGGCCCATCTCCTGAAATCCAAGGCATATTCAGCTACCGAGTGCTTACCTTGGCGTAAAGCTAACATGGCTGCTTCAGCTGTTGCACCTCGATAGGGGTCATCAAACACCTGCCCCATGGCTGAAATGAAAGCATCCAGATGATCCAAACATTCATCCTCAGTCTCAATCAGAGGGTTTGCCCACATCAAAGCCTTGTTGGTAAGCAACATAATTATAGTAAGCACTTTAGATCGTTCAGTGGGAAATTGTGAAGCATGTGCAGAAAAAAAAGATTGCATTGATTAATAAATCCCCTGAATTTCTCACGTTCACCGCCAAAACGAAAAGGGGGCAACTTGGGAATCCCAGAACTCGGGGCTACGGCAGGAGCCTGGACTCGCTCCTCTAGAACCTCAATCCTGGCTCGCAAATCCTGGGCAGTCTGTCCAAACACTTGCAAATTGTGATTAGTGAGGTCCTGTAGGTTTGTAAAACGGGTTTTTATAGTCTGCAAATCTGCAAGGATATTATCAGTCACTCCGCAAAGTTCCTTTATGCGGGCCTCCATTTTCCAGATCTTTTAAGACAGGAGTACTGGAAGGAGAGGAGAAAAAAAAAACAATAGTGTTTACCTGTGGTAACACTGCAGAGAGAAAAAAAAATTAAGGGAACTGCTCACCTGGAATGGTTGTGAGAAGTCACAACCACTATCATCACAGAAAGTTCAACCGGACATCTGATATCCACAGTTATAGCAGACACAAAAGAGGAAAGAAAAAAAAAAACAATAGTGTTTACCTGTGGTAACACTGCAGAAAAAAAAACTTAAGGGAATTGCTCACCTGGAATGGTTGTGAGAAGTCACAACCACTGTCATCACAGAAAGTACAACCGGACGTCTGATATCCACAGTTACAGCAGACACAGCCTTTCCAGACCCAGCAGACACTAACGTTTGTCTTCAGAATCTTGTAATGTAAGGAGTACAGTTCATATAGTGTCTTGTGCTTGGGTGCGATGAAAACACAGGAGTCACAGGTTTGATATAGAAGGTCTTGTATTACTTCATACAAGTGGCAATAATAGTCACACAGTTTGCAGATACAAAAGCAGGAGACACAGCAGGCCAGAGTAACTTAAGCTCAGCAATCACTCTCCACAACAGGTTCAGGATCTCTTCTCTGTTACCGTAAGTCCATGCAAACGTGGATTTATCAAATAGCAAGGTTCCAAAGTCCACGATTGTTCCAAAGTTCCACAATAGGAAATAACTGGAGTACAAGGTCCAAGGCTTCCAGGAGTCAGGTCACAGGTTCACTGCAAGCTTGATTCTGAAGCACTGATTGCTCAGCTGTGGCTGCTTAAGAAGCAAGAGGAGAGAATCAGGGCGGGAACATGCAAGCTGGAAACTCCATATTGACTGAGGGCAAGATAGCTGCAGCATGACAGAAAGTAAAATGGCTGACGGAAAAACTGAGTTTCAGGAACATGTACACAGAACCTTACAGAGAGAGGACCCTGCAGAAAATAAAAACTTACCCACTACAGGGGAGAGAGAGAACCCTGCTGACCATAAGAGCTTACACTCTACAGGAGAGAAAGAACCCTGCTGACCATAAGAACTTACACTCTACAGGAGAGAGAGAAAGAACCCTGCTGACCATAAGAGCTTTCACTGTACAGGAGAGAGAGGACCCTGCTGACTATAAGAACTTACACTCTACAGGAGAGAGAGAGGACCCCACTGACCATAAGAGCTTTCACTGTACAGGAGAGAGAGAAAGAACTCTGCTGACCATAAGAGCTTTCACTGTACAGGAGAGAGAGGACCCTGCTGACTATAAGAACTTACACTCTACAAGAGACAGAGGTCCCTGCTGACCTTAAGAGCTTACACTATACAGGAGAGAGAGAAAGAACTCTGCTGACCATAAGAGCTTACACTCTAAAAGAGAGAGAGGACCCTGCTGACCATAAGAACTTACACTCTACAGGAGAGAGAGAAAGAACTCTGCTGACCATAAGAGCTTACACTCTAAAGGAGAGAGAGGACCCTGCTGACCATAAGAACTTACACTCTACGGGAGAGAGAGAAAGAACTCTGCTGACCATAAGAGCTTACACTCTAAAGGAGAGAGAGGACCCTGTTGACACTAAGAGCTTACACTCTACAGGAGAGAGAGAGAGAACCCTGCTGACCATAAGAGCTTACACTCTACAAAAGACAGAGGACCCCGCTGACCATAAGAGCTTACACTCTACAGAAGAGAGAGAGAAAACCCTGCTCACCATAAGAGCTTACACTCTACAGGAGAGAGAGCACCCTGCTCACCCTAAGAGCTTACAATCTAAAGGAGAGAGAGAACCCTGCTGACCATAAGAGCTTACACTCTACAGGAGAGAGAGAGAAGACCACGCTGACAGTAAGAGTGTACGCTACACAGGAAAGAGAGAGAGGATCCTGCTGATCATAAGAGTTAATGCTCTACAGGAGATAGAGAGAAAGAACTATGCTAAGCTTAAGAGCTTACATTCTACAGGAGAGAGAGTGAACCGTGCTGACCAAAAAACTTTAGAGATGAGAGAGAGGGAACCCACTGATCATAAGAGGTGAAAGGAAGAGAGGGAGAGAGCGAGAACAAAAGAGAGACATAGAAGACTCTGCTGACCATAAGAGCTTACAATCTACAGAAGAGAGAGACTTACCTAGTGACTACAGATGACTCTCTTGTACTAACTGTGCTCAACTGGGAACCGCTGATCTTTGATGGCCCAGGTACTGACCACCACTGTTGCTTCAGGGCATTATGGGGAAGCCTGTGTCATGCAAAATGGCATTATCCCAATTTCTGATGCTTCAACAGTGTTTTAGGGAATTATTAATTTTTTGGCGAACTGTGTATTGAATCTCAAAGTGATTGCTTTCGCGTGAAACAATGGATTTCAGGACATTTGACTCAAACTCGATCCTCTGTGGAATAATTCACTCATCTCTAGAGATTATAGAATCTATTCTATTATTTCTAAACACTGTTTTTCGGTGATTACTTTGTATCTCTGTTCATACTGCACCCACACACACAAATGATACACCATTTGAAAGGTAAACTTGCCCCCTTCAGCAAGAAAATAGCCAAACAAACCACACATCCACGATTTGATCACAAAATACAGTTTAAACATTAATTTTCGTAAACATGCAGTAAGGAAAAATGACCTGCAGGTGGCACCACACTACCCCAAAGCACACTACCACAAAGCTGCTTACAGACATCACAAACAAATCCAAACATTTGCCTTGGGGGCTTCCCAGCTTGCCAAACTGCTTACCCAGCCTATTTCAGCCAAATTGGAGGATTGTACACGTTACTGCAGGTGAGTCACATATGCAAACACATTGATATTAATTATGTACATGTATATACATATATGTACACATTAAAATGATTTGAGGGAGCTCATTTCTAAATTATTGTTCAGAATTATTGCATGTTGTTCACATTTAGGTTTAGTTCCATTGAATTTCCTTTATAAAAAAAATTGAGATGGAAATACTCATGATTAATATTTTGCTCTGCATGTGTGATCGCTTCTTGTGCTGTCAATGCTGACAACTGTAACCATACCATCCATATAGGTCATATAATTTTTGACAGGATAACATTTAGAAGTTTCTTCTTTTATGTTTTCTGTATTTGATTTTATCTGTTTTCACCTGTCACTTGTTGTGTTAATTAAATATGATAATTGTTTCACTGGTGTGTTCTTTTAGTTCACTATATAAGTGTTGCATTGTATTATGTTTGTTATCATGACTAAGGGTGCTGCGACACCAGAAATGCGTTGATAACGCATTTTTTTGCTGCTATCTATGCTGATACTTTTATCCTCTATGCTTGATATATCAAGTGAATAAAGATCTACTTTTTCACTTTGTCGTGGAGCTGGTTTTTTTTCTTCATTTTGCCATTGTAGTGTGATACTTTAAGAAACATGATTCATTACGTTACACACTCTGAAGCTGTCCAAAAATATTGCGACATTTGGTGTTTCTACGTCAGTCTCAATCTACTGTGCTATAAGCGTAGAATGGGTGGCATGAAGTGCACACTTTGTGTGTTTGGTGAGTTTTTTACCTCAGTATTTGTAAGCCAAAATCAGACGGGGAACAGTCAGAGGAAAAGTGTAATAGAAACACGTCACCACTTCTGTATTTATCACCCACTTCTGGTTTTGGCTTACAAATACTGAGGATAAAAAACTCACCAAATACTCAATGTGTCCATGTGGCCTTACTCTAGAATGGTACTCAAGTCACTGACTGGAGTACATTTCTTCCAAAGGTGCATGACACATGTAAGAAGCACCTTATTTATTATGTGACACGTGCCTCTTAATGAATTAGGTGCATCTTAGTCCAGAGGCTTCGTTCATTAAGACTGCACAACGCCCAATGAATCAAGGTCTAAAAGTATTGCCGACAACGCCGCAAAATTTTTGATTACACTTAAAAGCTCATTCAGATGTTTGGGATCAAATTATCATCATAGTTTGACCACAGTGTCAGTATTTCTCAGACTAACAAAAGAAAATTATGAAGGTTTCTCAAGCTGTTCCTATGAAACAGTCCAAGAAAAAATGGCCAGGATACAGATGTACAGATGGCATTCAAGTGCTGTCTCATTTTTGAACGGATCCATAGGCTTGCATTGGAGAGTTTAGTCAGTGACTTGCAAACAAATGTTTTTGTGCATACCACTTGGTCCACAAAAATAAACAGACGTGAACGACTCAATAGACTAAAATAGATTCGAGTTCTATTTGTGAAAAAATATGGATAGTACTTGTGCATGAAAAACTGACTTCTGAATGAGCCCTTTGCCTCATGAAACCTATAGTTCAATGTGGGAGTAAGAACCCACCCTGCTTCAGCGGTAAAAAGGAAACCTGATGAAGCTATGAATTATGGCAATTTTTGCAACTACATGCAAAAAGTTTTTTTTCTTTGGCACCTACGCAGTTTGTGCTGTGCATCACAACAATAATGACTTTGCGCCAGCACAGTTAAAAACAGTGCCGTAGATCATGTAAGGTAAGAGATTCACATGCCTCTGTCTAGCAGCCCGAGACTTCGGACCTGGCTGATGGAGTGGAGTCCTGCCAATCGATTCACCCATCTCTAATTGTTAGGACATTTTTAAACTATCCTAATCTTTAGCAGTTTGGTCTTATGATAGGCAACCTTTTAAGTGATATTCAGTGTATTCTAAAATGTCATCTTTTTGCATTATGCTGTCAGGGACAACATTAGTGTTGGGTTTTCCATGCTTGATATTGACCTCAAATAGCATCCAACCAGCAATGAATGTGTTTTCAGAAATTGGCCCATGATAAATTAGACTAATGAAACATATGAAGCCAAGAAAAATCTATTTATGACCAGGTAAAATAGGAAATTGAACAAAAAATGTAACTCACTATTCTGATCCCTTTTCCTGGGTTTTGTTTAGTAGCTTTGAGTTTACTACCATTTTCGCCTTCATTCATAGAAACTAGAATAAATGATTCAACTGGAAAAAGGGAATAAGTAAGGTTTTATAGAATATGTGAAAGACATTCTTCGGATGGAAATCTTCAGTTCTTTAGAATGTGATGACAATAAAAAGGATGACTGAGTATTATATAATGAAATCCATAAGCTGCTAAACCGCTTTTCAAATATTTGTCAATAGAATTGTATTGTGATATTAGGCTTCTGAAGGTTGATTTTCCTATTCTGCATCCAGGTCAATAGGAGTCGTGTTTAGTGTTGGCAACAGGCAGTTAAAATTGCTACATATGTGTGTTGGAGCACTAAAGCTATAGTATGTTTATTGGGATTTTACATTTTATTATTTCATTTAAGCTATATAAAGGACAAGTACCTGGATCCCTCTCGAAATTATGTAAAAAGACCCTCAGCTATCTTGTGTCCAGATGAAAAAGTATAATGGAGAATTCACTTTTCTTACTGGAGATGTGAATTCCCTGAGCGTCAAATTGGTTTGGCTAAACCAACAATGGCTAGGGGTGATTAGTCAAAGGAATCTCCAAGTTACCAACCCCATCACCTTGCAAGATAGTGTAAATTTTCCTGGATGGACTAAGGGTACAATTATCAGAAGTCATTGACTGGTGGCAGTAGCACTCGTGAAGCAGTAAAATGGTTATAACAGATGATCAGATATAATAAAACAGATCAGTGGAGAGGAAAGGACCAGAGCTCAGAGTTGACTAACAGGTATCAGATGCATGCTCCACGGAGGGCAGAATTAATATCCAAGAAGAAGAATGGGTTCAATATCAGGATCAATCAAGAGTAAGGAAGGAAGAAAAGGTCAGCAACTGGATATGGCAGTCCGTTGGAGCTGAAATGCCTGAACGACCACATTATTTCCTTTTTTCTCGATCTGGGTCTATTTAGAGGTCACACATGGTCTAATACAGTCAAGAGCTCAACATGCAGCCTCCAGAAAATATCAGAGTAGCACCAAAAAGGAGATTAATGGCCCATTGCCACTTTATTTTACAAATCAATGTAAGTCATAGTTGTCAGATATTATACCAATAAGACTTTGGAACAGTATGCTGTTATGGCAAGTCTAGATATTATTTCAAGAAAATCAATTATTTATTATTATGCTCATTTATATAGCGCCATCATATTACACAGCACTTCACATATATTATCATTGTTGTCCCCAATGGAGTCTACAATGTAAATTTCCTATCAGTATGTCTTTGGAGTGTGGGCGGAAAACTTGAGAACCTGGAGGACACTCATGCAAACACAAGGAGAACGTACAAACTCCTTGCAGATGTTTTCCTTGGTGGAATTTAAACTCAGGACCCCAAAACTGCAAATCAACAGTGCCAACCATTGAGCCACCTTGCTTCTCAAACAAGCTATATAAATAAAGATTATTATTATTATTATTATTATAATATTGTGCCATTTGTATAGGTGCACAACCAGACATGGACTGGCCCACAGGAGAACAGGAGAATCCTCGGGTGGGCCATTATGCAAGAGTAGGCCACTATCCTCTTATATGAGCAGTACTTGGCACAATGTACTTGAATCACTATGTACAGACAAAGACCGCATCTTATTCATTGAACAATCTTGTCATATAAATTTGTGATTGTGGATAATGCCACATTTGCATGAAGCGAAAAAGTGGGGCCCTGGAGTTGGTTATGGTTGGCCTTTGGCCCCCCAGTCCAACACTGTGCACAACTCACAGTTATGAATCCCTTGTATTTGTGAACTTGGCACTCGCTTTGCCTATATTTGTCGTCGGAACAATGATTGTGGGTTACCCAGGTATGTACCAGCACGTACAATAGCTGGTCTATGAAGGGGAAGCAACTGAGATAGCTTAGTTATGAATACAAACAACTTTTCTTTTATAGGCTATGTTCCCACAATTAGATTTTTGGTAAGGTTTTTTTTAAGCTGGGTATTTTTGAAAAAAAAAATAATGCAAGTACTCTATTTTCCGTAGTGGGTGCAGAAATGGTGCAGAAAATCTGCAACATCAAAAACTCACCAAAACCTCATCGTGGCAATGTTGCCTTAGAGTCACTTGGTATAATATCTCTTTGGCCGTGTTCTCATATAATATTGCTTTCAAATATGACAAAATGTAACAAATCCACTATAAATTGCAACATCAACTTCTCTGTATCTAAGATATGATGTCATATGCCATTAGGGTTATGATTATAATTTTATTTTATAATACTTTTCATTTTATAGTATCCATAGAATATATTAGTTCCCTCTCCCTTAGTGATCAATATATACTTATGACAGACGGTAATACAGTGCCTGCCATTTAGATACTATTTTAGAACACTGGGGTATTGCTAGATACTCAATTGTAATGTCAATTCTGAGCTTTTAACCTACCCTTCTAATCTGCCTAAGTCTTTGTTTACTGCAGCCATTTTCCGAGGCTGTTCTAGTCAATTTACTTTTATCAGCAAATTTTGTCAGCTCATTTATACTGTCTTAAAGAGTATTGAAGTATATAATTGAAAAAGTTTAGTCCAGGAATAATGGCTTTTATATACCCTCGATGCCCTATGATTTAAAGTGTAGTTCTCCTTGACAGTGATATTCATTTTCTCTATTATTTCTCATAAGATAGCAGTCATAAACATTGTTTAATTAATTCAAGTTTATTTAACATTTATATATATATATATATATATATATATTATTGTTTGTTGTTTTTTTATTTTATAAATCTTAAGAGTTTATCTTAAGTATAATTCTAAAACAATAAAAGAAGTGTAAACTCCTGCACTCTGTATTACAACATGACAGTTCAAAAGAATTGGAATTGATTAAACAAAAAACAAAATTAATGAAAAATAAGATGGCTGGTTACAGATGCTCGACCTATAACTTTTGATTTAGTACCCCACTTGAGGATGGCTCAGTGACTCACATGGACTCAGAAGACTTTTAGCAATTATGAGGCAACTAGCATAGAACTTACAGTCTCTGAGTATCATATTAGCCGTTATAGCGAGCATTGAGGCAAACAACCTGGCAGTTACAAAAAAATAAGAGAACAGAGTTTGTAACTTACACCACAAAATAACAGTACAGAGCTTGGATGTTATACATCAAAGATAAGACTCAGAGCTTGGCAATTTCACATGAGGCAAGAAGCACAGATCTTGACGGTTACACATCAGAAATGAGGTACAGACTTTGGCTGTTACACTAAAGGTGAGGTATAGAAATGGCCTGTTACACATCATAAATGAGAGGCAGAGCTTGGTGGTTTCATAACAGAGCTAAGGCATAAAGCTTGGGGGTTACACTTCAAAATTGAGATGCAACGCTTGTTTTTTTTTAATTCACAATATGAACAGTTTTTTAAGATACCACTCCACTGCTAATGAGACCGCAGAGGTGTCGGGAAGAGCTGAAGAGGTTGGGTGGTGAGTATAATTTTAGGTTAAGGGACCTTACATTAGTAGAACCAGTGGTGCTTTAACACAGATCAGTTTGTAACTCACAGTATGTGGTTGCCATGCTTCACAATTTGGCATGGTCACTAGCTCAAGACATACTCTCTCCCCAGGCTCTCTCAACTCGTATGACCCACAAAAAACATTACAGGCTAAAAGTGGTCTGCAACCATTTTCAATCAACAGAGTAGTCTCTAGTCACAGAGTACTAACTCCAGAAGGTCTGATTACATCAGTCTAAGTTAAGTTCACAGAACCCTGTTGGATTTAAGGGTTGCTGTTTTTCTCACCTGGCCCCGCTACAACCTTGGATCCTCTTCATTACTCTATCTCTATAATGATGTTTCTTGACTAGCGACACTCAGCCCATTACAATCACTGTCTTGGCGACTGACCACAGGAATTGAAGTAATTGCCTGGATCATTGAATTACTGTTTGAGTACTATCCTATTCCATTTATGACTATTTATCATGAAGCTAACCAAGACCATGTGGCAATGTTACTGGGATCAGCATTTCTTTCACAGGTATTACCAAAGGGCCCACTGGAATAAAATGTGACTATTACTATTTTTATTATGAGTAATAGCCTTTTAATAAATTTGTTACAACTTTACCTGTTTATGCACCAAAAAATAATTTGTATACTATGGGTAGACATAAATTTGGGCTTTATTACATTTTTGTGCAAGACGTGTGCTAAAACGGCAATTTATTTCCACCTAAAAACTGGTGAAATTCGCTTAATAGATTTCCCTCTTTATGTTTTTTCCAGATATTTTGTGCCTGTTGACTGAATCATTTACTATCTGAAATATTTTCCCAGCATTGCATCAATTTCTGACACTTAAAATATGGAAGCAAAGAAAGAAAAAAAAATGACCCTCATTTTTTTCTACCATGTTTCATTTTTTTTCCAGAGTAGTAGCTATAAGCCATAATCAATACTGACTCCTACTTGACCCAGGGTTGGGAGAATTGAGAAGGGAAGTAATTTAACTGTCTTATAAACTATCTACGTTGGCAAATTGTTTCGAATCTCACACAGGCTATACTAATTATTTTCTTGAGCACATGCTATGTGACAAGTCCCCCATCCAAGGACATGTGTACGCTGCTGTAGAAAATGTTAACAATCATGAGGTCAGCTCAATGTAATGCTATTCCACATAGTCCCACCACTGCGCCAATGTAATTATAATTTACATTTAAGCCTGGTACCTGAGCACCCCTAGTTTATACTTAATTGGTGATAGCGCCAATTTATGTACCTGCACTAAGATGATTTCGGAATAAAATAAATTGAAAAAATAGGTCTTTAGTAGAAATACAAGTTTTAAAAATGATGTATAACTTAGTTAAATACTTCAAGTTTATGATTTAACAATAGTTATTCCCTTCCAGACTGTACCACACATTGAAATGAATAAAACCCTAAGGATAAGTTCACACTAAGCTTTTTTTCAAGGTTTTTTTTTTCTGCAGCAAAACCTGATTTCTTGGCAGGTAAGAAGCTGCATAATAAAAACAATGTTTTCCTTGGCTTTTCTTGCATTTTTCGCTGCGATTTTGGCATGCTAGATTTGTCTCTTGTGCATGCTGATAAAGTTTAGTGTTGAAAAAAAAAGTCCTATTCCAAAAAAATTAGATATTGGCACAAATATCAATTCAAAAAATGATACCTGCATTTTTCAACGTTTTTTCACCACCCATTCAAGTCAATTAGTGAAAAACGCTGAAAAAACACTGAAAGAAGTGACATGCTCTATGTTCAAAAAAAATGCAAAACACAAAATAGTAATGACAAAAAAAACAATGTGTGTCCATAAGATCTCTGAAATCTCATAGGCTTTGATGTTAAAGCCTGTAAAAGGCAGCTGAAAATTTGCATTAAAAAAATGCAGCAAAAACGCCTAGTTTGAACTCAGCCTAAGAGGGTACAATATTTTAAGATGCTAGCTCCCAAAGAGCACGTGGGTTAATATAATAATATGGTTATCTAGTTAAGAAACAATCCTATATATATATATATATATATATATATATATGTGTATATATATATATATATATATATACAGTACAGACCAAAAGTTTGGACACACCTTTCATATCAATGATTTTTCTGTATTTTCATGACTATGAAAATTGTAGAATCACACTGAAGGCATCAAAACTATGAATTAACACATGTGGAATTATACATTACACTTTACAAAAAAGTGTGAAACAACTGAAAATATGTCTTATATTCTAGGTTCTTCAAAGTAGCCACCTTTTGCTTTGATTACTGCTTTGCACGCAGAAAAGGTGAACGGATGGACTCTACATGCCTGGTTCCCACCGTGAAGCATGGAGGAGGTGGTGTGGTGGTATGGGGGAGCTTTGCTGGTGACACTGTTGGGGATTTATTCAAAATTGGAGCGGTGAGCGGTCCAGCTCAACCCAAACCATCTCGATTGGGTTCAGGTCTGGTGACTGTGGAGGCCAGGTCATCTGGCATAGCACCCCAACACTCTCCTTCTTGGTCAAATAGCACTTACACAGCCTAGAGGTGTTTTTGGGGTCATTGTCCTGTTGAAAAATAAATGATGGTCCAACTAAATGCAAACTGGATGGAATAGCATGCTGCTGCAAGATGCTGTGGTAGCCATGCTGGTTCACTATGCCTTCAATTTTGAATAATTCCCCAGCAAAGCACCCCCACATCATCACACAACCTCCTCCATGCTTCACGGTGGGAACCAGGCATGTAGAGTCCATCAGTTCACTTTTTCTGCGTGCAAAGCAGTAATTAAAGCAAAAGGTGGGTACTTTGAGGAACCTAGAATATAAGACATATTTTCAGTTGTTTCACACTTTTTTGTAAAGTGTAATGTATAATTCCACATGTGTTAATTCATAGTTTTGATGCCTTCAGTGTGATTCTACAATTTTCATAGTCATGAAAATACAGAAAAATCTTTGAATGAGTAGGTGTGTCCAAACTTTTGGTCTGTACTGTATATATATATATATATATATATATATATGAAAGGAAGACTTCTTAACTCTTCCTTATCCATGAAATTCAGTGCTGATCCGCCACTGGCACTCTCAGTCTTTGTTTATAACTAACAAGCATGTGACCACTGCAGACAATTAGTGGCTGCAGTGGTCACTTTCCGCGCCGTAGTACATCACAACTCAGCATAGAGAGTCATGATATCAATACTACGGGCTGCAACGATCATGTACTGCCCATTTGCAAATTAAGACCTGGATAATCTTAGGAGAGTTTTTGCAGGATCATTAGTGCAATGAAGAACAGCCACCATCTTGGATATGGGGCATAATGCTCACCTCATGTCTGAGCTTGGCCTGTTCCAGTTGCCATTTTGGCTGAGCTCACAGAGCCACAGGCAGCTAACTGCTCCTAACCCCCATGGCCTGTAGGCATATTGAAGAAAACAGAGTTTAGTGCTCCACTGTTGAATAACAAGGACTTTCAGTATGCTAAGTAGATCAGGCCAAAACAGGACTTCAAAGCTGGAGTCAGGAGCCACGCCAACATGGGGCCTGGAGGTGCCTGGGGGCTTCAATTAGATTATACCTGTCAGCTAGACACAGAAAACACATCCATTGTTTCTCCCAGCCACTACAACTCTGTTCTAGGATTATGAATTATGAGCACACCTTTCGAGGTACAGACTCATAAAAAATATCTGCATGATCCTGCGGACCTCGCGCATCTGACAGAGCGACTCCCGAGTCAGTGATGGCTCGGGGACCTGAGATATAGAGATTGGGTCGCTGTGGAGGGCCAATCGGGCCATGTTTGATCTCCACGCGACAGGCAAAACAAACTGCATTCACTGGTACCTCTCATATCCTGATCCGATCATCCTGGAGAAAGTTAACCCCTTTCTTAGATATTGGGAATAAATTCTGCAGGGAGCTGAAGGGTGGAGATTATTAGCCCACCATCTGACACCGAGGGGAGGGACCTAGCAGGTTTAAGAACTGTGAGCGGATGGCAGACTCTCTCTATTTCTCACAGAAGAACAAGACGATGATGATCTAAGAAGGAACAAGGGACAGATCTGTCAAGGGAGCAGCGGCACACGTTTTGGGGACTGTTCGGCAGCTAAGATTCTTACCTGTGCAGCTCCCGGTGTCCACATGCAACCTACAGCCTGGTAAAATTTACCTCTAGCTTAATATCTCTAAGCCTTGTACCTTATTGTTATATTTTACTCTGACTGCAAATCCACTGTAATTACGTTGTATAGCTTACTGTATATTTCTGTAATTATCTAGTGCGCCCTTAAGGCAATTAAACCATAAAATTAATTTTGGGCTGATGCTTTTACTCTGATCACGAATCTTAGAATACCCAGTGGGTAACAGGACATCCTCCCAGGCGGCCATTTGCTCAAGGTGCAGTTCTCTTACTGACCTGAGAGACAAAGGGGGCGCTGGAGAGCTGTGACTGTGTAGTTACGTTACATTGGTGACGTGGAAGGAACCAGGTTTCCTTCACAGTTAGGCATTTGGAAATGTAAGTAGGGTTTCCTATTTTGTTTTAGTGAATTTGCTGCCTTTTTTCAAAACGATAGCCCAAAATAAAATAGCCAACAATGGCCACAAGGCTCGCATGTCATGCTTTAGTACATCACAGCTAAGCTTAGAGTTATGAGACCAATACCACAGGCTGCAAGGGTCATGTAGTACTGACCATTTATAAATAAAGACTTGGATGATCTCAGGGGATTCTGCCCTGGAATGGAGGTTTGGGAAGGTGAGGAAAGCTTCTTTTCTGTTTTACCATATCCTTCTGCCTTTTTCTTTCAAAACAGAAAATCGATGTAATACTTTTGAAGTAATAGGGCCTAAAATGCACAAACATATCTGGTCGAAACACCCACAAAGTTGAAGGGCACCTTCACGATCAGAATATTTATTACAAACTACATAATTGACTCCATTCTCTAGATCCAGTGCAAAGAACGTTAACTAATTCTCACTAAGGAAAATTGATAGTGTTTACACAGATAAGAATGGTATCATATTGGACATGGAAACAGTTTTTAATTGGAAGGGGTTTGACTAACATAATTCATCAATCACCAAATTTTCATGTTTAAAAGTTTGTAAATGTACTCTGTCAGCAGAGTTTTGCTATGTAATCTGAGGACAGCATGAAGTAGGGGTTAAAATACAGATTTCAACTACTTGTCAAGCTGTCTGCTTTTGTTTACTTACAGTGAAAGTTTTATCACTAGGACATTATCATTGCCATGACTAGCTGGCACATGCTTGTAAATCTGACTCCGCCCCTTCGTTTGGTAAGCAGCTCACTCTCTATAGACTAGGTACATACAGTGCCTGGTGTGGGCAGCTTTCTCAGCTTCGTCATTTCTTCGTCATGCTAAATATAAGAACACAGGTTGTGTCACAACAGCTGCGCGCAGTAATCTAAATGATATATCTTTGGATACAGTCTCTTTTACTACATTATGCTGCTGTCAAATGAGGTTTCAAAAACCTGGAGACAGATTCCCTTTAAAGATTTAACGTTTGCTTTAATACTGAGTCTAATGTTTAATAGGTGACCGTTAGTGGCCATTAGTGCTGTCATGCAAAAAAGCCCTGCTGCCCCTTCAATCTCAAGATGAGGGGGATTCATGGACTTTGTGTGCTTGGTATCAGAAACCAATGGCATATAACTCATATATAATCTTTTTAATTATTCATTTGCTTCCTAAATGTAACGTTAAAGAATTACTCCAGTGTTTTTTTTTATTTCTTCATTCATTAACTATCAGTAATATATGTTCCATGTATGCATTAAAATACGTACTGGTCTCTGTCTTCTGCCATTTTCGGTGTGAGTTTGATTCCTCTCTTGAATCACTTGACAGAAGTTGGGAACAGCGGGCTCACAAAACGTTTCTGTGTGGACCGGAAGTCCCTTTCTCAAGAGTAAGTCAGTGGGACTCCGAAGGAGGCTCTCATAGACTTATACTAGCAAACTAACAGTTGACTGTGTAAGTAAACAAGAAAGAGTTGCGGTCATATCATGCTGTAGAGCAGTGTTTCTCAACTCCAGTCCTCAGGACCCACCAACAGATCATGTTTTCAGGATTTCCTTAGTATTGCACAGGTGATAATTTTATCACCTGCTCAAGCATTAATTCCATCACCTTTGCAATACTAAGGAAATCCTGAAAACATGACCTGTTGGTGGGTCCTGAGGACTGGAGTTGAGAAACACTGCTGTAGAGGGACTGGTATATATACAGTACAGACCAAAAGTTTGGACACACCTTCTCATTCAATGATTTTTCTGTATTTTCATGACTGTGAAAATAGTAGAATCACACTGAAGGCATCAAAACTATGAATTAACACATGTGGAATTATACATTACACTTTACAAAAAAGTGTGAAACAACTGAAAATATGTCTTATATTCTAGGTTCTTCAAAGTAGCCACCTTTTGCTTTGATTACTGCTTTGCACGCAGAAAAGGTGAACGGATGGATTCTACAAGCCTGGTTCCCACCGTGAAGCATGGAGGAGGTGGTGTGATGATGTGGGGGTGCTTTGCTGGTGACACTGTTGGGGATTTATCAAAATTGAAGGCATAGTGAACCATCATGGCTACTACAGCATCTTGCAGCAGCATGCTATTCCATCCGGTTTGCGTTTAGTTGGACCATCATTTATTTTTCAACAGGACAATGACCCCAAACACACCTCCAGGCTGTGTAAGTGCTATTTGACCAAGAAGGAGAGTGATGGGGTGCTACGCCAGATGACCTGGCCTCCACAGTCACCAGACCTGAACCCAATCGAGATGGTTTGGGGTGAGCTGGACCGCTCACCGCTTCAATTTTGAATAAATCCCCAACAGTGTCACCAGCAAAGCACCCCCACACCATCACACCACCTCCTCCATGCTTCACAGTGGGAACCAGGCATGTAGAGTCCATCCGTTCACCTTTTCTGCGTGCAAAGCAGTAATCAAAGCAAAAGGTGGCTACTTTGAAGAACCTAGAATATAAGACATATTTTCAGTTGTTTCACACTTTTTTGTAAAGTGTAATGTATAATTCCACATGTGTTAATTCATAGTTTTGATGCCTTCAGTGTGATTCTACAATTTTCATAGTCATGAAAATACAGAAAATCTTTGAATGAGAAGGTGTGTCCAAACTTTTGGTCTGTACTATATATATATATATATATATAGATAGAGAGAGAGCGAGAAAACCTGGTTATAAACTACCAATCAAGATATCAGATTTGGAATCAGCAGGATAGAAGTACTAAAATATAACTTTTAATATATTGTGATAAAATAGCCACAGGCTAATTGACAAACGATATATATAGACACGCGATTGTCCTCATAAATAGTTGTCACAGTCATAGTTATTTTTTTTTCTTTTCTGTACCTGCGGTTTAAAAGTTCTAAAGTTTTTCTCATTGTTTTTTTTAATATTTTTTGTCTGTATTACTCATGAGTCATGGAACTTAATTTTTATGTCAATTTTATATTCAAAATTCTATATTTTTGCAAATATTAAGGGAGAAATGTAATACAAAATAAGGAAAAACGGGTCAGTTTTTCATACTTTTTTAAAGACTACCAAAGGTCACTAATATACAATTATAGCTGTTCTCCTTTCCAATATAATAATTTTTATATATTGGACATCTGGGTTTTTTGGGAACTTCGGACCCGATTTTGGTTTGCTTTGACCCAGGAGCCCCTGTTCCCTTTAGGCAATTGGACCTTATCAGAATGCACAATTAATGCTTTCTGTACTTTATGTACTGCGCTCATTTGAAGGTGTCTATAAAGCAATCAGGAAGGCAGCGATGGTAATAAGACATCTCTTCCTTTCTCTTCTGTGTCTATTCTGGCTATGTCTGATGACTTAATTGCCATTTTTGCAGCTGTATAATCTCAGTGCGTCTACTAACTCGGTGAGGACATTCTGTAACAAATCCTTGCAGAATCATATGCGTGCCACCTCAACATTTTAAAACATTGGAACTGTTAAAATATTACTCAAGGGTGGACATTTACTTTAAATAATTGAATAATTAACATAATACGCAAAGAAATTATCAAATAAAAATAAACGATATTATCTATATTGTTGTTTATCAGGATAAAGGAGCGATCACACAAACCAGAATAGAGCCGGTCCCATCATGAATTAATACAGTTTCTCTTTTCAGACGACACTACAGGAATATAATGTTGAAATCCACTTGTTCAGTACTTCTGCTATCTATTCATCCCTGGCTTTATATCTGTAATTCAATATTCATTATTGTCCTTGGTGAATTTCCTAGTACAAGTGATTGTATCTATGTGATGAAAAAAGTAGAATTTAAAATACACAATGATCGAATATCCAAACAAAAAATATTCTGCATAAAACGATAAGGATCTAAATCTGTCACCTTCTTTTAAATCCTACATATTGCATTCATCTAAAAATCTATGAGCTGCCATCAAGATTTATTTTTGTCTTTTCAGGCATTTATCATTTGCCTAATGTATTCTGTATCATTATTTGTAGCGTGAATGCAAACAAGCAGGTTCACAGTTAAATTGTTTTGTCTCCTTTGTCTTTTTCAATTTAATTTATTTGATGCTGCATGAAAATAAAAGAGTTACTCTATGAGATCGGTTTACTGAGCATTTCAGGATCACTACTTTGCCAAAAGAATAAATGAGGAAATATTCCTAAATATACACGGAAGACTTTCTGAGAAGTTGGTAAGTAGAACAACATTAAAAAACTGAGTTCAGAGAATCTCCCAAAACCAGAATAATCCGGAAGGGTCTGGCGATTGAATTTGATGTGCCCAATTCTTCTCTTCACTAACATCATCCAATGATGGAGAGTTGGGAGCTCCACATAGACATCATCTGGTAGGCTGATCTCACTGAAATTCTTGGGTTTGACATGTGTCTGAAATATTATGGAGCATATTTGTGGATTTGCAGAGGAAATTATGGTGACATTGTGGTGACAGACAAGTAGACGAGATTTTACAAATGTTTCAAAATTCATTCCTGATTATAATAAGTTGGACTTAGTCCTACTAGGTAAAGGTGCTAGTAGATATCTATGGTAATTCAATGTTTTATCTGACTCTACCAATTTAGATGATACAATACTTATTACCCTAAAAATTAGAAGAGAAATACTGTAGTACAGAAATTATCACCGTCTTCTTGTTTCCCAGAGATGGCTCCCATAAAACCCTATTAAACCCTAGCTACATAGACGTATATGACATTTGGTCCTCTCTTCCAAACCTACATATTTCTCTCCTAAAAGCCAACAAAATACCGTGTATAACTCTCTGGCCAAAAGAAGCAAAATAACCTACTACAAATTTTTGCAATACCAAAGTATATTTTAGACCAATTCCATATAAAAGGGAAAACTCCAAGAGATTGGACATGGAAAGATTTCTTATCAAAACTCCAATTTCCTATTCCTAAAATTATTTCTACACTATATAATAACATTTCCTCTCCAACTAAACAATTTAAACCTTTATTCTTAACCTCCTGGGAAAAGGAACTTAACATCGAGTTGTCTGGTAAAGATATTCAAAATGTCCTTAACAATTCACATGGTTTTTCCAGGTGTACATTGTTGCAGGAAAATGCCTATAAAAAACTTCCCGATGGTTCAGAACTCCAGAGATCCTGCATCATCTAGGATTAGCGGAGTCTAATATGTATTGGAGATGCAAGACTCATATAGGAAACTTGGCTCATATATTTTGGTTCTGTCCCAATCTGAATCAATTTTGGAAAGATATCAATGAGATGCTGAAATCATTGGGCATCCTGGTTTTAGACCTGACAGCATTGGAGATGCTTCTGCCCTGTCCTTCTGCTAACTACAAAAGAGGAAAACATGGCCTACTTCTTTTGTTAGTTGGAGTAGCTAAACACCTGACAGCAGTTCACTGGAAGCAATCCACTCCGCCAACTATAGAGGAATGGATTGAAAAAGTCTGTTTGATCTATAGATTAAAGGAACTCTCCAGTTGGAAAATGCATTCTCATCCTATTTTACTAAAGATATGGGCCCCATGGATAAGTAAATATGGAGGACGTTAGATTGGTAGGAGGTCTCCAGCCTATCTCTTCTCTTTGGAACATCTGATATCGTATTTTGCGTTGTGAGGTGGTCATGATATCCATAATGGATATAGAATCTAAAAAATTAATCTTCAAATTATTAATGATGCACTGAGTCTTTATATTAGAGTCTCAACTGTTTTAGTATTTTCTGATTTCGCCTTCTGTTGTTCATTCTGTTTTATTCTGTTGTGTATCCTTATTCAGGAAGTTATGCTGCATTTCGCAGATATGGAAGCCCATTGATAATTGTATTCTTCCTTTATTTCAATTGTATACTTAAAGAATTATTAAAAAAGAAATTCATTCCTGATTTTCACTGTGGATTTTAATGGTATTGGCATAAAATCTATGGTGGATCTGCATGTAACACATCAGGAATATTTCCATCCTGTGGACTTTGAATCTGCATAAAAGGTTGCATTGACTGCCTGAAAGATGACAATAAAGGCCCTTTCACATTGCATTCTTGCCTACATTCAGTGTTCCGAATCCCCGCAAAATGAGATTCGGGCATTTGCGCTGGCAAGGCCATTGACTATAATGGTGCTGATGGAGTCAAAGTGTACTCTGTCGTGCATCATTTTCGGATGTATACGCCTACTGGAGGTGGACATTCAGACGTAGTAGATGGCATCAGAGTGTCCGCCTCCAGTAGGCATATACACCCTAAAATGATACACAACAGAGCACATAGTCAATGGCCCCATTGGCTCATACGTTGAGATGCAAGCCCCGACGAGATGACTGGGTGTGGGCAAGAGCGCAATGGGAAAACACCCTAAGGAATAGCTACAAAACATTGAAGACATAACTCACTTTATCAATTTTAGCTCTGCTTCTTCATGGATAGGACACCTCTCTGTGATTCTGGGTCTTATGGCTCTTGCATTATTGAGAGGACAAGGCTTCTGTTGTAGCAATAGGCTTACTCTAACTTCAAGAAAACAGACTCAAGTCTCCTATCTCTGTGTTGTATAAAGGGTTGCTTTGGGCCACACTATAGTTCTCATTACCTCCATGATAATTCTTGGGATGGATACAGCAGGAAAAACTCCTTCAAATAAAATCATAGGCATATGGAGGTATAGTAGCAATTTATGTGTGGCCAGTTATTGCTCCATATATTTTTGCTGTTGTATGTAGCCATAATATGGCCATGTTCAGAAGGTCTAAGTGTTTCAAAAGATCACGCACATTGCAGCAGACAGCTGGTGTACAGTTTATAACAAGAAACATTAATATCTCACACTGTTCCATTTATTACAAGGATTTTGGCCATGACCTGATAAATTAAACTGTTATCCATGAAAATGGATTTTATTGTACATATGTTCAGATATCAATATTTTTGGGAGAAACAAAATCTATATAATTGTACTGGTCGTTGGAAATTCGAAATATGTGAAAATAATGAGAATTTGCTCTTTGGCTTCAACCCCATACAGTTTATAATATATTCATTATAACAAAATAGAACATCATTGTTCTAGCTAGAATGTGTCATGTGGGTTTGGATATTACTCTAATTTTAGTATACAGTATATGTGCATTTATTAGATAATACTACTGATTCCCAGCCTGCTAGGTTATCTATGAGAACGGAGAGATGGCCTTACATGTGCTCCTCTTCATTTGCATCCTTGGAAGTTTCAAAAGTATCTGTGACTGATCTTCATACCATAAGTGATGTAGCCACTATCAATGGTGACGTCCTGCATATCTCACTCACTACATTAATTAATTTAAGAATATGACTTTCTAAGGGTATGCTTCCACTAAATGCATTGCCTGCGCTTTGGACGAAGCGGAAGGCCTGCTCCACCCAAAGCCCTGCCCCCTTCTGTACTCGCGGTGATTCTGGATGTGTTCATTGAACACATCCAGAATCACCGCATTGCATACATAGACAGGGTTATTTACCTTTCGGAGACTGAGCATCTCCGCAAGGTAAACAGACATGCTGCGCTCTAAAAAGGCGCGCCGCATGTCCGATTTCGTAGGTGTGTCAACAGCATATTAGGACGCATAGTGGAGACGGGATTTCATAAAATCCCCTCCACTATGCTGTAACATCTGGATGCCGCGGATTAAACACTGTGGCTGTACGCAGCGTTTAATCCACAGCAAACCTGAATGTAATACATTGGCCTCATTTCTTATTTCAGAACAATTAAAGGGGAATTCCACTGGATAGGTAATACATATTACAATTACCGTATATACTCAAGTATAAGCCGACCTGAGTATAACCCGACCCCCATAATTTTGCCACAAAAAATTGGGAAAACTTATTGACTCAAGTATAAGCCTAGGGTGGGAACTGCAGCAGCTACTGGTAAATTTCAAAAATAAAAATAGATGCCAATAAAAGCAAAATTAATTGAGACATCAGTAGGTTAAATGTTTTTGAATATCCATATTTAATCAGGAGCCCCATATAATGCTCCATACAGTTCATGATGGCCCCATAAGATCCTCCATACAAAATATGCCCCATATAATGCTGCACAAAGGTTATTAATGGCCCCATAAGATGCTCCATAGAATAATATGCCCCATATAATGCTCCATAAAGATTATGGCCCATGAGATGCCCCATAGAATAGGCCCCATATACTGCTCCATTATTGTTATGGCCCCATAAGATGCCCCATAGAATATGCCCCCATATGCTGCTCCATAAATGTTATGGCACCATAAGATGCCCCATAGAATATGCCCCCATATAGGCTATGGCCCCATAAAATATGCCCCCATATGCTGCTCCATAACGGTTATGGCCCCATAAGATGCCCCAGAGAATATGCCCCATATGCTGCTCCATAAATGTTATGGCCCCATAAGATGCCCCATAGAATATGCCCCCATATGCTGCTCCATAAATGTTATGGCCCCATAAGATGCCCCATAGAATATGCCCCCATATGCTGCTGCGAATAAAATAAAAAAAATGACATACTCACCTCTCGTCGCTGGGGGCCAGGTGCCGGTGTCCTGAGCAGGTGGGGACACTGGTGCGATATTCACCTGTCCCCGTTCCACCGCCGCGCGACGCTGTGTCTTCCGGGTCGGTCCTCTGGTTGTCAATGTTCAGGTAGAGGGCGCGGCGCACACTAACCACGTCATCGCGCCCTCTGACCTGAACATCACAGCCAGGGGACGCGAGGACAGAGCACCTGGAATGGGGACAGGTGAATATAGCAGGGCTCACCCCATCCTCCCCGTCATGCTCACCCCCTCCTGGCGCGTCTCTGCAGCCCCTGCATTTCCTATTGCCACCGGCGCCGCAGCTCTACATTCCTTCAGCGGTCACGTGGTACCGCTCATTAAAGTCATGAATATGTGCATATTCATGACTTTAATGAGCGGTACCACTGATGGCTGAACACAGGCGCCGGAGACCGTGGGAGACGCAGGGGCTGCAGAGACCGCACCAGGACGGGGTGAGTATATAGGACAGCTGCGCTCCCTCTCCCCCGCCGACCCCCTGGTATACGACTCGAGTATAAGCCGAGAGGGGCACTTTCAGCCCTAAAAAATGGGCTGAAAATCTCAGCTTATACTCGAGTATATACGGTAAGTCAGCCTCTCTCTGCAGGGGCACAGTGATAGGCTATAGTTTTCGCAATAGCTTGAAAGTCAAGAAAGAACAACACTGCCTGGAGAAAACTAATACTTCATAGCTACATAGTTACATAAGTTGAAATAAACTAGCGGAAAAAATGCGATCAAAAAATTCCAAAAGAATGCACAAACAGTACAAAAATATTTATTTTATTATATCAGAATACAAGGTAAAAAATGGGACAGGGGTCAATACCAAAATGCACATGAGAATGAGGGGCACACAAAGTGGGATAGGGGGATAAAGATGGTGTATATGATATCAATTAGTACATGGCAAAATTGCCAAGTCATGTCTATATATAATCTATTTTTTGCCAAAAATGTAATATAGCATGTAATGACAATTGGTAGAAAGTCCTATATGGAGATATAACAGGACATAATATAGCAGACACATGTTCGCCTGCAATAGACATGCAAAACACCTCCCATAAAGTCCAATTCAATATGGTACAAATAGCAGGACAATTGTAGTGAAAAAAGTATTTACCTGCAGTAATCAAATAAATGGACCTCCACAGCGTGCCCACCCCGACGCGCGTTTCGGCAATATAGCCTTTTTCAAGCCTTGAAAAAGGCTATATTGCCGAAACGCGCGTCGGGGTGGGCAAGCTGTGGAGGTCCATTTATTTGATTACTGCAGGTAAATACTTTTTTCACTACAATTGTCCTGCTATTTGTACCATATTGAATTGGACTTTATGGGAGGTGTTTTGCATGTCTATTGCAGGCGAACATGTGTCTGCTATATTATGTCCTGTTATATCTCCATATAGGACTTTCTACCAATTGTCATTACATGCTATATTACATTTTTGGCAAAAAATAGATTATATATAGACATGACTTGGCAATTTTGCCATGTACTAATTGATATCATATACACCATCTTTATCCCCCTATCCCACTTTGTGTGCCCCTCATTCTCATGTGCATTTTGGTATTGACCCCTGTCCCATTTTTTTACCTTGTATTCTGATATAATAAAATAAATATTTTTGTACTGTTTGTGCATTCTTTTGGAATTTTTGATCGCATTTTTTCCGCTAGTTTATTTCATATTTTCGGTGATTTTTTCCTTATATGTCCTATATATTTTGCCCATATGATTCAGATTTGACACACATTAACATTGGAGATTAATTGTATTGGGTTGTTTCTTCATGAAGTATTTGTGATAGTTACATAAGTTGAAAAAAGACATAGGTCCATTAAATTTAAACTTTCTTCACCAATTATGCATTTTGTCACTAATTTAACTATAACCCACAAGATTATTTGTACTGAGGATATCATCCAGCCTTTTTTAAAAGCTGTTATAGTGTCTGCCATCAGGGCCGGCGTCAGCACCCGGCACACCCGGCAAGTGCCGGGGCCCTGAGCAAGCGGGGGGCCCACTCGCCGTCTGGCACCCCTGCGCCCGTTAGCGGAGGAGAGTGGTGTCAGCGCCGCCACTGGGCCCCCCCCACTTGCTCAGGGCCCCGGCATCAGCTGGCACAATACTTACCTCTACTGTGCCTCCGCTGCCGCAGCTCCGGGCTCCAGGGGGCGCTGGCGCTTCCTCTCACAGCAGCGCCGCTGAATGACGTCATCATTCAGCGGCCGGCTGTGGCAGAGAGCACGGACGCTGGACAGGTAAGACGTGTGTGTGTGTGTCTCTGTGTGTATGTAGTGCGGTGCTTTGTGTGTGTGTGTGTGTGTGTATGTGTGTGTGTATGTATGTGAGAGAGTGCTTGTGTGCTGTGGTGCTGTCTGTGTGTGATGATGGGCAGGCATTGCTGATAATGGGGAGGCATTGATGATGATGGGGAGAAGATGATGATAATGGGCAGGCATTGATGATGGGGAGAAGATGATGATGGGCAGGCATTGCTGATAATGGGGAGGCATTGATGATGATGGGGAGAAGATGATGATAATGGGCAGGCATTGATGATAATGGGCAGGCATTGATGATGGGGAGAAGATGATGATGGGCAGGTATTGATGATGATGGGGAGAAGATGATGATAATGGGCAGGCATTGATGATAATGGGCAGGCATTGATGATGGGGAGAAGATGATGATGGGCAGGTATTGATGATGATGGGGAGGCGATAATAATGATGGGGAGGCGATGATGATGATGGGCAGGCATTGATGATAATGGAGAGGCTATGATGATGATGGGGAGGGCATGATGATAATATGCGGGCATTGATGATGGGGAAGAGATGATGATGATGGGCAGGCATTGATGATGATGGGGAGGAGATGATGATGATGGGCAGGCATTGATGATAATGGGGAGGCCATGATGATGATGGGGAGGCAATGATGATGATAAGGAGGAAATGATGATGATGGGGAGGAAATCATGATGATAATGGGGAGTCTTTCCACAGCGCCCTTTCCTGAGCCGTAACAGTGCAGAACGCAGTACAGCGCAGAGGAGAGCTCCATATTTTGTATGAAGCATTATATGGGGACCAGTATCCTGTATGGAGCATTATATGGGGACCAGTATCCTGTATGGAGCATTATATTGGGTCCAGTATTCTGTATGGAGCATTATTTTGGGTCCAGTATTCTGTATGGAGCATTATATGGGGGGTGACATCCTGCATGGGGTATTATATGGGTGATGAGGGGGAGACTGTGGTGCCCATAATATTGTATGGAGGACTGTACTGTCCAGTCTGTTCTGTGCGCTGTGAGGATTTGGCGGTTTTTGAGCTATTGTACAATTTACAATAGATATCACTCATGTAATGGAAGAAGTGAAGTGTTTGGCATTGTACTGTACCCATATTTCTCTGCTGTATTTGTGCATCATGAATCGTGGTCTGTGTTAAAGGGGCCCACTGAGGCTCTTTCGCCCGGGGCCCATAAAAACCTGGAGCCGGCCCTGTCTGCCATTACTACCTCTTGTGGTCGGCATTCCATAGTCAGAATGCTCTAACTGTAAAGAATACTTTCCAATTTAGCTGCCAGATTTGCCTTACTTCCACCCGCAATGAGTGCCCTGTGGTTCTTAGTATGGTCTTTGGAAAGAATAAGTCCTTTGTATTAACCACACATATATTTTTACATATAAATGAGACCTCCTCTGAGGCATTTTTTTTCTAAGCTAAACAAGCCCAACTTTTCCAACCTCTCATCATATGAAAGACCTTCCATTCCTTGTAATACTCTAGCTGTCCGCCTTTGAATTGACTCTAACTTCTGAATATCCTTTTTAAAATGTGAAGCCCAAAACTGAATCCCATATTCTAGATGTGGTCTCACAAGTAATTTATTAAGTGGTAGCAATACTTTGGGATCATGGGATTTTATCTCTCTTTTTATACACTCTAAAATTTTGTTAGCTTTTGTAGCTGCTGCTTGACATTGAGTACTGCTGCTCAGCTTACTTGTAACCAGCTTACTTGTAACCAGAATCCCACGTCCTTCTCCTGTTCCGTAGTCCTGAGTATACTCCCGTTTAATGTATATGCAGCAATATGATTACTCCGTCCTAGGTGCATTACTCTAAATGTATCAACACTAAATCTTATTTGCCAAGTGTCCATTCAGACATGTTATCCACATCATTTTCCACTATGTTAATGTCAAGGTCAGATTTTAATATCCTACATATTTTGGTGTCGTCAGCAAAGGCTGATACCAGGTCATTAATAAAGAGGTTAAAAAGAATCGGTCCTAGCACAGATCCCTGCTAGTGATGGGCAAACCCGTGAATGTTTGGGTCCGGCGGGTTTGTCTCCATATCTAAAAAAAAGTTGGATTCAGGTGCCAGAGTGGAACCCAAACAAAGACTCCATTCATATTAAAGGGGGGCCGAACATCTATTGTTTGCCAAGCTGTCATTTGCATGACAACATGGCAAACACAGGCTCTGATCGGCGGTAAGATCATTACCGCCAATCATAGAGATGCAGTTCCTATGCTGTCAGATGACCGCGTGAGCCAGCAGCTGTGTTAGGCGGCAAAAATTCTACCTTCAGTCACAGATGTTGGCAGATGAGAGAGTACTACTCCCATCAGCCTACTCCTGCTGTTGCCGAAAACAGTGATGCCAAAATTGAACTTTTTGGTATCAACTCCACTCAACGTGGTTGGAGGATGAAAAAGCATGAGTACAACCACAAGAACACCGTCCCAACTGTGAGGCATGGTGGGGGAAACATCATACCTTGGGAGTGCTTTTCTGCAAAGGGGACAGGACAACTGCTCCCTATTGAAGGGAGGATGGACAAGGTCATGTATCGCAAGATTTTGGCCAGTAAGCCCATTCTCCTGTAAGAGCATTGAAGATGAGTTGTGGCTGGGTCTTCCAGCATGATAATGACCTGAAACACACATTCAGGGCAACTAATGAGTGGCTCCATAAGAAGCATTTTAAGGTCCTGGAGTGTTCTAGCCATTCATCAGCCCTGAACCCAATAGAAAATCTTTGGAGGGAGCTGAAACTTAATGTTGTCCAGAGACAGTCCAAAAACCTGCAAGATCTGGAGAAGATCCTGCTGCTGTGTGGGCAAACTTGGTCAAGATCTACAGCAAACGTCTGACCTCTGTAATTGCAAACAAAGGTTTCTGCACCAAATAGTAAGTTCTGTTTTTCCATTGTATCATATACTTATTTCATGCAATAAAATGAAAATTAATTAGGTAAAAATCATACAATGTGACTTTTTGGATTTTTTTTAGATTCTGTCTCTCACAGTTGAAGAGTACTTACGATAAATATTACAGAACTCTCCATTCTTTGTCGGTGAGAAAACATGCAAAATCAGCAGTGTATTAAATACTTATTTCCCCCACTGTACACAGTACAGACCAAAAGTTTGGACACACCTTCTCATTTAAAGATTTTTCTGTATTTTCATGACTTTGAAAATTGTACATTCACACTGAAGGCATCAATACTATGAACTAACACATGTGGAATTATATACTTAACAAAAAAAGTGTGAAACAACTGAAAATATGTCTTATATTCTAGGTTCTTCAAAGTAGCCACCTTTTGCTTTGATGACTGCTTTGCACACTCTTGGAATTCTCTTGATGAGCTTCAAGAGGTAGTCACCGGAAATGGTCTTCCAACAATCTTGAAGGAGTTCCTAGGGATGCTTAGCACTTGTTGGCCATTTTGCCTTCACTCTGCGGTCCAGCTCACCACAAACCATCTCGATTGGGTTCAGGTCTGGTAACTGTGGAGGCCAGGTCATCTGGCATAGCACCCCATCACTCTCTTTCTTGGTCAAATAGCCCTTACACAGCCTAGAGGTGTGTTTGGGGTCATTGTCCTGTTGAAAAATAAATGATGGTCCAACTAAACGCAAACCGGATGGAATAGCATGCCGCTGCAAGATGCTGAGGTAGCCATGCTGGTTCAGTATGCCTTCAATTTTGAATAAATCCCCAACAGTGTCACCAGCAAAGCACCCCCACACCATCACACCTCCTCCTCCATGCTTCACGGTGGGAACCAGGCATGTAGAGTCCATCCGTTCACCTTTTCTGCGTCGCACAAAGACACGGTGGTTGGAACCAAAGATCTCAAATTTGGACTCATCAGATCAAAGCACAGATTTCCACTGGTCTAATGTCCATTCCTTGTGTTCTTTAGCCCAAACAAGTCTCTTCTGCTTGTTGCCTGTCCTTAGCAGTGGTTTCCTAGCAGCTATTTTACTATGAAGGCCTGCTGCACAAAGTCTCCTCTTAACAGTTGTTGTAGAGATGTGTCTACTGCTAGAACTCTGTGTGGCATTGACCTGGTCTCTAATCTGAGCTGCTGTAAACCTGCGATTTCTGAGGCTGGTGACTCGGATAAACTCATCCTCAGAAGCAGAGGTGACTCTTGGTCTTCCTTTCCTGGGGCGGTCCTCATGTGAGCCAGTTTCTTTGTAGCGCTTGATGGTTTTTGCAACTGCACTTGGGGACACTTTCAAAGTTTTCCCAATTTTTTGGACTGACTGACCTTCATTTCTTAAAGTAATGATGGCCACTCGTTTTTCTTTACTTAGCTGCTTTTTCTTGCCATAATACAAATTCTAACAGTCTATTCAGTAGGACTATCAGCTGTGTATCCACCAGACTTCTGCACAACACAACTGATGGTCCCAACCCCATTTATAAGGCCATAAATCCCACTTACTAAACCTGACAGGGCACACCTGTGAAGTGAAAACCATTTCCGGTGACTACCGCTTGAAGCTCATCAAGAGAATGCCAAGAGTGCGCAAAGCAGTCATCAAAGCAAAAGGTGGCTTCTTTGAAGAACCTAGAATATAAGACATAATTTCAGTTGTTTCACACTTTTTTGTTAAGTATATAATTCCACATGTGTTAATTCATAGTTTGGATGCCTTCAGTGTTAATGTACAATTTTCATAGTCATGAAAATACAGAAAAATCTTTAAATGAGAAGTTTGTGTCCAAACTTTTGATCTGCACTGTAAATAATAAAATAATAATTATTTTTCTTCAAAATTTAGGTGGATCCAGGAGGAAAGACATGTAGTATTCCCTCCATTATATTTTCTGTTCCTTTTTTTAAACGAAACTGCATCACAAACTGCCTTGGCAATTCCACTGAAAAAGAAGACAGTGAAATGTAAGTACAAGTGATGAGCTAATCTGTCAAAATTTAAATTCGTAAGTTTGCTCAAAATTTGGCCTTTAACTTCAATTTATATAGAATATGCAGTTAATACAAATCATACATGTGTTATGTTTTGTAATACC
>JARQOD010000005.1:511858147-511962013 GCA_033576555.1 Oophaga sylvatica
ATACAGAGGGAAAAAAAAAAAAAAAAAAATGCAACAAACAGAAAAATATCTCTGACAACTTTTCTTCCTTCAAAATATTTTTTCCCTTCTGTGAGTACCATACAATTTTTATGGCCGGTGATACTGTTATGTTACGGTAGCTGAGGAGTGCAGGTAAAAAAGGAAATACACCAGAGCAGTTGGAATCTATGAGATTGCAGTACCCTGACTAACCACCGCAACTAGAGGCAGCCGTGGAGCGTTCCTACGTTGGTCCTAGACGCCTCGTCACAGCCTGAGAAACTAACTACACCTAAAGATAGAAATAGGAAAGCTATCTGCCCCGGAGCAGAACCCCAAAGATAATAGAAAGCCCCAAACATGTAATGGCAGTTAGACAAGAGGAAATACTGACACAGAAAGAAAATAGTATGAGCAAACGCTGGGGCCCAAACTATCTAAATAGAAAAGGACAGGAAGGGTACTTACTGCAATCTCAGAAAACCCTGAAAAAACACCAACTCTACTAATTTCAAAATCACCTGAGATCACACGACCTCTACCACCTAAATTAGTTCTCTGGTGTAAAAAAAATCAAAACAGCAGCCACTGAAAAAAAACTGGAAAAAGCAAAAGTACAAAACACAGTGGCTGGACTAAACTGAGAGGGCAAAAGCCCCCGGAGGGGACCCAGAAGGCCCCCACAGAAGTGCAGGACAAAATGCAAAAATATAGCAAAAACACAAAATAAGAAATTGTCTTATCTGATAGCAGGAGATGCAGACACGACACAGCAGGCTACAAGGGAAACTGGAAAGAAGGATTCAGACCAGAACAATTGATCACCGGCAACCCTGATGGGAAAATGACTCCCTTATATAAGACCAATCAGCAACACCTGATTCCCAGTCCTCACAATCCACACTAGTACCGCTTGTAACCACCAGAGGGAGCCTCTGCTCAGAACTCATCTCAAACCCATTCACAACAGTTACTATTAGAAACCGTTATCCATTGCCTTTAATCCCTGAGTTGTTGGAGAGAGTGCGGCACGCCAAAATTTTCTCTAAACTGGATCTCTGTGGGGCCTATAACTTGGTCCGTATTAGACCTGGGGATGAATGGAAGACTGCATTCAGGTCACGCTATGGACACTTTGAATATCTAGTTATTAGTGTTCAGCGATATTGCTCGATATCTAAAAATATCGTATCGAAATTGTATCGCCGATAGCACTAAATATCGTCGATATCCGATTTCGATAGCGGAAGTCCCATGTAAGTCTATGGGAACAAAATATCGAAATTAAAAAAAACCTTTATTTCCTTGTAAACACTATATATACACACATAGAATACATATATATATATATATATATATACATGTCATTGTGACATATATATATATACATATATTTGTAGTTTATACACTTCTAAATAGTAAAATCGACTCTAATTCAATTGCCGGGTAAAGACGTGACATACCCCATAGAAGTCGACGGGCTCGGTGCCGAGTACCCCGAAAACCTCTGGCTCTGTGCGACTCAACTTGGGCGTCACGAACAGGATTCTGTAGCTCGCTATAAGCGAGTCCTGTGTGCCTGAATTGCACTGGTTTTGTGCTTGAGAATTGCTAAAATCATCAGAGAATGTATTTGCCATTTTTCCGCCATATCTGCGTCACGACGAGGCACTGGTGAAGAAGAAGGGCTGCTCTTCGTGGGTGTCACTCACTCAGTGGCATGAAAACGATGGCCGACCACTCTAAATGGTACTGCAATGTAAGATCGTGCCCCACAGCTCTTCAGTTCCGCCTCCTCATTCTCCTCAGTGTGCGGAAACTAACACGAAGGTCCCGCCTCACTACAAAAGAGGGGCCCTCTCCAGATGCTAATGACACATGTGACTTGGCAGAGATGGCTAATGGACACGACGAGCAGAAGTGGGAAGGGATAGAGCAGTCAGAGCTCTCCCCCCACGGAAGCGACCCGATCGCCACAGAATCACCGTTGGGCACCCGGCCTGTAAACCCTCCTACGCTGCAAGAAGCGGAGGATACCCTAAGAGGCCTGGCCCGGCACCGGGAGGAGGTCGCCAGGATGGAAGCCAGCTGGCGTGCCCTAAAAATAAACTTGGAGCGGCGCCAATCCCTCTTACCTGAAGTGTCTGTACCGGAAGGTGAGGCACCCGTTCTAGTAGAGGAGTCCTTGCAATGTGATCCGGTTGACGTTGTCGCAGTGGAGGCACCCGTTCTAGTAGAGGAGTCCTTGCAATGTGATCCGGTTGACGTTGTCGCAGTGGAGGCACCCGTTCTAGTAGAGGAGTCCTTGCAATGTGATCCGGTTGACGTTGTCGCAGTGGAGGCACCCGTTCCTGCAAAAACCGCAGCACCGTCAGCAGCACCCCAGATCCCGCTGTCTGCCCCCGTCGCTGAGACAGAAGAAGCGACACCCGTCCTCATGGAGGAGGCCGCGCAGGCACCAGAGCACTACCTGTGTAATGTATGTAGTACAGTTCATATAGCGTCTTGTGCGTAAGTCCATGCAAACATGGGTCTTTCAAAGAGCAGGGTTCAGAGTCCACAAGTGCTTCAGAGTTCCTCAGTAGGAATAGCTGGAGTACAAGGTCCAAGGCTTTAGGAGTCAGGTCACAGGTTCACTGCAGGCTAGATTCTGAAGCACTGATTGCTCAGCTGTGGCTGCTTAAGAAGCAAAAGGAGAGAATCAGGGCGGGAACATGCAAGCTGGAAACTCCATTTTGACTGAGGGCAAGATAGCTGCAGCAAGACAGAAAGTAAAATGGCTGACAAACAAACTGAGTTTCAGGAACATGTACACAGAACCTTACATTACTCCCCCCTTAGGGACAACCTCCGGATGACCTCAGGCCAGGCTTGTGTGGGTACCTCTGATGAAACTGACGGAGCAAGCGAGGAGCATTAACGTTATTGACTGGTTCCCATGAGTTGTCCTCCACTGGGTAGCCCTGCCATTTAATCAGATATTGTAACTGATTTCTATACAACCTGGAATCTAAAATCCTTTCCACCACAAATTCTTCCTGACCATCGACTAGCACTGGGTCAGGGCAAGGAGAAGAACGTCCAGGAAACGTATTGGGTGTCGCAGCCTTTAGTAGGGATACATGAAAGACAGGGTGAATTCTCATAGTTCTGGGCAGTTGAAGACGACAAGCAACGGCACTTATAATTTTACTGATTTTATAGGGTCCAATGTACTTATGTCCCAACTTAGACGATGGAATCCTTAACTTAAGATTTCTGGTTGACAGCCAGACCAAGTCTCCTACCTTGAAAGCTGGTGCAGGTTTACGAAATTTATCTGCTGCTTTCTTGTACCTTTCCTGAGCCGATTCCAGATTCTCCTTTAGAAGATCCATATTCTTCTGTAAAGACGTGATTCTTTCAGCCACTGCTGGTAAAGGCGTTTCTATGGGAAATCGTGGTAGAATGTTAGGATGATAACCTAGATTAGAGTAAAAAGGAGACTGCTTAGTGGAGGCACTCTGAGAGTTGTTATACGAGAACTCAGCTAATGGAAGTAGATCCACCCAATCATCCTGTAGGTGGCAGATAAAGCAGCGGAGATACTGCTCCAGGGTTTGATTGGTTCGTTCGGTCTGTCCATTAGTCTGGGGATGAAAAGCAGAAGAAAGGTTTACTTTAATGTCCAATGCTGCACAGAAATTTTGCCAAAACCTAGAAGTGAATTGCACCCCTCGATCCGAAATAACCTCATCCGGTACTCCATGTAAGCGAAACACATCTTTAATCATCAAATCTGATGTCTGTTTTGCAGTGGGTAAGCCGACACAAGGGATAAAATGAGCTGCCTTTGTTAGACGGTCAACCACCACTAGAATGGTGTTCTTCCCTTGAGAGGTTGGTAACTCCACAATGAAGTCCATAGAAATGGATCCCCACGGGCGGGACGGGGTGGGAAGAGGCTGTAACAGACCAGTTGGTGAGGAGCGAGGTGTTTTGCATCTTGCACAGACTTCACATGAAGTGACATAGTTTAAAACATCCTTCCTGCAAGTGGGCCACCAAAAGAAACGAGAGAGAAATTCCTGTGTCTTTAGAATTCCTCTATGCCCAGCTATCTTGGAATCGTGAATGAGTTGCAATACTCTCAATCTGACTGTTTCAGGAATATACAGGCGTTGTCCCTGAATCCACACACCATTCTTAAAGACAAGACTTACGTCCCTTGGGGTTGTGCCAAAAAGGAATCCGCATGGTATGCTTCCTTGATGTCCTTAAGTAGGTCTTGATTATGAATTACTCCTAGGAATCTAGAGTCAGGAAGAATAGTCTTAGGAGGAGTAATTGGACGTGTCTCTGCTGAGTAAATCCTAGAGAGTGCATCAGCCTTTCCATTGCGCGATCCTGGTCTATAAGAAATGATAAAATTAAATTGGTTTAAGAAAAGATTTCAGCGAGCCTGGCGAGGAGTCAGGCACTTAGCCGACCTGATAAACTCAAGGTTACGATGGTCTGTCAGGACGACTATTTGCTGTGCAGCTCCCTGAAGAAGGTGTCTCCATTCTTTGAAGGCGGCAATAATGGCCAACAACTCTCTATTGCCCACATCGTAGTTCCTCTCAGCCGAAGACAACTGCTGGGAAAAGAAGGCACAGGGATGCAAGACATTCTTCTCACCTGTTCTCTGAGAGAGTATAGCTCCAACGGCACAGTCTGAAGCATCCACCTCTATTATGAAGGCAAGCTCGGGGTTGGGATGTACTAAGATAGGTGCGGTGGTAAATTTATCTTTTAGACGGGAAAATGCTTCCTGGGCTTGGGAGTCCAGGAGAACCTAGACTCTTTCCGGTAAGTTGGGTGATAGGTGACACTACCTCAGAGAAATTTCTAATGAAACGTCTATAGAAGTTGGCAAACCCGATGAAGCGCTGTACCTCCTTCACATTTCTAGGACTTGGCCAATCCTTGATGGCTTGGGTTTTGCTTTCATCCATACTAATTCCTTGTGTAGACAGTACATACCCCAGAAATTGAATTTCGGTCCTATGGAATTCACACTTCTCAAGTTTGATGTAAAGATGATTTTGTCTTAGACGTTCCAAGACCATTCTCACGTGTCCATGATGTTCCTCTGTGGAGTTAGAAAAAATTAGAATATCATCCAAATAAATTACCACGAATGTATCTAGGAGATCCCTGAAGATGTCATTCACCAAGTGTTGGAAAGTGGCTGGGGCGGTACTCAGACCAAAAGGCATAACTAGATATTCAAAGTGTCCATAGCGTGACCTGAATGCAGTCTTCCATTCATCCCCAGGTCTAATACGGACTAAGTTATAGGCCCCACGAAGATCTAGTTTAGAGAAAATTTTGGTATGTCGCACTCTCTCCAATAACTCAGGGATTAAAGGCAATGGATAACGGTTTCTAATAGTAACCATATTGAGTTCCCTATAGTCTACGCATGGTCTCAGAGATCCATCTTTCTTCTTTACAAAGAAGATGGGTGCACCTGCAGGAGATGAAGAGGGCATATGAAGCCCTTGGCTAGATTTTCGTCTATGTAATCCTGTAAAGCCTTTAGCTCGGGCCCCGCCAGGGGGTAGATCTTACCAAAAGGTATCTCTGCTCCAGGCAATAATTCAATTGGACAATCATATGGACGGTGAGGGGGAAGCTGGTCAGCGTTCTTCTTGTCACATAAATCCACATAGTCCTGGTATACAGCTGGTAGTTCAGGGACTGACATGGTTCCTTTAGGAACAGAGCAAGCTGAAACTTTTGGACTCATCTGTTTCTCTGGAAAGTGTAATTCCTTTGTCTCCCAGTTAATGGTAGGATTCTGAGCCTGCAGCCATGGTAGCCCTAGAATAATGGGAAAGTGGGGAGAAGAGATAAGCATAAAGGACAGTTTCTCTTGATGATCTTTACCCATAAGAACCCTCAAAGGCTCTGTTTCCTGATCCACTGGTCCAAGGTCAGCAGGGAGCCATCCACAGTTTCCATCTGTACTGGAGTAGCCTTCTTCACTGAACGTATCCCCTGTTTCAGAGCAAAGGAGACATCCATAAAATTTCCACTTGCCCCTGAGTCGATCATAGCAGAGCTAGACACCCAAGCTGAGTCAACCCAGAGTTTGATGGAAAGAAAGCAATGAGAATTGTTTTTCTTACAACTCAGCTGGGACACCGCTGAGGAAACTTGAAAAATGGCAGCGTTTACACAGTCAACGTCCTCAGAGGTAACGGAGTTTAAGTCCGAGAAATCAAGATCTGTTGCTGCAGATCTCTCTGGAGCCTGAGGCTCGGACCTGACAGATCCCCTCTCGCAACACTCACAATGAATGAGTGCTGCAGTAGTCTTACGAGAAAGGCTGGGGCAGTTTATAATGAAGTGCCCTGACTTACCACAATAGAAACATAGATTCTCCTTAAAACGATGTTCCTTGCGTGCATCACTAACCCGTCGTTGTAAAGAGTCTACCTGCATGGGTTCAGGTTCAGGTTCCCGTGTAATCCTACTCAAAGGTTCCTTAGCTGGAGAGGAAGGTAGGAAAAGGTTAGTGTGATTGCTTTCGAACCATCTCTCTTGCCTGCGTTCAGTCAGACGAGTATCAATACGGATGCAGTAGTTAATAAAGTCACCTAACGCAGTGGGAGGGTCGGCACGAGCAAGTTCATCCTTAATCAGTGGAGATAACCCCTTTTAAAAATAGATTTTTTGGCGGAACTGTCCCAGGTGGTATCAAGGGCCCATCTCCTGAAATCCAAGGCATATTCAGCTACCGAGTGCTTACCTTGGCGCAAAGCTAACATGGCTGCTTCAGCTGTTGCACCTCGATTGGGGTCATCAAACACCTGCCCCATGGCTGAAATAAAAGCATCAAGGTGATTCAAACAATCATCCTCAGTCTCAATCAGAGGGTTTGCCCACATCAAAGCCTTGTTGGTAAGCAACATAATTATAGTAAGCACCTTAGATCGTTCAGTGGGAAATTGTGAAGCATGTGCAGAAAAAAAAAGATTGCATTGATTAATAAATCCCCTGAATTTCTCACGTTCACCGCCAAAACGAAAAGGGGGCAACTTGGGAATCCCAGAACTCGGGGCTATGGCAGGAGCCTGGACTCACTCTTCTAGAACCTCAATCCTGGCTCGCAAATCCTGGGCAGTCTGTCCAAACACTTGCAAATTGTGATTAGTGAGGTCCTGTAGGCTTGAAAAACGGGTCTTTATATTCTGCAAATCTGCAAGGATATTATCAGTCACTCCGCAAAGTTCCTTTATGCGGGCCTCCATTTTCCAGATCTTTTAAGACAGGAGTACTGGAAGAAGAGGAGAGGAGAAAAAAAAAAAAACAATAGTGTTTACCTGTGGTAACACTGCAGAGAGAAAAAAAAATTAAGGGAACTGCTCACCTGGAATGGTTGTGAGAAGTCACAACCACTATCATCACAGAAAGTTCACCCGGACATCTGGAATGGTTGTGAGAAGTCACAACCACTGTCATCACAGAAAGTACAACCGGACATCCGATATCCACAGTTACAGCAGACACAGCCATTCCAGACCCAGCAGACACTAACGTTTTGGCTTCAGAATCTTGTAATGTATGTAGTACAGTTCATATAGCGTCTTGTGCGTAAGTCCATGCAAACGTGGGTCTTTCAAAGAGCAGGGTTCAGAGTCCACAAGTGCTTCAGAGTTCCTCAGTAGGAATAGCTGGAGTACAAGGTCCAAGGCTTTAGGAGTCAGGTCACAGGTTCACTGCAGGCTAGATTCTGAAGCACTGATTGCTCAGCTGTGGCTGCTTAAGAAGCAAAAGGAGAGAATCAGGGCAGGAACATGCAAGCTGGAAACTCCATTTTGACTGAGGGCAAGATAACTGCAGCAAGACAGAAAGTAAAATGGCTGACGAACAAACTGAGTTTCAGGAACATGTACACAGAACCTTACAACCTGCCTGTACCGGAGCCCCGACTGTCATCTGATTTAGAGCCGTCTGCTTCCTCCGCAGGGGAGCGCCGCCAGGACTGGGGGGCGACAGGAGAGCTGCCGCAAACCGGACACTGTAAGCTGCAGTTTGATGGTGGAGACATGGAGCAGCTGGTGGAGGAGAATTGCAACCGGCATCAGGAGGAAGAGTGGAGACGTTGGGAGCGGGAAGCAGAGCGACAAAGGGAGCAGCGAGAAAACCTAAAACTTCGCCAACGTCAGGTGGAGAAGGACCGGGCAGATAAGGAATGGATGAGAAAAGATAAAGGAACCCTGAGGGAGCCGCGGCGTAAGGGTGCAGTACGGAACTTTAAATTGAAAGGTGGTTGGGGCTTCATCCAGGAGCCTGGACTTTATTTAGAAGTCTTTGTGACCCGGCGGGACGTGGAGGCTCACCTCCCAGAAGGACACCCGGGGAGGGACCTGTTGCCAGGAGACTTGGTGACTTACACCCGACACTGGGGTTACAATGGGTGGTATGCCCTAAATGTTACCAGGTGCGACCCCTACTCCCCAGTGTGTGAGGAACCTGTGAGACCCTCGAAGCCTTCAGCCTCCCACATCCATGCCTCTGCAAAAGTGCCCACCCCACGCCGTAAATCTCCCCAGCCTCCCTCAGTGGTCTCCTCAGCAGACCCACCCATGGACATGATCCAGTTACGTGGCCCGTACCCGGCCCTGTTAGGCCCCCTGGGGTTCGTTCAGTCCGTGACATAGGGCTCCAGACCCGGAGGGAGATGAAAGAGGTGGCCACACAGACCCAGATAGCGGGTCACGACGTCACTGTACAGGCCACACGACGTCATCAGGTCCTGGTGGTCCTTGGTGCCTCGGATGTTTGGCAATCTCAAGAAGAGTACCAGGTGGTACCTGGAAGAGGCCAGCCAAAGAAGTCTAAATAACCCGGACAGGGTCCCTGTATGTAAATAGTTAAATTGTTTATGTACCCGGACGGGTGAATGTTCCTAAAAAAGTTTTTTAATTTAATAAAAAAAAAAAAAAACACAGTTTTCATTTCTTTTATTACTGTCTCATCCTGCGACGCCATCGATCTCCTGTAAAAAAATGAAAAAAAAAAAAAAGTGTACCACCTGACCGACGCAGTCCATAGTAACGAGTGTCCCACGACGATCCAGAGGCAGAGCCTGTCATCCCGGCGCAGCACAGCTGATTACCTGCTTCCCCGGCGGTGACGTCATCGGACTGACTGCTTTACGGCCGGGATTACCCAGCAGTCACTGCAGTTATCGCGAAAAACTGCATGTGACCGCCAGGGAGAAGATAATGGCGGCCATCAAGCAGTCCAGGACGTGACCGCCGGAGATCTTCTGCCAGGTAAGTGCCGCTGACTCCTGACAGACCCGACCGACGGACACTCACAGTGACAGTGACAAATCCGATTCCGGTATTCGATAAGATGAAAATATCGAAACGAATTATCGAGAGGCCGATAGAGCTAATATCGGCCGATAGCCGATATTTGCATTATCGTATCGCTCAACACTACTAGTTATGCCTTTTGGTCTGAGTACCGCCCCAGCCACTTTCCAACACTTGGTGAATGACATCTTCAGGGATCTCCTAGATACATTTGTGGTGATTTATCTGGATGATATTCTAATTTTTTCTAACTCCACAGAGGAACATCATGGACATGTGAGAATGGTCTTAGAACGCCTAAGACAAAACCATCTCTACATCAAACTTGAAAAGTGTGAATTCCATAGGACCGAAATTCAATTTCTGGGGTATGTACTATCTACGCAAGGGATTAGTATGGATGGAAGCAAGACCCAAGCCATCAAGGATTGGCCAATTCCTAGAAATGTGAAGGAGGTGCAGCGCTTCATCGGGTTTGCCAACTTCTATAGACGTTTCATTAGGAATTTCTCTGAGGTAGTGTCACCTATCACCCAACTTACCCGGAAACAGTCTAGGTTCTCCTGGACCCCGCAAGCGCAGGAAGCATTTTCCTGTTTAAAGGATAAATTTACCACCGCACCTATCTTAGTACATCCCAACCCCGAGCTTGCCTTCATAATAGAGGTGGATGCTTCAGACTGTGCCGTTGGAGCTATACTCTCTCAGAGAACAGGTGAGAAGAATGTCTTGCATCCCTGTGCCTTCTTTTCCCAGCAGTTGTCTTCGACTGAGAGGAACTACAATGTGGGCAATAGAGAATTGTTGGCCATTATTGCCGCCTTCAAGGAATGGAGACACCTTCTTCAGGGAGCTGCACAGCAAATAGTCGTCCTAACAGACCATCGTAACCTTGAATTTATCAGGTCGGCTAAGTGCCTGACTCCTCGCCAGGCTCGCTGGAATCTTTTCCTAAAACAATTTAATTTTGTAATTTCTTATAGACCAGGATCACGCAATGGAAAGGCTGATGCACTCTCTAGGATTCATTCAGCAGATACACGTCCACTTACTCCTCCTAAGACTATTCTTCCTGACTCTAGATTCCTGGGAGTGATTCATAATCAAGACCTACTTAAGGACATCAAGGAAGCATACCATGCGGATTCTTTGTTGGCTCAACCCCCAAGGGACGTAAGTCTTGTTTTTAAGAATGGTGTGTGGATTCAGGGACAACGTCTGTATATACCTGAAACAGTCAGATTGAGAGTATTGCAACTCATCCACGATTCCAAGATAGCCGGGCATAGGGGAATTCTAAAGACACAAGAATTTCTTTCTCGTTTCTTTTGGTGGCCCACTTACAGGAAAGATGTTTTAAACTATGTCACTTCATGTGAAGTCTGTGCAAGATGCAAAACACCTCGCTCCTCACCAACTGGTCTGTTACAACCTCTTCCCACCCTGTCCCGCCCGTGGGGATCCATTTCTATGGACTTCATTGTGGAGTTACCAACCTCTCAAGGGAAGAACACCATTCTAGTGGTGGTTGATCGTCTAACAAAGGCAGCTCATTTTATCCCTTGTGTCGGTTTACCCACTGCAAAACAGACATCAGACTTAATGATTAAGAATGTGTTTCGCTTACATGGAGTACCGGATGAGGTCATTTCAGATCGAGGGGTGCAATTCACTTCAAGGTTTTGGCAAAATTTCTGTGCTGCATTGGACATTAAAGTAAACCTTTCTTCTGCTTTTCATCCCCAGACTAATGGACAGACAGAACGAACCAATCAGACCCTGGAGCAGTATCTCCGCTGCTTTATCTGCCACCTACAAGATGATTGGGTGGATCTACTTCCACTGGCTGAGTTCTCTTATAACAACTCTCAGAGCGCCTCCACTAAGCAGTCTCCTTTTTACTCCAATCTAGGTTATCATCCTAACATTCTTCCTCGATTTCCCATAGATACGCCCTTGCCGGCAGTGGCTGAAAGAATCACTTCTTTACAAAAGAATATGGATCTTCTAAAGGAAAATCTAGAATTGGCTCAGGAAAGGTACAAGAAAGCAGCAGATAAATTTCGTAAACCTGCACCAGCTTTCAAGGTAGGAGATTTGGTCTGGCTGTCAACCAGAAATCTTAAAATAAAGATTCCATCGTCTAAATTGGGACATAAGTACATTGGACCTTATAAAATCAGTAAGATTATAAGTGCTGTTGCTTGTCGTCTTCAACTGCCCAGAACTATGAGAATCCACCCTGTCTTTCATGTATCCCTACTAAAGGCTGCAACACCCAATACGTTTCCTGGACGCTCTTCTCCTTGCCCTGACCCAGTGCTGGTCGATGGTCAGGAAGAATTTATGGTGGAAAGGATTCTAGATTCCAGGTTGTACAGAAATCAGTTGCAATATTTGATTAAATGGCAGGGCTACCCAGTGGAGGACAACTCATGGGAACCAGTCAATAATGTAAATGCTCCTCGCCTGCTCCGCCAGTTTCATCAGAGGTACCCTGACAAGCCTGGTCTGAGGTCATCCGGAGGTTGTCCCTAAGGGGGGAGTAATGTAAGGTTCTTTGTCTCTTTTGACATGTTCCTTGAAACTCAGTTTTCCGTCGGCCATTTTGCTTTCTGTCTTGCTGCAGCTATCTTGCCCTCAGTTAATATGGAGGTTCCAGCTTTCATGTTCCCGCCCTGATTCTCTCCTCTTGCTTCTTAAGCAGCCTCAGCTGAACAATCAGTGCTCCTGAATCAAGCTTCAGTCAGCCTGTGACCTGACTCTTGGAAACCTAGGATTTTGGACTCCAGCTATTTCCTACTGAGGAACTTTGGAACACTTTTGGACTCTGGAAACCTGCTGTCTGGTGAATCCATGTTTGCAGAGGAATTACGGTACAGAGAAGAGATCCTGAACCTGCTTTGGAGAGTTATTGTAGAGCTTGAAGTTACTGCCTGCTGTGTCTCCTGCCTCTGTTCCTGCAAACTGTGTGACCTTTTCTGCATGCTTGTATGAAGTAATACAAGTCATTTCATATCAACCTGTGTCTCATGTGTTTTCCTCGCACCCAAGCACAAGACGCTATAGGAACTGTACACTATACATGACAGAAATCTGGTGGGACCAATATAATAATAATTAATAATAAATTGTGCCATAAATACAACTAATTCGTTATATAGTGAGCAATAATATTAATATGTATATAACATGGTGAATCAGTGAATTATTAATATTAAATTAATAATATAAATAAATAATAACAAATTATAACTATGAATGAAAAAATAAATAAATAAAAAATGAAAAAAATTTTTTAGAAAATGAAAAAATAAAAAATAATGAATGATAAGTAGTGTTGAGCGATATTGCTCGATATCTAAAAACATCGTATCGAAATTGTATCGCCGATAGCACTAAATATCGTCGATATCCGATTTCGATAGCGGAAGTCCAATGTAAGTCTATGGGAACAAAATATCGAAATTAAAAAAAAACCTTTATTTCCTTGTAAACACTAAATATACACACATAGAATACATATATATATATATATATATATATATATATATATATACATGTCATTGTGACATATATATATACATATATGTATAGTTTATACACTTCTACATAGTAAAATATCCTCTGATTCAATTGCCGGGTAAAGCCGGCTTCTGTGAAAAGACAGAAGCACCCGACATGAAATGACACTTGGTGTACATAGGGTTAACCATGTCTTTACATGTCGTCTGCAATCTGATTTGCACAAACAATTACATCAGTCTATGTGTGCAAAATTTCACACCTGTAGGGGTTAATTAAAGGTGTAAATTCGTTGTAAAAAAAACGGACTTTTTTGCTACGAATTTACACCTTTAATTAACCCCTACAGGTGTGAAATTTTGCACACTTACACTCATGTAATTGTTTGTGCAAATCAGATATCAAACTACATGAAAAGACATGGTTAACTCTATGTAAACCAAGTGTCATTTCATGTCGGGTTCTGCATTTTCACAAAAGCCGGCAATTGAATTAGCGGCTATTATACTATGTAGAAGTGTATGAACTATAAATATAAAATATATATATGTGTCACAAATTCAATGACATGTGTATATATATATATATGAGGTGTAAAATTGCTGAAAAAAAATGCGTGGGCTCCCGCCCTATTTTCGCAACCAGACAGACAAAGCCAGTGAGTGGGGGCAGATAATAATAGCCCAGAGAGGGACCATTATTTTTGGCCCCCCCCGGCTACTAACATCTGCCCCCAGACACCCCAGAAAGGGCAAATCTCCAATTAGATTTGCCCTTTCTGGCACTTTGCCCGTCTATTCCCATTGCCCTGTAGCGGTGGCGAATGGGTTAATAAGGGGTTAAAATGACCTTGCAATTGAAAGGTCACTTTAAGCCAGGTTAATAATTGAGAGCTGTCAATCAGACAACTATCAATTATTAATCCTATTGTATGAAAGAAAAATCAAACACACACACTTTAATAAAAAAGAAGTTTAATGAAATAATCACACAGTTTTTGACCATATTTTATTTACCTGCTAAAACCATTTCCTGTAATAAAAATAAAATAATAAAGCAAAATTATTCTTACCAATCCGATGTACAGTCAGGTCCCACGGTGTAATCCATCAGAAAGGGTTAATGTTTACTGCAGGGACCGCAGCTAATGCTGCAGCCTCACAGTAAACCCCCAAATGAATGAGTTCCTCTCCTGGCTGACAGGAGAGGAAGTGGAAAGCTTAATTGATTGCTTTCCACTTTCACTTCAGGTCAGCCAGGGACACAATCAGTGACGTCAGAGGGAACTGGTTAACAAAAATAGGGGATCCCCTTGAACAAAAATGGCGTGGGGTCCCCCCTATTTTTGTTAACCAGCCAGATGAAGCAGACCGCTGAGGCCTGGATTTTCAGGCTGTTAAGGAGCCAAGATCCATGGACCTTGCCAGCCTGATAATACCAGGCCACAGCAGTCTGCATATCTTGGCTGATTAACAAAAATAGGGGATCCCCTCGAAAAAAATTGGCGTGGGGTCCCCCCTATTTTTGTTAACCAGCCAGATGAAGCAGACCGCTGAGGCCTGGATTTTCAGGCTGTTAAGGAGCCAAGATCCATGGACCTTGCCAGCCTGATAATACCAGGCCACAGCAGTCTGCATATCTTGGCTGATTAACAAAAATAGGGGATCCCCTCGAAAAAAATTGGCGTGGGGTCCCCCCTATTTTTGTTAACCAGCCAGATGAAGCAGACCGCTGAGGCCTGGTTTTTCAGGCTGGTAAGGATCCAATATCCATGGACCTTGCAAGCCTGATAATACCAGGCCACAGCAGTCTGCTTAGCTTGGCTGGTTAACAAAAATAGGGGATCCCCTCGAAAAAAAAAATGGCGTAGGGGTCCCCCTATTTTTGTTAACCAGCCAAGTAAAATGCAGACTGCTGCGGCCTGGTATTAAAAGACTGTCAAGGCCCATGGATTTTGACCCTCAACAGCCTGATAATACCAGGCTACAGCAGCCCCACATTTGGCGCATCAAAAGATGTGCCAATTGTGGCACTTTACCCGGCTCTTCCCACTTGCCCTGTAGCGGTGGCAAGCGGGGTAATAAGGGGTTAATGTCACTGTTGATTGCACGGTGACAATAAGCCCGGTTAATAATGGAGAAGCGTCAATAAGACACCGATCCATTATTAATCCCAAAGTTATTAAATGCATAAAAAAAAGACAAAGCAAGAAAAAAGTCTTTTAATGAAATAAAAGAGACAACACAGTTTTCATTTCTTTTATTGTACTCTCATTCCTGCGACGCCATCGATCTCCTGTAAAAAAAGAAAAAAAACAAACCAACAGTATACCACCTGTCCGACGCAGTCCATAACGACAGTCCCACGACAATCCAGCTCTGCTACATCGCAATGACAGGCAGAGCCTGTCATCGCAACGCAGCACAGCTGATTACCTGCTTCCCCGGCGGTGACGTCATCGGACTGACTGCTTTACGGCCGGGATTACCCAGCAGTCACTGCAGTTATCGCGAGAAACTGCATGTGACCGCCGGGGAGAAGAGGATGGCGGCCATGAAGCAGTCCAGGACGTGACCGCCGGAGATCTTCTGCCAGGTAAGTGCCGCTGACTCCTGACAGACCCGACCGACGGACACTGACAGTGACAGACCCGACCGACGGACACAGACAGTGACAGTGACAAATCCGATTCCGGTATTCGATAAGACGAAAATATCGAAACGAATTATCGAAAGGCCGATAGAGCTAATATCGGCCGACAGCCGATATTTGCATTATCGTATCGCTCAACACTAATGATAAGTGCAGGTCCAATAATCCTCTTCCATTGCTTGCAGCTTGAAAAATACAACGAACTTCACCGAAGCTTCTCCCAAGCGCACCACAACTCAGGTAAGTGATTGCTGAACCATCCAGGAGAAGAAAAGGGAGGGGAGGGAGGGTATTTTTCGGCACAAAACTGAATCTATATAATAAACTAAAAAATACAACAATTAAAATCAAAAACTACCACAGCTAAAAATATCAGTTCACAAAAAGGACCCAAACCCATGGTTTTCATTTAGGCCACTTGGGGCCATAGACTTAAGCCGATATATCCATTGGCTTTCTACTTGAGACAATTTTTTAAACAGATTCCCTCCCCGTATCCCCAAAGATACCTGATCAATTGCCATGATGAACAGACCACTTGTTTCTGACCTGTGAAATTTCTTGAAATGTCTCGGTAAAGTTTTTAATTGCTCACCATCTTCTGATTCCTTAGACTTTTCAATGTCCCGAACGTGTTCACGAATTCTTATTCGTAATTCTCTTGTTGTCATCCCGATATATATTTTGTCACACGGGCATTTTGCCAGATAGATTACCCCTTTAGATGTACATGTTAGACATTTTCTGATGGAATATGTACGAGTTTGATCTGCATTTTGAAATTCTCTACCCCGCATTGTGTTCGCACAAGCTTTACATCTTCTACATGGGAAGAAACCTTGGGAATCCAAAAAACTAGAGAACTCTCTTGGATTTTTGGAAAAATGGCTGTTGACCAAAAGGTCTGAAAGATTTCTTGACCTCTTGGCTGTTATATGTGGCCTGTCTGTCAGAATTTTCTTGAAAACTGGGTCAGTCAACACGACATTCCAGTGTTTATATATGACATCCGTCAATTGTTTCCACTGCTCGTTAAAAGGGGTAATAAGTCTAACTATTTTGGGATCAATTTCACTGGCATCTTTTTTCTTATACAACAATTCGTTACGTGAAACACCACAAGCCCTCCTATATGCATATCTAATTTGTCTGTGACTATATGATCTGTCACGAAATCTAGAATACAAATCTTGGGCCTGATTTTGAAATGTCTGTTCCGTTGAGCAGATTCTCTTGGCTCTTAGATATTGGCTTACTGGAATGGAACGAATCGTAGATTTTAAATGAGAAGACTGAGCATGGAGTATTGAATTGGTGGCTGTAGATTTTCTATAAATATCAGTATGGATCGAGCCATCATCCTGCACCATTATATCAATGTCCAGGAAGCTGACTTTTCGTCCATACGTATAGGTTAAACGAATATTTAAATCGTTATTGTTTAAAGTGGATATTAATTTTTCCAATTCTGCTATAGAGCCGTCCCAGACAAACATAACATCATCAATATATCTTATCCAGTTATGGACTTTGTCAGCACCGGCAATGGGGGAGCTCTGAAAAATTTCTCTTTCCCAGTAGCCCAAGAATAGATTGGCATAAGCCGGGGCACAGGCTGCCCCCATTGCCGTGCCCTGCAACTGGAGATATATTTGATGATCAAAGGTAAAACAGTTATGTGTCAGGACGAACTCCAATAAATTCAGAATGAAAGTTGAAAGTAAAGGATCCAAATTACTATTCCTCAGATACCATGACACAGCCTCCAATCCTTGTATATGGCGGATGGAGGTATACAATGCCTCAACATCCGCTGTGACTAGTATCATATTATCCCCAAGGTTCAACTGATCCAGTCTCCTCAGGGCCGCCGTAGTGTCAAGGATATGTGAGGGTAACAAAGCTACCAAGGGCTTTAGATAATGGTCAATAATTTGACAACTCAATTCACTTAATCCCTCATTCCCAGACACAATAGGGCGGCCCGGAGGATCCATCGGATTTTTGTGAACCTTGGGGATCAAATAGAATGTTGGTAACTTCGGTTTACATTCCTTTACATTATCTAATAATTTTTTTGGTATAATACCTTCCTCCCATGCTCCAGTCATGATCTCAATTAATTCATTTTGGTACTCAATTAATGGAATATGAGTCAATTTCTTGTAACAATCTGTATCCATTAATAGTTTCTGTGCCTGTTTAACATACATTTCAATAGGCCAAATTACAAGATTACCGCCTTTATCGGCTTTTTTAAAGACAACATCCTTCCAGCTCTGCATTTCTTTGATAATTTCCCTTTCTTTTTTATTTTTGGATTAGGATAAAAGTTTTCTTTGATCTTTTCTATATAATTCGTTACCAACTTAACAAATATATCAACAGCTGGACACGCATTAATGCTAGGGAATTTTTTTTGATTTATTGACTAGATGGGAGGGAAAAGCACTCACCATATCTGTATTTTCATTTTCCTCAGCCAGAGATTCAAGAATTGCTAAGGCCTCCCTCTCCTCCTCTGTTTCTAATGTTATCCCCATCATGGATTTTTCATGAAATCTTTTAAGTATTAACTTCCTTGCAAAAAGATGTACATCTTTTATGGCCGTAAATGTGTCTAAAGATTGAGGAGGGGAAAAGGTTAAGCCCTTATCTAGCAATTCAGTCTGTTCTTTAGATAATACATGTGTTGACAGGTTAATTACCTTTGGATGGTCATTTCTCTTTTTTGAGTTAGAATGATGCCAAGAAGAATATTTATCCTTCATTCCAAATCTTGTTTTCATATGTTTGGGACCATGTTGTTCATTTTCATGTATAGAAGTTGCTATGCTGGAAGTTGAAGACATTGATGATACCGACGGACTCCTAGGGAGGGATTGTTTCCTATTTGTCCCAGAAACTCTAGTTTGCCAACGATACACTTTTTTTTGGTCATAATCTTGTAGATCTCGTTGCAGCTTTTTCATCTTAGTGGCGCTAATTTGTTTTTTCCCATTTTTCCAGATCTTGATTAATGCCCTCATGGAATTTTTCCAATTGTTCTCCATTCATTATTGCAATTAAATCTTTTTGTATGGAACTAAGTTCAACATCAATTTCCTCCAATATGGAAGAATTTTTGGCATTAATTATATCCATAAATGTAAGGGAACAGGTGGATGAGGCTACTTCCCATTTGTTCATTAATTCAGTATCGTTAAGATCAAAGGTAGGATACAATTGCACTCTTAGGCCACGAGGAATAATTTTTTGCTTAATATAATTATCTAAGGAGGCTTTAGTCCACCATATACGGGTTTTTTTGTTTAAAAGATTTTTATATTTATGCATAAGGTCCTTAATGTCATCCTGAGTATCATTAAAATTAGTAAAGTTGCTCTTTTTAAACAAATCAGACGCTTTATCTTGCCAGGCTTTTTCCCTAGCTTTGAAATCCATATCCGGGAAATAAAGAACTGTTATGAAACAGAATACAACAATGAATATAGTACTTCCCTTAAATAATGGTATGTACTCAAATCCTAAACTCAGATCAGCATTTAATACCATACCCCTGTACTAATTAGAGTGACACAGGTCAAAGAGTTTTTTAGAAAAATAGCAAATTTTATTACACATAAACTAAAATTACACAAAGTAACTGAGCAACTTACTAAGCAGGCTAAATGATGAGAGGAACAAATAATCAAAATTTAAACTCTATATAGGGCCTAACATCCAATAAAATTTTCCCAGTCCATTAGGTGCCGGGTCAAACAATGACATCACTAATTACTTTGACCCTACATCCCTCCCCTAACTACGGCTTACTAGCTTACTAGACGGACGTGGGTACCGTGATCTGGAGCGCATGATCGCAGCTGACTGTGTCTGGGCTTTCCCGACGTGCGTAGTGGAGAGGAGGCGTGTTTAGGGTTGCTAAGTAGCGCCTGGACGCAGCCCTCTCTGGAGTGCTGAAGGAAATGCCCATTTTGTGAGACGTAGCATGCTGTGCGCATGCGCCGCGCTATGATCCGGTTACCAGGGAGATCTAGTAAGCTAGTAAGCCGTAGTTAGGGGAGGGATGTAGGGTCAAAGTAATTAGTGATGTCATTGTTTGACCCGGCACCTAATGGACTGGGAAAATTTTATTGGATGTTAGGCCCTATATAGAGTTACCAGAGCTGAGATAGGCCACGCCTCCTGACGAAGAAGCGGTGAAACGCGCGTTGAGGCGGCAGACCCAGGGGAGCTCTTATCTAATTTATTCCAGATGTAAGTACGGACATTGAATATAGAGTGGCTGTTATTTGCAAGCTTTGCAGCAATGATAGTATGGCTTAACCTAATATCCCTATATGATAATATCAGGGTGGGAGTCAATAGCGGTATTATGGCCGATTAATATGTGGATCAGATATTCCTTAATATAGGGACCGGCGTCCGTTACATTTAAACAGCACACTTACCATAGATATGGGTTTTGTATAGATTGTAATATATGGGTTGAATGACCCTTATTTTTGTTGTTTCTGCTAAGTATATTTAATATAAAGCTTGAAGGTATTATATTAAGAAAGCCACGTCATTTATAACTCAGTGTTGCAATTTATAATTGTATTCAGTGGATGGAGGAGGAGATTTTGAATTTTTGTACAAAAGAAATTGCAATATAAAACAACCTTCTTCGGCTGTTTAATAGAGATATTTGCACATGAGTTGCTGGACTATATGTTCATTACAATGTCCTGTTTAAATTTTGATTATTTGTTCCTCTGATCATTTAGCCTGCTTAGTAAGTTGCTCAGTTACTTTGTGTAATTTTAGTTTATGTGTAATAAAATTTGCTATTTTTCTAAAAAACTCTTTGACCTGTGTCACTCTAATTAGTACAGGGTATGGTATTAAGTAATGGGTATAGACAAAGTCTTTGTGGACCAAAGGGGAGGTGACTGGAAGAAGAAATTAGCCCAGGTAGAGACCCAATGGATCTACAAAATAGGATCTTTGCAACAGGAGGGACTTAACGAGGTTCTGAGCTTTGCCCCCTTTCTTTAGTTTATTTTAGTGGTTTTATGTTTATGTTTTTATTCTAATTTCCTTATTATTTTTCAGTATAAAACACCTTATATATGTGATCTTTTTGGTGTGGATACAGTAGAAGTCTTAGGTGTATATAAAGCCTTAAAGTCTTCAAGATGGTGAAGTTCCCTTTCTGAATCCAGTCATGGAATGGACTGAGTGGGCTTCTAGCACTTCAAACTCTCCCATCAGATATGTTGAGAGGAATATGCATAAATTACAACGGACATCTTTGGTACCCGTTAAATCTTTAATTGCTCTATCTGCACCTATCATCATATATATTAAATACTGTGTCTTTTTTCTTAGTATACATACCAGTATTGTTAGTGGATTAGCATGTTTGTATATAGGGGAGATGGTGTTATATTGAATTAGTGGACATTATACTCTTTTTGGATAATGGTTCATTATACCACAGTATATCTGGTGATGGCCAACACAATATTATGTATTTATTTCTTTTATTTGGGATTTGTATAATATGGCCCAGTAGTATGTCATAAATGCTATTATGTGGAATAATTCAATATCTGTGTGTATATATATATCTTTACCACGTGTTTAACTTGGTAGTATCTTCCATGGTAATATATTTATGCATTCATTCACTCAATACGCACACATGCACTTTAATCCATTTCAATTCAATAGAAGGCCTTGGTGATTCATATATGTCTCTATTTTGGAGGTACTTTATCACTAAGAGCTTCTAGTAAAGCATCGCTTGTACACGTTCCTCAGGCTGGTTGATACCGCCCCTCTGTCCTGATACGTCGGACAGAGGTGTAGCTAAACGGCTGAGGACGTTGTCATGTGATGCTGTGCGTTACCTGGGAGACGCGTCAAGCTGGGTTCGCTGTGGCCTCCTCCCCGTCCTGACATGTCGGATGGGGGAGTGGCCGCGCGTCTGGTGGAGGCGTCTCTGAAATGCCTCACTTGCTGGAAGCGGTATTGTTTCATCCACACGTGGGAGAATTAAACAGGTATTTTCTTGACTGGGAAACGTATATAAGGGCAAATTAACTACCATACCACATCTACATATCCCCAAGATGAAGCTAACGCGAAACGCGCGTCGGGGAACCCAGGCTCCATTATAAGGTCGTATATGTTTCAACCACTGTGTTTGTATTCATTTTAGCTATGCTAAAGCAATTTTAGGCTCTCAGGATTTTTGCACTAGAGCACTTTATTTAATGATGTCTGCAACCTCCTTGCCATACATTTCTCCCTCTATTTACATCTTTGTTTGGTGGTAACTTTGTTGGCCACTACATATTATGTAATGCAAGAAATTTCTTTTGCATACAAGGTCATCTAGGACCCATGTATATATCCCTCTGAGCACAGTGTGATACTTATCATTATGATATCTTTATTTCTTGGACTTATACCAATATATTTGTCAATTTGTGTATTTGCACTGTGCACTGTAGGAATATAGATCTGGGCTATTGAACGCTAGTGTGGAGATTAGCTATTGCTTACATATACGCACTTATGGGAGCATATTGGATTTAGATCACATTTTTAAATGTTTTTTGTGAGTTTTGTGATCTGTTTTCTAATAAAGTGTTAATTTTATGGCTAAATGCTTCCAGTGCTTCTTGGATTAGTGTATATGGTGGGAAGTGCCATTTATCTAGGCCTGTATCTATAGAATATAGGCAGAGAAGACCCTGGTTGACCTATCTAGGCTTGCACAAAATTGATCTTCCTACAGATCGTTCATCCATCAAGTCGCCATAATTCGAGTTCGAGCTGAAGACCATTTAAAAATAGATAAATGACCAACACTAACAGTTAACAAAGCTGTACTTACTCTAGAAGCGTATGCTATGATTCATCATTTGCATTTTTAAGTGATGTTTTTGTTTTTCATTGCGGCATTCATTGCAGATTTTTGTGTCAAATTCTAATTTGCGCTAGCAGGGTAATGAATTTTGAGCAAAATCAAAGATGTACCTCAATTTTTTGCATCTTTTTAAAGCAGAAAGTCGCATATTCCTTTAAAATCTCACACACTAATCTTCAAATAAACTAAAATTAGACAGATTATGTATTCTAGTAGAGTATTGAAGTTCAATTGTGCCAAAAGCTAGCAACTAGAGATGAGTGAAAATATTCAAGTAGAATTGAAGTCTCTTAATAATTTACAAAAATCACCATTGTCCAAAATTCTTTTTTTTTTTGTAATTTACTTATCTTGGATTCAGCAAAATTGTGACCGCTAGATGATATTTTCTGAACCATAAAGGTCCATCAATAGTTAAAAAAATTATAAAAGAATACTTATACTCACATTACCGTTCAGCTCCCCAGCCCCTCAACTTCTTACAATCACCCGTAAGCTCCTATTCGCATCTTCTGATCACTGACATGAGCGCTGAAATATATTTGATTCATGCAAACAGGTAAATTAGAATTTTGCCAGATCCACTCATCTCTATTAGTGAAATTTCAAAGTGTCATAAATGAAGTCTTATTCTAAAGGGTATGCCACACTAAACAATATCGCTAACGAGATCGCTAAAAAACGTCACTATTTAGCGATCCCGTTAGCGATATTGTTCAGTGCGGCAGCTTCCAGCGACGAGCTTCCTGCTGTGATCTCGCTCGTCGCTGGAATCGCTCCGGACCCTATTTTCTCGTCGGCGCTCCCGCTGGGTAAGTATATATCGCTGTGTGGCACTTTTCTTAGCGATTTAGCGGTACTTTTGTACCGCTAAAGTCGTTAAGAAGATCGCTAACGGCGATAGCGTCGTTAACTATATCGCTAAATGTGGCAGCATTTAGCGATATAGAAACAATCCCGCTAGCGATCGCATTAGTATGCGTCGTTATCGTGATCGCTAGCGGGATTGTTAGTGTGGCAGTACCTTTAAACCTTTTGATAAGGAAAACCATCTGCAAATTGTTGACCAAAGAAAAAACAGAATAAACCATTTACATGTATGTGTGGTCAGTACAAAAGACTTATTGAACATGATTATTATTGCACATGATTTATTCCTTCCAAAGGCCATACTAAGGATTCATTACAGGTGAAAGAAAGGCGATTCCAGCAGCTATATAGAAAAGGGTTCTTTACAGTTAGAGCAGTCAGACTGTGGAATGCCGACTACAAAAAGTGGTAATGGCAGACACTATAACAGCTTTTAAAAAATTTCTGGATGATTATCTCGATACACCTAACATTGTGGGTTATAGTTAAATTAGTAACAAAATGTACAATTGGTGGACAAAGGTTGAACTTGATGGACCTGGGTCATTTTTCAACCTATGCCACTATGTAACTATGTAAAAATAAAGTTAACCAAAAAGGCGAAAAAAGGAAAAATTAAACTATTAGTACCATCTTTCAGCAAAAATATGGCACAAATACAATATTTAATTAGGGCCATAGTGTTGTCCTGCAATGAATAGAAAGTCTTGGTCTTAAAAACACACGCTTTTTAGCACATGTGGTTGTTTAATAGAGTCAATTTTTTGTGACATATAAATCTGTTTTGGAATATCTTTTTTTTTTAGAAACTTGTTTACTTACTTTTGCTTTTAGTGAGACAATGGGTGCATTAAAACAATGAATTATGTATGATTTTTAAAATTTCTCTTACAAAATCAGTTGCATATTATGCCACTTAAAATTATTAACAGCATCAGTCTTCATAGCTGCCTTGTAATCCAAAACTGTGCATACTGCATAGCAAAATGAGATAATTAAATAGGGAACCCATTTTTATGTAAACTCTTATGGTGTACATGTGCAAAAGTAAAAATTAATAATATAGATGAATAATTATGAAGTGTCATAGTGCGCATCAGTATGGATGTGGTGATGCCTATTATGTAATAAGCTTTTGGGTACTTTTTTTTTTACAGATTAAACAATTTTGTTTTGTAAACTGGGATTTTAGGGAAGTTGTTTTTACTTTTTAGTTTAAACTTTTTATTTTACATTTTTAACAGTACTAGTTTGCAGTCATCCTGTTGGGTTGCCTACATGCTGACAGATGGAGCACTCTCCCTCTGTCAAACTTCCCATTGGATGCAGTCACAATTGACAGTGGCATATGAGGGGTTAAACTGCTGGGAACACTGATCCTAGCAGTTACAGTAGTAGGCCGGCTGTATGCAACAGTCCGACTTCTCCATCTTATGACACTGACCATTACAGAAACTGTACAGTGCGATCTGCATGACATTTATATTTGTCATAGAGTACAAGTTGGCATACGCTCATGACAGATACCTACGTCAAATGGCATCAAGAGGATAAAGTGTTTATTATTACCTAGCCACATAATAATAATAACAATAATAATAATTAGAATAAAGTTGAAAAAAGACTAATCAACAGCAATCCGAATACATATTATGCCTGTCTGTCCAAATGTTCACATACGTTTTTTATAGGCCTTTTTAAGAAATAGTTCTTGGCTTGATAAATATGAGCTGTAGACTGTTAAATGCCCAGAGAATGCTCCTGAAAATGTTTTGCACAATGGCTAATGCAATTACTCTGCAATAAGAAGCATCTCAGATCAATACTTTGGAATACAAAAAGTAGTTAAATGATTTATGCTCCTGTCTGTTGAGGAATTCTTTAAGACTAGAGAAAAAAAAAAACCCTTACATTGTCTGTGCTCTATTTAAACTTTAAGAATCTGCTCTGAAATAGAGAAATGTAGAATGTGATTTATTAAAATGTTAAAGGTAAAGTGAACAGGAGAACATATATTATATATTTTGGTAATTTATGAGCAGTACCTGTCACTTCTCTACTAGTCCTAAGAACAAGATGACCAGCAACAAGAGGTGAGTGAATCGATTCAATGTGAATCAAAGTCGTGTCAAATTTCAAGAATTAAGGTAGACCTGGTGAGTTTAAAGAATTTGCAATTTAATTGGTGGCAAATAGCAACATCGGCAGTATGGTGACTCAGTGGTTAATACTGCAGCCTTGCAGCGCTGGGGTCCTGGGTTCTAATCCCACCAAGGACAACATCTGCAAGGGGTTTGTATGTTCTCCCCGTGTTTCCATGGGTTTCCTCCAGGTTCTCTGATTTCCTCCCACACTCCAAGACATACTGATAGGGAATGTAGATTTTGAGCCCCAATGGCGACAATGATTATGATGTTTATAAATCCTGATGGAAATTTAGATTATGAGCCCCAATGGGGACAGTCATAATGATGTCTGTAAATCCTGATGGGAATTTAGATTGTGAGCCCCAATGGGGACAGTCATGAAAATGTTTGTAAATCCTGATGGGACTTTAGATTATGAACCCCAATGGGGACAGTCATGATAGTGTCTGTGAATCCTGATGGGAATTTGGATTGTGAGCCCCAATGGGGACTGTGCCGATAATGTCTGTAAAGCGCTAAGGAATTAATGGCGCTATATAGGTGAGTAAAATAAATAAATAGTCAAAAATGCTCACTGCAGTACCTCTACGATAGAGCGCAAGCAGTACAATAGCAAGTGGATGGAATAGCCAAATCTCATTACAGTAATCAGCAGTGGACCCTCAATAAGATTTATACAGCTTAATAATAAATAATAAAATATCAACAAAATACCGTAGTAAGGGAAGTAACGTACCTTGTATAATTAACACTAAAGAGGCTCTAGATACAATCTTGCCTAAAGCTGGATAAAGACAATCCACACATGAATTAGGTTGAGTAATAGATCAGCACTGTACCATAACCAAATCAGTCCACCGTATGTGACATGATGTCATTTGTTAACACATAGATGCTCAATCACATGCCGACAATGTAATAAACCAAGAACTCCACTAAGGTTTCCAATGCATTTTGCCCAATCAAGGACTGGAGCATTAATCCACACCAGAAATGGGCATTAGATAGCTATCAAATGACAATCAGATAATATATAATCATGTGTAAAGGACCAAAGGCTAGCACTCCCATGGGGGATATTCATGTGTATGTAACTGAATTTCTCAGTCCACATGTGGTAGAAGCAGATGATGAGTAACATGGTTCTCACTCAATGTTGTTGCTGATGATCCATGATTTACTTGTTATAGATAAAAGTGTAGGGACTCTTGGTGGAAATCTTGGTCTATATTAAATTGTCTGTGATTGAGCAGCTATGTGTTAACAAATTACATGTCGCAAAGACTTAACTGATTTACTTACGTTATAGTGTTGGTCTGTCAGTATTCCCATCTTTATCATATTGATAGCCCAACTGTTGTGGGGTTCCTTTTAGCTCCTATATCATTATTGTACAGGATCACTTAAGGAGTAATTAGATTTAACTGTTTGTGCAAAATTGTTTTTATCGGGGTAGGCATCTGGCTTTTAGCTTTATATTTTCTAGTGCTTCTATAAGGAACGTTGCCCAAGCTCTTTATACTTTACTTTCTATCTTAGATTTGTAACTTGTGGTATCTTTTGGGATTTTCCTAGTATTTTATTTTTTAGCAGGCATTAGTATTCTGACAGGATTGTACACTCAGGTCACAATAATGTTAGATAAACACTGATAATTAGCCAAATTCACCAGAGCCTAAAAGTTTTAATATGCTTAAAATCAAGTTGGTTGCCATTTTTCTTGATTCTTTTTATGGCCAAGAAGGGGTTAAAAAAGTAAAAAATATATTATACTCACTTTTACTCTCAGCTGTACTGACAACCACAGCTCTAGACAGGTCCTCTAGCTCTGGTCTTCTCTTCTGCTTTCACTCTTTGATGCTTTTGGGGCAATGCACATTATGACAATGCATGAGGCCTATGAAACCCCTATAGTGTTGAAGAGTGAAGAAGATATAAGACAGAAGACTAGAGCCGACCAGGGCAGGAGGGAGGGACTGAGTCAGCGTGGACGGGCTGCTACTCAAGGACAAGGTGAGCATAGTATTTTCTTATGTCTTTCTGAGGTCAGTTCTAGTGGTAATGTTCGTTTTTTGATATATTTCTGGTCAGTGAATGAGGTTGTCTAGGTTTCAGCTGTGAAATTTATAAATTAAGTTTTACGTTTTTTTTCCTATGAGCCAGAAATAATTTCATTCTGAGATTGTTAATTTTCAGATTTCACCAATCACACAGAATGGTAGTAAAATAAAATATGAATTCTCATGACTGTGGAAAATGCAATGAGTATATAAAATATGTACTTTAGAAAACTGAATAGCTACTTTGTAAGTAATTTAATTAACATTGAAGTTCTACTGCCTTAAGCTTCGAGCTATCTTAAATTAGATTTGTTCCTGCTGAAAGGAAAATACGGAATTTTGAGATTCATTTAGCAAAAAAAGTTTCAGAACATAAAAATAGTAATGCATGTTAACATAGATATTTCTATAAAGAATTGAAACTGCTGCTGGTATAATCCTGTATTGAAAATAGCATGATGGGTTTTTCAGGTCACTAAGAATGGCTTCCTACAGGCTTTATAGAAGCCTTATATATGTGCAATCATAATACTAAGCAGCAGCCATTCCCTTCATCGTAAACGCTAACTGACTGTTCCTCATATAACAATGTGACTTGTCTGCATCTTGCTGGCTTCTGGCATTTTATAAATTTTTAATAAAAGTTTTACTATACTGTATTTTAAACAGAGTCAAACAGGGAGTGAACAGTAACATATCTGAAAAATTGGAATCACATAGCTTTTGTCAAAGCAATATAACTATATCATGACTAGAGATGAGCAAACTTGTTTGGAAAACATTCACCAATCTCAAATTTGGCACAAACGTAGCTCATTCACATTCGTACTCGTCTTCCCGAGTATTTTTTCTCAAAGTCGGTTAAGTTCGGGTGCAGTTCAATAAATTATCTGGTTTCCACTAATGCTTTTGTTAGGACTTTGGCTAGGATAGTGGTGCTGTATGCTGAGCTCGGTGGATGTGTTTTATGAGGGGAGGGGATGGGTATAGGTCAGAGGAGCGGCAGACTATTTATTTTTTCTTTTTTTAAATTAATTTAATGTGTGTAGAATCTGGAAGCCAATCAGGGCTCAGAAACCATCTCCAACATCCAGTTGCAAGGGCTTCTGTCATTGGCTGCCGAATTCACATGTGCCTTTCCATATAAAAAGCAAACATGTTGTTGTGCTGGTGCCATTTTCTCAGTGTAACAGAGTAGAAAGGCCAGCTTCTGCAAGTTGTCATATAGTTAGATAGGACCCTGTTCTGTGTGACATTGACCTTCCAACATTTGACCAGTTTGTACTAAAAAGTGTTGTGCAGGCAGAAGTCCACATTTCCTAATCCAAATCATTTGGGCTAATATTGTGTTGCAGTCAGGGCTGAGTAGGTCACATTTACTAATCAAAATTGTTTGGGCTAATATTGGGTTTCAGGCACCAGGCCCCATTTAATAATCAAAATCATTTGTGCTATTACTTTGTTGCAATTGGGACTCTTAGGTGACATTTACTAATGAAAATCATTTGGGCTAATATTGGGGTGATATTCTGGTGCAGGCACCAGGTCTCATTTCATATTAAAAATCGTTTGTCCTAATACTCTGGTGCAGGTAACAGGCTTCATTTCATAATCAAAATCATTTGGCCTAATACTCTGATACAGGTACCAGGCCTCATTTCATATTACAAATCGTTTGGCCTAATACTCTGGTGCAGGTAACAGGCCTCATTTCATAATCAAAATCATTTGGGCTAATACTCTGGTACATGCACCAGGCCTCATTTCATAATCAAAATTGTTTGGGTCAATATTGGTGTGCAGGCACCAGGCCACATTTCCTAATTAAAATTGTTTGGGCTAATATTGGAGTGCAGGCAGGAGTCCACACTTCCTAATCGTTTGGCCTAATACTCTGGTGCTAATAGTCTGGTGCAGACACCTGGAGTCATATCTGAATCCAAATAATTTGGGATAATACTCTAGTGCAGGCACAAGGCCTCATTTCATAAGCCAAATCGTTTGGCCTAATATTCCGGTGCAAGCGCCAGGCCTCATTTCATAATTCAAATTGTTTGGGCTAATAGTCTGGTGCAGGCACCTGGAGTATTATCTGAATCAAAATCATTTGGGATAATACTCTAGTGCAGGCACCAGGCCTCATTTCATAAGCCAAATCGTTCGGTCTAATATTCTGGTACAGGCACCAGGCCACTTTTCATAATCCAAATCTGTTGGGCTAATACTCTGGTGCAGGCACTAGGCCTCATTTCATAATCCAAATTGTTTGGGATAATACTCTAGTGCAGGCACCAGGCCTCATTTCATAAGCCAAATCGTTTCATCTAATACTATGGTGCAGGCACCAGGCCTCATTTCATAGTCCAAATCAGTTGGGCTAATACTTGGGTGCAGGCACTAAGCCTCATTTCATAACCCAAATTGTTTGGTGTAATACTCCGGTGCAGGCACCAGCCAAGATTTCATGATATAAATCCTTTGTGCTAATACTGTGGTTCAGGCAACAGGTCTCATTTCATAATCAAAATTGTTTGGCCCAATACTCTGGTGCATGCACCAGGCATTTCACAATCAAAATTGTTTGGCCTAATACTCTTGGATCGTCACCAGGCCTCATTTCAGAAATAAAATAATTTGTGCTAATACTCTGGTGCAGGCACCAGGCCTCATTTCATAAGCCAAATCATTTGGGCTAATACTCTGGTGCAGGCACCAGACCACATTTCATAATATAATCCTTTGTGCTAATACTGTGTTACAGGCACCAGGCCTCATTTCATAATCCTAATTGTTTGGCCCAATACTCTGGTGCATGCAGCAGGCATCATTTCATAATCCAAATTGTTTGGCCTAATACTCTGATGCAGGTAACAGGCCAATCCAAATCATTTGGGCTAATACTCTTGGATCATCACCAGGCCTCATTTCAGAAATAAAATCATTTGCGCGAATACCCTGATGCAGGCACCAGGCCTCATTTCATAAGCCAAATCATTTGGGCTAATACTCTGGTGCAGGCACCAGACCACATTTCATAATATAATCCTTTGTGAACTGTGTTACAGACACCAGGTCTCATTTCATAATCCTGAATATTTGGCCCAATACTCTGGTGCAGGCCTCATTTCATAATCCAAATTGCTTGTGATAATACTCTGGTGAAGACACCAGCCAAGATTTCATGATATAAATCTTTTGTGTTTTGTGCTAATTTCATAATCCTAATTGTTTGGCCCAATACTCTGGTGCAGGCACCAGGTGTCATCCATTTAATAATCCAAATTCTTTGGGCTAATAGTCTGGTGAAGGCACCTGGACTCATATCAGAATACAAATAGTTTTGGATAATACTCTACTGCAGGCACCAGGCCTTATTTCAAAAGCCAAATCATTTGGGATAATGTTCTGGTGCAGGCACCAGGCCCTCAACCAATGCATGCTAATTGACACTTAAATTCAAAGCTGTAAATGCTGGCCCTGACCCTGATACCTCTTGCATGGCCCTTGGCTGACTGCTGCTTTGCCATATCCAAATTTCTACTGTCGGTCAATTGATACCACTTTCGCTGGTGTTTGCCCCTAATTTTTGGAAATGTTAGGACTCCAAGTTGGGTCTCCATATGTGTCGCCTGAATTTAGCAGTCCTCTCAGAGCACCAGGCTTACACCTATCACTCATCCACTTGTTACTGATCAATGTTTCAGCTCAAAATGCTTGTCCAAGCCATGTCCCATGCCCGTCCCATGCATCCATGCTGCACAATTATACTATTTGCACTCTGCGTCAATTGACGCCACTTTTCCTGGTGCCTGCCCCTAATTTTAGCTGTTCGGGAAGCTTTTCGGCCCCTCTGAAGGACGTTCACTGAACTGATCCTTGAAAGGTTTGCTCATCTCTAATTATGATGAGTTATTGATGCTGTTCCTGCCAAGTGGCCCTATTATATATGTGTCTGTCCTTGACAAGACCAGAGTAAACTTTTCTCCACTCAAACTGTAACTGTTAAGGGTATGCCACACTAAACGAGATCGCAAACGAGATCGCAAACGAGATCACTAAAAAGTCACTATTTTGCGATCTCGTAGCGACTTAGCTGTGTGTGGCATGTAGCAACTATGTGGCCCCTGCTGTGATCTCGTTGATCGTTCACTAGAGTTCTGGACCGTTTTTTGATCGTTGGCGTCCCGCTGGTGAGCCTATATCGCTGTGTTTGGCACCTTTTGCGAACGACCTCGTTTGTGACGCATATGGGTTTAGCGTCACGGAATGGATCGCAATATCTGTAAGTTCTCTTTTGCGTCACAGAGAGGATCGCAGCAGTTGCAAAGCAGGCTAGCAGGACGCAGAGAGCAGGAGCGATGCTAGAAATTCCTATGAATCAGAAGCGCTCAGTACATGCTAATGACAGATCCTAACGACCGCCAAAGTCGTTAAAGAGATCGCTGACCGCTGATGAGTCGTTTATGAGATCTCCTGTTTGGCAGCTACTAGCGACCTAAAAGAGATCTCACAAACGATCTCATTAGCTTGCGTCGTTATTGAGATCGCTAACGAGATCACTAAGTGTGGCAGTACCTTAAATCTCAAAGTAGAATTTTATTTTCTTTAGCAAGGTCTTTAGAAAGATTGGGTTAAACAAAAGGGAGTGATTTATTACCAATGAAATTCATCTAACCTGTCCTTTTGCAACCCCACTTCATTCATACAGTGGTCAAAGCAAGAGCAAATGTTTATTTTGTCCAACACTACATGGGGTAACAAACTACAGGAGACAACATCTACATTAAGTGGCCTGAGTAAAAGAGAGTTAAAAAAATCCTAATTAATGAGATTATGATTTCCCCATTAGTCACAGAACAATAGTTTTAATACATATTAACGGGAACTTGTGTAAAATAAAACTATTAACAAGCAGATATGAGGTTAATATGCAGACTAATATCGTTCTGACACAGTTCACATGCCCACACTGAGAGCCCTGCTGCCAGGAGCAAATTAACTTTATTCTACCAGGGAGCCTTAAGGGTATGCCACACTAAACAGCGTCGCTAACGAGATCGCTAAAATACGTCACTATTTAGCGATCTCCTTAGTGACGCTGTTGTGTGTGGCATGTAGCAACGACGTGGCCCCTGCTGTGATCTCGCTGATCGTTCACTAGAGTTCTGGACCGTATTTTTATCGTTGGCGTCCCGCTGGTGAGCCTATATCGCTGTGTCTGGCACCTTTTGTGAACGATGTGCGCTGTTTTTTACATCGCAATGACCGCCAAAGTCGTTAAGGAGATCGCTAACCGCTTATGCATCGTTAACGAGATCGCTAAGTGTGGCAGCTACTAGCGACATTAAAACGATCACAAAAACGATCGCATTAGTATGCGTCGTTATCGTGATCGTTAGCGGGAGCGTTTAGTGTGGCAGTACCTTTACTTTTTCAAGTTTGTTTTCAAAGCTGCTCACCTTGTACTACTCATCTAAAGATATGTAGAGGTGAGAACAAAATATGTTCTCAGCTCTACATATGAGTAGTACAAAGTACTGAGACATAGGACATATCTGTATATTTGCAGCCAGGTGGAGCATTTTGAAATACTATGTTGGGAGATATTTATGCTATATGTGTCTATATGTGGCCACCCTGGGGTTGTTACATGGATTACAGCCTTTCGATGCTTGTGCACATATTGACAGTGATGCAGCAAAAAGCCTCACTACTACCAAAACTAAAAAGTCAATGTGACGACACAGCGTTTGTTCTTATTTATGTCAGACATATTGTTCAGTGGGTCGAGGACAATGAGACATTGTTCATAGGAACCTGTACGTAGAATCTTGTATGTTAATCTGTGGAATCCTGTTGATTGTATCAGCCCCCTGTGGTTTAATTGTCTACAGACCTTGGAGAAGAAATACGCAGGTTAATTGAACAATTGATGATTGTTAATGCCTACTGATTATATATTGTATCAGCAACTGCAGTTTACTACTCTAGACAATTTAAAGGACAAAATATGCAAGTTTATTAAACAATAGAGCAATTAGGTATTACCTCCCCCCCCACCTTTCCCCAATCCTGTGGGAGAATACCCTGAATGACAGCTGTGGGTATAAAATGGATCTCTCCACCCTTTCCAGTGAAACTGTGCCGGATAGCAGCCAAGGAACCATGGCACTAACTTGTGGAATACAGATCTGCTCCACTGCCCATCACGGAACCCACAAAGATGTTTGAAGAACCCGGGTTGTGACAATCAGGTCACATGGCTAAATATCTCACTGTACTTGGTCAGCTTCCTAAGCTTCCCGCTACCTCCTCTCTGTGGTTGCCTGACAAAGGAGGAGTGCTACTGGTTGGAGTAGTTGGTGCTGGATGCCCCGAAGTATCAGAGGTTCCAATCCTTGGTGAGCCAGGGGAAGGATGAAACTATTGTTTACACCATCTTGTGTACTTGCTTGGACTGTACTATATGTTGCAAAAAAATAAAAACTGACCAGCACCTCCATATAGTTTGAACAGGTGCAAGCTGCAATTATTGAACAACATACAAAAAAAGAACACAGCAGCACCCTGTAAGGGTGAAGATATATGCAAACACTGAATGCATGAGATCTTAACTGCATTTTTTGCTAAACAGAATGTACTTACAAAAATGAAGGTTCATAGTGCATAAATTGGCCAAATGGCCAGTTTATGTATGCCCATCAACCTCAGCAAGGTGACCTTTCTCTAATGGGTACCTAACCTAATACTTATCAATCATGCCTCTCACGGGCTATAAACCTATATTTTAATGTTCAGGTAGGAACCAGCACTAATTAAAATCCTTGGGCTGAAGGGAGGAGTCCAGAGTCAGAAAAGGATGCAGTCACAACTTCCAATAGTAAACTGCAAAAAAAACCAAAAAAAACCTGACAAGCACCTTCATATAGTGTGAACAGGTGCAAGCTGCAATGACTTCACAACATACAAAAAAAAACACAGCAGCACTCTGTAAGGGCCAAGATATAGTCGCACAGGTTCTAATCCTCGGCAAGCGAGCACGCTGTGACTGTACTATATGTTGTTGACTATTGGTGATCCAATAAAATATTACTGCAATGTGTTACTCTCTTCCTGTGTTCTCTGAGTAGTTTTCTGCCCACGGGGAAGGAATACGGGCAATTAGTAGGATGAACTCTGGCCTGTGCGGTCTTTCTAAAGATAGCCAGGCTAGTGGACAAGAGCACCCACTATCCCTTGTGTCTCCACAGTCAATATAAAAACTACATGTGGAAATATGTACTTTTTGATCCTTCATCACAGATGCAGAGTCTGGTATTTTTTGATAATTTTTAATTACATTTAATTTTGCAACTGACTTTAGGGGGATATATTAGTAACATTTTATTTATTTCTTGATATAATTTTTTTTTTTACAATTATGAACAAATAATATACTTTTGAGTTGACGTTTTGCCTTTCCTACTGTTCTCAGCAATTTAATTTCACCCTGAGCTGGTAAAGCGTTTTTGCTTCATGACATACAATGACACTTAACACAATGCAGGCTTTAAATTAATAATTAAATTTTGCTCCTCAAACAAAAGAAATCCTGGCTAAACAACTGTGATATTTAATCAAATCTAATAATTTTAGATAAGGCAAGAAAAGGTCCATTTGAGGTAATGTTGACAAAGTTTTCATACTGTTAAAACGAGGATAAAAAGAAGATTAATTTTAAATTTAGGTGCCAGCATGATCCATTACTGGCAGAGGAAAGTGTTACCAGGCATTAGTGTTACGCAGTGTTGCAGTAAGGACATTTTGTCCCTGCGGAATTGTTTAGAGAGTGATAAAAGTTGAGTTTTCATTTGTAGACTGTATACAACAGCTTTAGAATCTCTCAATCAATATGTAGAGATGAAAAATAAAAATGTGATGAGCTGTTGTGCCAATTTATTTGAGAATGGTGTTAAGACCAATAGTAAAAAATAAAATGAGAATGTTAAGCTAAATAATCAACATAAATGACTATAAAAAAGACATTTCCCTGATCAGTATTTATTATTGATGATTGAAACCTTCTAAAATTTAAATCAATCAGTTTTAGCACACTTTTTTTTAAATATTTGAATTGAATTGCCTTGTAATAGGGTGTAGGAGTGAGAGAGAAAGAAAGAAAGAAAGAAAAAGAAAGAAGAAGAAAGAAAGAAAGAAAGAAAGAAAGAAAGAAAGAAAGAAAGAAAGAAAGAAAGAAAGAAAGAAAGAGAAGAATCTAAACTTTTGTAGTGTTAGAAGGATAAGAAATGTGTGTAATTTGAGTACATTAATCAATTACACTGGTGCTACTGCTGCCTCCTGCCCTATCTCTCTTTCCATTTTGATGCAAGTAAATGTTCTTCAAAACCAGTGCTTTTTCCACAAATTCATCAGAGCCAAGGATGGGGAGTCCATTTCAGGACTCCATGCAGATAGGCTTAAAACTGTGTGGACAAATGTTTCGCCGAACAGGTTGACCAATGAAGACAAGGACTTGTCATGGATGGCGATATAGGGCGGGCTATCCATTTGGTCATTCATGCACGCCTGGAACCTGTGGAAGACCTGGTACTGCCCAAAGTGCATCTTCATTGAGGAAACAACTCTGTATGTCTTTTGGGATTGCCGCTTTGCACAGCTCCTGCTGGTTTCCCTGGAGGCTAGCATGAGGATCTCTGTCTCCAGGAGTAGCCTGTAGTATAAATCGGCACTTTGTGGATCCTTCCTAGTGTTGGAGCCATCCAGGAGGACTGGCACATTATCAACTTTTTTAAGGACACTGTTTGAGTTGCCAGGCAATGTCCCATTTTGCATGTCCATCCAGGAGAGAGGCAGGCTGAACCACAGCCTGCTAGGAGAATACTCCGGATTGGACAGTTGACAACAAGGAAGAGAACTGAACTGCTCTGTCTCCCCCTCCCCCTCCATATGTCTTGTCCTTCAATAACGCCTAGGGCCTGTGATTTCCCCCTCCCTATCCCCTCCTTTCTATTACCCCTCCTCTATTGTAGGTTGTTGTATTTTGTTGCTGTAGTTAATGTTTTTTTCCTTTTCAGCTGTAGTGTTTGTGTAGCATAGGACTGCAATATAGAGTGTAGGTTTCTCCTGTGTGATGCGTTATATTCTTGTGCTATGTACAATTGATGTACATTATTTTATGTACTATGCTGCTACACAATACATTGTATTTTTTGTCTAATGATTGCAATAAATTAAATTTTCTATCAATAATTAATGCCTTTTTCTGTCCTTATGTTGAATGAGCTGTGCAATCTGACCTCTATTGCTGTAATGCAAAAGCATAAAATGGCGCTGTGGTGCAGGCTCCATGATTGGCTGCGCTAGACCATATTATGTGGTAGCTGCAGGGTAATGTGGAAAAGCCCAACAAACCTCTTTAGCCGCTCTGTGACTCTTAAGCATTGTGTGATATGGCTTCAGGCATTTTTCTTTCTTTGGCTGATCACAAACTGTTCATGGGACCTGCTAATTTCTGGAAATTTGACTTGTATTCGATTAGCCGTGGATTGATTCTATCATCTCTAGTATTTTCATATACATTAGGTTATTTATACATTAAAGTCTTTTGATAAATATGTGGAAGTAGAATTATAATTATTGCTTTTTAAATGGTGGAGCTACTTATTTTTCAGTTTAAAAATTGTCCCTGGATTCTACCATGTTGGAGAACACTTGATATAGACAGTACACAGTGAAGGAGTACTGTATAATTCTACAAGCCAGTGAGAGTTAAAATATGCATATTATTGAGCCTAATTTGTGATTAGCAATTATTCCCAACCTTATTACCCCTGGAGAATGCTCCGTCACCCAAGAGGTTGAAAAGTTCACTGTGCTCTGAGTAGCTTTTCTTACATAGGATATAAGAGAAACTACACAAAACATCTTTGTCTTCTCTCACCCCACATGTAGATTCTCCTTTGACATTTGGCATTGTACAGGTTGGCAAGAATGACATTCAGAATCTAGTTGTCATGATTTCCACTCTGTTTCTGTCTTTTTGTTACTTTGTGTCGGGGCTGTCAGTCTGTGTTGTGTCTGTGCTGCAATCACCTGTGTTCATTTTCCTTAATCATGCTTCTAGTTAAGCATGCTAGTTCCTTTCCCCAATATCAATCGTACACTTGCTGTTGCCTGTGGAACATTGATCCCTCTGTGCTCTGTGCCTGACCCAGCTTGACTTGATTCTCTTCCCAGACTCAGACCCTTTGCTTGTGACCTGACTTTGCTTGTGCCTGCTCCCTGTAAACTGTTTTGTCTCTCTGGCTTTCCTGACCTTGGCTCGTGTATTGGACTTCGTCTCAGACTTCCCTTTGTCGTACTGCGCCATTTCCTGGACCTGACCTTGGATTGTTTGACCTCCCTTTTCTTACAGTAAATAGTATATATATTTAGTACTGTGACTAGTGTAATACTTATACATTGATATCAGAAAACTCAAAATATATACCTGTTTCTTAGCAATACAGATAGATATTACTGTAGTCACACATAGTAAAGTTTTAGTACATGCACTAATAAATTCAACATCTTGTTGAATTTGCTAAAAAAGACAAGCAGGATAGATAAGTTCCAAACAGCACCATATTTTTGGTCCATGCGCGATGTTACAAAACATCGGATCGCACTCCGACCAATACTATACTATGTGAAAAAGTTCTCCAGCGTGGTCAGGAAATAAAACTTCACGTTTATTTTAAAAACATTAAAAGGACATGTAGTGGATACATTTGGAAGCCCAGGACGGCTAGAGACCGACGCATTTCGACCGTGAGGTTTTAATCATGGTCTGTCTTTTACCCCTGTACAAGGACTTATATATCTGTTGGACACCAGTGAGGTGTAACATAATCAGTGAATTACTACCAAGGGAGGACACAAAGTAACCAATCCCTGTAGTATGATAGGCAGATAATACACATAAACATACATCCCGGAAAGCATATAAAGAATGGCAAAAAGCATCATATTACAATATTAAATATTAAAGAACATTAGGAAATATGAATAAAACAACAAAAAAAACAGAAAAAAAGTGAAAGAACAAATCAGAAAAATCATACTATACTTCAACACTAATTGTACTGTAGTATAAGATCCTGTCGTATGTTAAGTCCCTTCGGGTTCTTGTCTGCAACTTAAAGATCTAATATGTTTCTCTATTTAAGATTTTTCTCCTCAAATCACCTCCTCTAAATGGTTTAAAAACCTTTTCAATCCCTATAACAGTGAGCGTGTCGGTATTTCCACCATGTATAAGTTTGCAGTGTTTGGAAACCGCTGAATTGTTTTGTGCAGTGGAGCTACTCGCATCTGACAGGTGCCTTCTGATTCGTTTTTTCCATTGACCTGTAGTGCATCCTACGTATTGTAAACTGCCAGATGTGCACTCTATCAAATAAATTAAACCTTCAGTGTTGCAATTGATAAAGCTCTTAATAGGAAACACCAGTCCTGTGGATTTTGAAGAAAAAGTTGTGGTTTTATCTATGTGTAAGCATGTTTTACCTGGGTGAGAACCACATTTGTAGAAGCCCTTGAATGAAATTAAGCCATGTCTTATTAGTACTGTTCTGATCATTACTAAAGAAACTGGGAGATATGCTTTTTGGCAGAGGAACAAATTCCCGAATCTTTCAATACTTTTTTGATACAGTAAAGATGTATATCTTTGTACCGTGTTAGCCTTTTTGTGTATAAATATGTGATTCTTCAGATTTTGTTTAGTCTTTGCCTGATGAAGAGACCTGAGTAGTCTCGAAAGCTTGCAATTTGTTACCATCTTTTCAGTTAGCCATTAAAAGGTATCAACCACTGAGGACTCCCAACTCTAAATATTTTTCAATACTTTTTTGGCAGAGAAACGAATTCCCGAATCTTTCAATATTTCCACAAGTTTTTTATCCTGATATAAAATAGGTATATATTTCTTGATTATATCAACAATTTTGTTATACAGTACTGTGGTCCATAATTCGTTGAAAACGTTATCGGGGCATTTGTCACGGTATTTTCTTTTTCCATTTATTTTGCTCTATCAATTTTATTCACTGTTTTTTAGCTTTTTGTAAAGTACCATTTGGGATAGCCTGCATGTTATAACCTGTTCAGTACTAGAGATGAGCGAATTTGTTTGGATTCGGTTCCGAATATGATCGGAATCGAATATTGTTTTTGCAATATTCGTCGAAAAAGCCGAACTTCATTAGAGTCAATGGGAGCACAAATCACCGAATATGTTCGGAACCGGACATAAGACATACATTCGGCACGAATAGTGTTCAAATATGTCCCGAATATGTCAAAATCAGATTCGGGGCCAAAATCCAAACAAATTCGCTCATCTCTATTCAGTACCTGATCAGCTTCTTTATTAAATGTAGTTGGGGAGGAGCAGTTTCTTTTCGTTCTTATAAGTTCTAGGGGAATGTTGTTAATGACATGTTTAACATGGCAGGAATGGGCTTCTAAAATACTATTAGTATCAGGAGATTTCTTGTGAGGGTAAATTGTCCCAATTCCGTTTAGAATACTGCCTATTAATGTTATATCCAGATAATTGATTTTATGCTCTGAAAGACAATATGTAAAAGTCAAATTAAAATGATTTGTGTTCAGATATTCAACAAAAGCTATTGCTTCTTGATTTCCTCCTTTCCATATCATGACTATGTCATCTATAAATCTCCCATAAAAGTCAATGGAATTCATGAAGGGATTTTTCTCAGTGAACACATATTTCTCCACCCAAACAGCCACTGTGTTGTTAGTAATGGAGGGTGAGCATTTCCCTCCCATGCTAACACCCCGCTGCTGTAAGAACATTTTTTGTCAAATGAAAAATAGTTGTGAGTAAGCAAAAAGAAGAAAGCATCCAAAAGAAAAAGCTGTATTTCTGTTGTGTATGTACTGTAGTTTTTTTAAAAAAATGAAAAACTGTCCATAACAACTTGATGTGGGATAGAAGGGTACAGGATCACAACGTCACAAGTTAACCATTTAAATGGAGGTAGCCATGTATGGCCATCCATAGCAATAACTATCATCTTAGTATCCCTGGCATACCCTGGTAGACGGACAACCAGGGTTGTAAATGATGTCCATTGCCCCAAGTTCTCACTCAATGACCCTATTCCTGATATAATTGGTCTAAAGGGAGGGGGAAAGATTTCCTTATGGGTTTTGGGCAGAGCATGATAAATGTGAATTACTGGATGTTATATGAATATATAATCAGCTATTTTCAGATCAATTGCATTAATGGCAACACCTTCATTTAGTAGTTGTTTCAGTTCTGTTTGGAAAATTACTATGGGGACGAGCACATGTCCAATTTTTTCAAAGCTGGTTCGGGGAAAAAATTCCATCATGCCCGAGTTTGATTCAATATTCAGATTGCACTCCTCCATGCAAGATGACATCTGAGTGCAGTCCGATTTCCATGGAGTGATAGAATGGGGAGTTTTTTTCCTCTATCTTCATCTCATCCGTGAGGATTGGATCACACTCTGATCAAACTCTGATCAGAGTGTGATTTGCATAATCGACCCAATTCTCTCGAATGAGAGAAAATGCAATGATATGATCCTAGTCTAATACACATTTTATGTGTTATAAAATCTCCTATCCTCTTATCATAATTAATGCTAACCCAGTTCCTCTTTGCATGGCAGGACAGCAAGGCTGGCAAATGAGCTACAGAAAAGAGCAAGAGACAGCTATTGTGTGTCCTAATGGCCACAGGAAAGACTGATACAACAAGTATTTTTGGCTACTGATTAGTGGTGGGAGGACCCCTGGATGTTCAGCCGAACAGTTTAAAACAGTTTGTGTTCAGGCACCAGAACAGTACCTGGACCCCATTCACTTGAATGGAAGACCAGAACATCCAGATTTTGCCATGCAGTCATGTGCATGGCAGTGCGGCAAACACTGCCTCTGATCGCTGGTAAAATCATTACCATCGGTGAGACAGCCCCGGTTCCCACAATGTCAAATGACAGCGTGAGCCCGCAGCTGCGATCAGAGGTAAAAAGTTTCCCTCCGGTCACTGGTGTCTGCTGATGGGTTTACTGCTCCCATTAGCCCATGCCAATGAGAGCAGTCGGCGACTGATGGGAGTATTCATCAGCCGGCGCCTACGCTCTAAATAAATAATTTTAAAAAAATTGTGGGTTCCCCTGTATTTTTTATAACCAGCCAGGCAAAACTGACAGCTGCGTGATCCAACCTTCAGTTGTCAGCTTTAGCAAGGCTGGTTGTCAAGAACAGAGGGTCCCCACTCTGTTTTTTTTAATTATTTAAATAAATAAAAAAGAAAAATGTGGGGTCCCCCTCATTTTTGACAAACAGCCAGGCTAAAGCAGACAACTGGGGGATGATATTCTCAGGCTGGTAAGGGGCCATGGATATTGGCCTTCCCAGCCTAAAAATAACAGCCTTCAGCTGCCCAGAACATTCTGGCACTTTGCTTACCTCTTCCCACTTAACCTGCGGCAGTGGCAAGTGGGGTTCATATTTGTGGGGTTGATGTCAACTTTGTATTGTCTGATGACATCATGCCCACAGATTAATAATGGAAAGGCTTCTATAAGACACCCAGCCATTACTAATCCTATAGTTATATTGTAAATAAACACACAGCCAGAATAAAGTATTTTATTTGAAATAAAAATAACCACACTTTTCCTTTTTTATTTAAAAATAACAAACACAGTTACACTCACCTAACGCCCATTCTATTGAATCCCTTGTCTCCGATAATAAAACTAAATAAAAAACAACAAATATCACTCACCTGTCCTACATTATGTTCCACGCCGTAATCTATATCTGGTGATAAATTATTTTCAACCTGGATGGTGCCAAGATGCAGCGGTTACATCATCGAGGTTACCACCGGTCACTGAGGCTGCGTTCCAAGCCGGGTCCCTGAACTGCAGGTGAGGTCACCACTAGCACAGTGAGAAAAAGACTCAAGGGACAGAAGTGAGTTCACCTATCTACAGAAAGGAGAAATTTCTCCCGGTGAACTGTGGAGAACTCACTTCTGCCAAAATAAATAAATAAATGTAAATTTGCTCATGAATACAGATTTGTGAATCTCCTGAAGTTCATTTTGAGCAGATTTGCCTAAATCAGTTGATAGATTTAATTTGTTCCAAATTGAAGATCCCTGATTACCTTGAAAAGACCCTAAAGGTTAATGAATGAAGGGGAAGTAAGGAGTTAAAAAATCCTGTTATACACTAACAGTTCCTAGACCCTAACTTGACACCTCCCGTTGCCTATACCACTGGTGATCTATCTGTATTTTCACTTTTGGGTTGAGAGCTACACGATCATATGAGAGGGCAACACACATCAGTAAAGTATTTTTTAACCCAACAGGCACCATTGTAATAGATTTTAATAGCTTTGTGCAAATTGAAACACCCAAAAATATTTGGGTTCACCAGAATCTGAAATTTGGGGGAAAATCATAATGAATTTGATTTATTATCAATTAATTTAGTTATCTCTGGTAATATATTTTTAGCAATTTAATTATTTCCAATAACAATGATGGATGTCGTATACAGTACCTATGATATGCCATTAATGTGTGATTGCTGGAGGTCTGACCACTTGAAACCATAGCAACTAAATGAACAAAGAAAGCTTTGGTTTTAGGTGCAGATCCACAAATTTTTGTTAAATTCAAGTTTTTGTGGTGCATGCGGATTCCAGTTATCTTATTTCTTGGGTAAAACATTTATGATAAATCCTAAGGAATTTACACTATTAGACTGATGCAATTTTGCTATTTTTGTGTGTTGAGGACAACAAGGACAAAATTAGTAAATATTGCATCGGGTAATCCTTTCTGATAAATATGAATCTTCAAGCATGGTTTATTCTATAATTTCTGCAAATGTTCACTGATCCATATAGTACATACAAAGCACACCTTGAACTGTATTGTTGGCAAATTACAGATTGCTCATTGTTCCCAGAGACACTGAATTTTGTGACGTAATCTGAAGTTTGAAAAGTAAACACTTGATTATCATTAATCAACACAGATAAAACACAGATCTGTGTTAAACACAGATACAAATATAATAAACTTAATTTTTTAATTTAACCTACAAACATAGACTTTTCTATTTAATAAAGGAGTTTTCCATACTTGGAAAACTCCTTGATCTGAATGTTTGCTCATGTGAAAATAAAAACACATATACTCATTTCCCATTCTGTCACCGTTCCAGTGGTTTTGGTGCTCACATTCCCAGGGCTCATATGCGGTTGTTATGACATGTAAGCCCTGTGCCTAATCAGCGCTGGAGTTACTGTCCCCATGTAACAAGGTGGCATGGGGTGGTAGTTGTGGATGAGTCCATTAAGCAACAGTTAGTGAACACCCTGGCACCTTGCACATGGAGAGATGGGTACTCACTGTGTCTGCTGAAATTTTACTCTCAAGAAGCACCACAGAATCACAGTTCTTTTCCAACAGTTGAACTTTACTAAGCAGTAATGCATTCATTACATCAGCAGCACAGTTCACACAGGGCAACGTTTCCTGTACTTTCCCTGCCTTACAAGCAGACTCTATTCTCTCTGCGCTTTCCTTTCCTCTGCCATCTGGGCAGTTCCTCTGGACAGTTCGTGTCCCATCTGTACCTTCAGTATCACCTGCTCCCTGTCAGCTCCTTGTCCTTCCTGGGGATTATCCGGTTGAGCTGGACTGCACTATTCTCCAGCCTGGGGGTCCCTTACTGCCTTCTGCAGCTTTACCCCCATGGTCTGTAACTGTCTCCTAGACTTCATGCACCCTGCCCTTAGGCAGACTGCCCGGGTGTCTGATTCTAAACAGAAAGTCCCTTTCCTATATCTCCCTGCTCTGTGCCCCTCCCATCTACTTAACCCCTTGCTGCCTGTGCCTAAACTAACACTATTATCTCTCCTATTCTCTGTCTCTAATGTGCCACCCTGTTCTAACCCCGCTATTTCTCTATGCCAACTTCTATCCATAATCCTAAACATTTACAAAGTACATGGCAGATACAAGACATCACAGTACATAAACATTACACTACACGGTGATAACAATGAGGTGTCACAGGTAATTGTGTGAACAGTGTCCAGGGGAGAGGAGGCACCTGAGGTTCCCTGCCACCTCCTTACACCCACCTTCAGATGCATACATAATCAACAGGAGGTGAGAGCTGCGGCTTGTTGCTTACTTCTTCTTGGTTACTAATATGTACAGAGGCGGGACAGTTTTGCCAGCGCTGATTTGTCACAGGGCTCATGTGACAAAATAATCACACGAGTCCTGGGAACGTAAGTGCCAACACCGCTGGAACAGTGCTGACCTGGGAGGTGAGTACAGGTGTTTTTATTTTTAAGGGGGCAGATTGAGAAGGGCTTGTCCTAGTAATAGATGTTGTTCCTGAGACACTATCATGGGTTGCTGATTGATCCCTGGAACACTGATAATTTGGCCATAAACTGCAATTCCTCTAGGGGACAGTTGAAAAAATAAGTGTGCTTCGTATTCGAAAAAAATAGTGTATGCGGGTGTATAGCAGGACATGATTTGATCTTGAAAACATGAACTATTTGATTTTGTTTTTATTGTCACGACCATTTCTTGCTGCTCCAGCAAATAAAAGATTTGTTCATTTAGTTTCTGATGTCTGATATTATACAGCAAATTCTGATGTCTGCAATGTTCTGCTATAAAAACCCTGCTATTTAAACAAGTTGGTGTCTGAGAGTCAAGGCTAGTCTGCTACCTATTTCTAACTACTTCCCAGCCCAACACATATCACACCTTGAATCCATAGTTATTATCTACTGCCTTTTAGCTTTGGCTCCATATTCCCCACATTTGTCTTAACCTCACCTCGTTCTTCACCTCTCCTGAAGCGATAGCCCCCTGCCCGATCCACCACAGGCTTGTTTTTCACTGCAGTCTTTTCTGTCTTCAGTCCATTTTACTTTTCATTGCCTGTGGTACGGATTAGGTCTCATGTGATGTCAGGACTTATTAGCAGCTAAGGTGGCTAAGAGGGCGGATGGAAGAGAAAATAAGAGTCAGAAGGAGGAAATGAGCTAGCAGAGGACTAGGCAGGGAGCAGCAGCACTTGGATAGGTAAAGTCAAGGTAAGTATAGTGTTTTTTTAACTTTTAAAAAACTTCCCAGCCCCAAGACTAATCAAAATGTCTACCAGTTCCTTAAGACTTATCAATTAATCGAATAGCAAATTGGGGTTCTGTCAAATCTTATGTGCTTGGGAAATGTAAAGCAAATTCAATTCACTCCTCTCTAATATTTATTATTAGCTAAGTATGTGTCATTGGGTCATACCGAATGTCATGGACAGAAGACACAGATACAGAAGGAGCAAGGAAGTATTTACTTTGCATGTTTTATGTCTTGCTCTGTCTTTTCTAGCAGAATGCATGTACAGTGAATTCTAAGGAGACATAGACGGTCCTATCTCTTGCATCAAGATATAAAAATGGAATATAAATGTTGGGTGCTTATACAGGTCCTTCTCAAAAAATTAGCATATAGTGCTAAATTTCATTATTTTCCATAATGTAATGATTACAATTAAACTTTCATATATTTTAGATTCATTACACACCAACTGAAATTTGTCAGGTTTTTTATTGTTTTAATACTGATGATTTTGGCATACAACTCCTGATAACCCAAAAAACCTGTCTCAAAAAATTAGCATATCAAGAAAAGGTTCTCTAAACGACCTATTACCCTAATCTTCTGAATCAACTAATTAACTCTAAACACATGCAAAAGATTCCTGAGGCTTTTAAAAACTCCCTGCCTGGTTCATTACTCAAAACCCCCATCATGGGTAAGACTAGCGACCTGACTGATGTCAAGAAGGCCATCATTGACACCCTCAAGCAAGAGGGTAAGACCCAGAAAGAAATTTCTCAACAAATAGGCTGTTCCCAGAGTGCTGTATCAATGCACCTCAATGGGAAGTCTGTTGGAAGGAAACAATGTGGCAGAAAACGCTGTACAACGAGAAGAGGTGACCGGACCCTGAGGAAGATTGTGGAGAAGGACCGATTCCAGACCTTGGGGACCTGAGGAAGCAGTGGACTGAGTCTGGTGTAGAAACATCCAGAGCCACCGTGCACAGGCGTGTGCAGGAAATGGCTACAGGTGCCGCATTCCCCAGGTAAAGCCACTTTTGAACCATAAACAGCGGCAGAAGTGCCTGACCTGGGCTACAGAGAAGCAGCACTGGACTGTTGCTAAGTGGTCCCAAGTACTTTTTTCTGATGAAAGCAAATTTTGCATGTCATTCGGAAATCAAGGTGCCAGAGTCTGGAGGAAGACTGGGGAGAAGGAAATGCCAAAATGCCTGAAGTCCAGTGTCAAGTACCCACAGTCAGTGATGGTGTGGGTGCCATGTCAGCTGCTGGTGTTGGTCCACTGTGTTTCATCAAGGGCAGGGTCAATGCAGCTAGCTATCAGGAGATTTTGGAGCACTTCATGCTTCCATCGGCTGAAATGCTTTATGGAGATGAAGATTTCATTTTTCAGCACGACCTGGCACCTGCTCACAGTGCCAAAACCACTGGTAAATGGTTTACTGACCATGGTATTACTGTGCTCAATTGGCCTGCCAACTCTCCTGACCTGAACCCCATAGAGAATCTGTGGGATATTGTGAAGAGAAAGTTGAGAGACGCAAGACCCAACACTTAAGGCCGCTATCGAAGCATCATCCTGGGCCTCCATAACACCTCAGCAGTGTCACAGGCTGATTGCCTCCATGCCACGCCGCATGAAGCAGTCATTTCTGCAAAAGGATTCCCGACCAAGTATTGAGTGCATAACTGAACATTATTATTTGATGGTTTTTTTGTTTGTTTTTAAAAAACACTTTTATTTTATTGAACGGTTGAAATATGTTAATTTTTTGAGACAGGTTTTTTGGGTTATCAGGAGTTGTATGCCAAAATCATCAGTATTAAAACAATAAAAGACCTGACAAATTTCAGTTGGTGTGTAATGAATCTAAAATATATGAAAGTTTAATTGTAATCATTACATTATGGAAAATAATGAAATTTAGCACTATATGCTAATTTTTTGAGAAGGACCTGTATGTAGGTTTGAAAATGCCTATTTTAACCCCTTTGCGACATTGGGCGTAATAGTACACCCACGTCAGACTCCCCCGGTTTGGTGCAGGCTCCAGCGCTGAGCCCACACCTTTCCGGGCATATGACAGCTGATCTATACAGCTGACATGTGCCCGCAATAGCTGCGGGTGGAATCGCAATCCACCGCAGCTGTTAACTAGTTAAATGTCGCTGTCAATCTCTGACAGCGGCATTTAAATCACGCTTACCGGAAGTGCGTCGTAAATCCTGCCAATCAGTTACCCCGTCACATGATCGCAGTTCACCGATGGGTCGGCATGACAACCAGAGGTCTGCAGCAGACCTTTAGGCCGGCGTCAGACACAACTACAAAAAATCGGACCGTTTTAGTCGGTCGATTATCGGAACAAAATGCAAACATCACACATCCGCCTGGCATCCGATTTTCCTTCAAAGATGCGATTTAGTCGCATGTGTGTGTACCTTGTAACATCCGATTTTCATCCGACTTGCGAGAATTTCTCGCAGGCTTGCAAAACTGACATATAATGGATCCAAAAGAATAGTATTTAAATCACAAAAGAAAGAATAGATATATACACATAGAACACAATATATATATATATATTATATATATATATATATATGTCATTGTGACATATATATACATATATTTATAGTTCTTACACTTCTACATACTGTAATAGCCGCTAATTCAATTGCCGGCTTTTGTGAAATCACAGAAGCCGACATGAAATGATACATTGTTTAGACACAGTTAACCATGTCATTTCCTGTATTTTGATATATGGTTTGAACTTACAATTACATAAGTGTATGTGTGCCAAATTTCAGACATGTAGGGTTAATTAAAGGTGTAAATTTGTTGAAAAAAAATGCGTGGGCTCCCGCTGTATTTTCTCCACCAGACAGACAAAGCAAGCGAGTGGGGGCAGATAATAATAGCCTAGGGAGGGTAAAAGTACTGCAGCTTCTAGTCTCACATGGAGGCTATAGAAGCATGCAAAAAGTAAAAAAAAGGTTTTAAAAGTATAAAAAAATAAAAGTTCAAATCACTCCCCTTATTCCCCATTTAAATTAAAAAAATCAAATATACACATTTTTGATATGGCTGCATTCAGAATCCCCCGATCTATCAATATAAAAAATGAATTTACCGGATAGCTAAACGGCGTAACGATTAAAAAATTCAAAAAGCAGAATTACTTTTTGTGCTACTGCTACATTGCAATAAAATGTAATAATGGGTGATCAAAAGATCGTATCTGCACCAAAATGGCATCAATAGAAACGTCAGCTCGGCATGCGAAAAATAAGTCCTCATCCAGCCCCAGATCACGCAAAATAGAGGCGCTACAGGTTTCTGAATATGGCGTCATTTTTTTTTTTTTTTTACAAATTTGGAATTTTTTTACAACACTTAAATAAAAAAGAACCTATACATATTTGATGTATATGAACTCGCATTTAGTGAACATGGTAAAAAAAAATAAAACTGCGGAATTGCACTTTTTTTGCAATTTCACCACACTTGGAATTTTTTTTCCGTTTTCCAGTACATTATATGCTAAACCAAATGGTGTTGTTCAAAAGTACAACTTATCCTGCAAAAAAACAAAACCTCACATGGCCATATTGACAGAAAAATAAAAAAATTATGGCTCTGGGAAAAAGGGGAGCAAAAAGCAGAAATTCAAACACTGAAATACCCCTGATCACTAAGGGGTTAATATCATTTTGAAAGCTTCCTGCTGTTGACAGGAAAACAGAGATGGAGAAATAAAGTTAATTAAAGATATAAAAGATTAATGAATCAAATTCGACAAGCTTACATATACCAATAGTGAGCTGGGTACTTGCAAGCAGAGCTTTCTTTTAACGCCAATTATAGATCAATTATAATTAATCATTTAATGATTTGTAACACTAGGGCAGATGGGAGCAATATTTGACTTGGTGCACCCAAATAATTAACAAGTGATAATTGTTGTTAGACCACTGACATAGTTGCTAAAAGATTTATGTTGATTTTATTCCCTTGTCATCATAGGAGAGTTACGTTTGTAAGGTCCAAAGGTGTCACAGGGATACAGTAGATAACACAATATGTCACGTTAGGGTGGTACTTACTTTTGAAAGTGTGTTTTCTTCAGTAGGCACTCCTTGATTCTGTTTCTCTATGTAAACTAAAAATGCAGAAAATAATTCAGCCAGATACACACAGAATTAGAAGTCCCTATCTACTATCAAACTTTTTGGATTTTTGCCATGGCTGAGTCTCATTTGCACCTCATCTAAAAGTTCTGGTTGTGGCAGGACGGGGTGAATTTTGCTTAATATATCTTGATGTTAATAACATCCCCCTTCTCCTGCTTACTTAGCCAATCAGTCCTGTCCTCTGATGCTGCTCCTCCTCCCCCATGTTGACACTGCAATACAGCTTCGAGAGGATTAATGTGTGACGCTAGTCACTTCTTATGGCCAAGCCGTGAGTCAGAATAGTCAAGGAGTCCAAGGTCAGAAGCCAGGAGTGTTAGGGTCACGCAAAGATGTGTGTCATCTTAATTGCCTGTTGCCAAATTATATATCAAAGAGACAAACTACTTTGATTGTCCAGTACAGTCACTAGCAGAAATCTGATTTATTGCGGAAAAAGAAAATACTTATATAGATTTTCACTTATCAGATTGATCAATGTTGACCTGTGTCTCCCACTTGAGGGGCTTAATCAATATTCATTACTTCATATGGTCCTATTCTGTAGCTAAGCAATAATGATTATTTGATCTTTATTAGCAGAACCTGTTGGAACAAAATGTCAAAGTCCACAGAAATCTTCTTAATTAACATGTGTGGCTCATCAGTAATCGCCATTTTGATTCATATATGTTCATTTAGTGTCCATTTTGTATATCTTCAGTGATTTCTATATATCCTTAACATAGGGTACGTCATAAACAGAAGGTAGAGACAAAAGTGTAGTCAGGGAACTTTCTGAGTTCAGAATGCCAGGACGATAGCAGATCAGAGCAGAAGGTGTTATACAGATGGATGGTTAAAACGAGGTCCAAAGTTAGGCAATGAAAGATCAACATACAGAAAGCAAGGCACAGAGAAAACAAACCACTCTTAGCTGAATGTACATCTGGCAGAGGTCTGGGAGAAACAGCTCAGTTAAGAAGCATGGCAATCACCTGGGATAATGAACACTTGGAGACAGGCAGCGCCTCCCAGACTCAGACTGCACAATCAAGCTGTCAATCAACACACTGACAGCTCAGCATGACCCTGCACCAGATTGGATGGCTGAGCTGTCAATTACGGTATCACAGACACACAGGGGTGAAACCATGACAAAATGTATCTTACTCAGAAGCACTGTCTGTTTCTGATTGTATCAGCTCCTGTACACCATACTGCCTTTACAGGGTTACAAAAATAACACATCAAACATAGCAGCCAGCGCTGTGGTATGTCAATGCCAACAACCAGAAGTGAAACAGACTTGTGGATTATTGGACAAAGTCTGATAGTAGTTTATCTTCAACTAAATTGCCATCTGAGAGAGAGGTTATGTCACTGTTCTAGTACTACAAGAAAATGACTAGACAGTTTGTGATGTAGCTTGTTTAACAGCTAATGATGTTCTTGACATCTGGGCAAAGGCAGGCATCCCCACGAGACTGAAAAACATGTGGTTAAAAAGTGGAAGGTCTCTTCAAAGAATATGAGAAGCTGAATAAAAACAAAGAAAACAAAGCTAAACGTTCTGACAGTCTGAAGAAGGAGGAAAAATGGAACACAAGTTTAGACAACTTGTTTTATCGAGCATGCTAGGGCTATGGTTATGACAATAATACCCGAAGACATGGAGTTTTTGCTAGCTCAGAGACAAATTGAAAGCCATGGAAAAATTGGAGGTGTTAACAAAGAGCTTGAGAAAAAACAAAGACATTTTGAAGAAAGAGAGGCAAATTACAAGAAAATAATTGAAAGAGAGACAAGGAAGAAGTGCTAGACAGGAAAAGGTGGTGTAAGGTTCTTTGTACATGTTTCTTGAAACTCAGTTTTTCCGTCGGCCATTTTGCTTTCTGTCTTGCTGCAGCTATCTTGCCCTCAGTCAATATGGAGTTTCCAGCTTTCATGTTCCCGCCCTGATTCTCTCCCTCTTGCTTCTTAAGCAGCCTCAGCTGAGCAATCAGTGCTTCAGAATCAAGCCTGCAGTGAGCCTGTGACCTGACTCCTGGAAAACCTTGGACTTTGTACTCCAGCTATTTCCTACTGAGGAACTTTGGAACACTTGTGGACTCTGGAAACCTGCTATTTGATAAATCCACGTTTGCATGGAATTACGGTAACAGAGAAGAGATCCTGAACCTGTTGTGGAGAGTTATTGCTGAGCTTAAGTTACTCTGGCCTGCTGTGTCTCCTGCTTCTGTACCTGCAAACTGTGTGACCCTTTTTGCCACTTGTATGAAGTAATACAAGTCCTTCTATATCAAACCTGTGTCTCATGTGTTTTCCTCGCACCCAAGCACAAGACGCTATATGAACTGTACACCATACATTACAAGATTCTGAAGCCAAAACGTTAGTGTCTGCTGGGTCTGGGAACGCTGTGTCTGCTGTGACTGTGGATATCAGATGTCCGGTTATACTTTCTGTGATGACAGTGGTTGTGACTTCTCACAACCATTCCAGGTGAGCACATTCCCTTAATTTTACTCTGCAGTGTTACCACATGTAAACACTATTGTTTTTTTTTTTTTTTTTCTCTTCTCCTTCCAGTACTCATGTCTTAAAAGATCTGGAAGATGGAGGCTCGCATAAAGGAGCTTTGCGGAGTGACTGATACAATCCTTGCAGATATACAGACTATAAAGACCCGTTTTGCAAACCTACAGGACCTCACTAATCACAATTTGCAAGTGTTTGGACAAACTACCCAGGATTTACGAGCCAGGATTGAGGTTCTAGAGGAACGAGTCCAGGCTCCTGCCATAACCCCGAGTTCTGGGATTCCCAAGTTACCCCCTTTTCATTTTGGCGGTGAACGTAAGAAATTCAGGGGATTTATTAACCAATGCAATCTTTTTTTTTCTGCACATGCTTCATAATTTCCCACTGAACGATCTAAAGTGCTTACTATAATCATGTTGCTTAGCAACAAGGCTTTGATGTGGGCAAACCCTCTGATTGAGACTGAGGATGAATGTTTGGATCATCTTGATGCTTTCATTTCAGCCATGGGGCAGGTGTTTGATGACCCCAATCGAGGTGCAACCATGTTAACTTTGCGCCAAGGTAAGCTCTCAGTAGCCGAATATGCCTTGGATTTCAGGAGATGGGCCCTCGATACCACTTGGGACAGTTCCGCCAAAAAATCTATTTTTCGAAAAGGGTTGTCTCCACTGATTAAGGATGAACTTGCTCGTGCCGACCCTCCCACTGCGTTAGGTGACTTTATTAACTACTGCATCCGTATTGATGCTCGTCTGACTGAACGCAGGCAAGAGAGATGGTTCGAAAGTAATCGCACTAACCTTTTCCTACCTTCCTCCCCAGCTAAGGAACCTTTGAGTAGGATCACACGGGAACCTGAACCTGAACCCATGCAGGTGGACTCTTTACAAAGACGGGTTAGTGATGCACGCAAAGAACATCGTTTAAAGGAAAATCTATGTTTTTACTGTGGTAAGTCAGGGCACTTCATTATAAACTGCCCCAGCCGTTCTCGTAAGACTACTGCAGCAGTCATTCACTGTGAGTGTTGCGAGAGGAGATCTGTCAGGTCCGAGCCTCAGGCTCCAAAGAGATCTGCAGCAACAGATATTGATTTCTCGGACTTAAACTCCGTCACTTCTGAGGACGATGACTGTGTAAACGCTGCAATTTTTCAAGTTTCCTCAGCGGTGTCCCAGCTGAGTTGTAAGAAAAACAATTCTCATTGCTTTCTTTCCATCAAACTCTGGGTTGACTCAGTCTGGGTGTCTAGCTCTGCTATGATCGACTCAGGGGCAAGTGGAAATTTTATGGATATCTCCTTTGCTCTGAAACGGGGTATACGTTCAGTGAAGAAGGCTACTCCAGTACAGATGGAGACTGTGGATGGCTCCCTGCTGACCTCTGGACCAGTGGATCAGGAAACGGAGCCTTTCAGGGTCCTTATGGGTAAAGATCATCAAGAGAAACTGTCCTTTATGCTTATCTCTTCTCCCCACTTTCCCATTAGTCTAGGGCTACCATGGCTGCAGGCTCAGAACCCTACCATTAACTGGGAGACCAAGGAATTACACTTTCCAGAGAAACAGATGAGTCCAGAAGTTTCAGCTTGCTCTGTTCGTAAAGGAACCATGTCAGTCCCTGAACTACCAGCCGTATACCAGGACTATGTGGATTTATGTGACAAGAAGAACGCTGACCAGCTTCCCCCTCACCGTCCATATGATTGTCCAATTGAATTATTGCCTGGAGCAGAGATACCTTTTGGTAAGATCTACCCCCTGGCGGGGCCCGAGCTAAAGGCTTTAAAGGATTACATAGACGAAAATCTAGCCAAGGGCTTCATACGCCCCTCTTCATCTCCTGCAGGTGCACCCATCTTCTTTGTGAAGAAGAAAGATGGATCTCTGAGACCCTGCGTAGACTATAGGGAACTCAATAAGGTTACTATTAGAAACCGTTATCCATTGCCTTTAATCCCTGAGTTATTGGAGAGAGTGCATATCAAAAAACTGACCGGCACATCCAAACTTAGATTCAGTGTGAACAGGTGCTAAACCTAGAGTCACCAACTCATATACATACAAGAAGAAAAGGTAGCACACTGTAGCGCTATAGCTTGCAAACACGAAATATGAAAAATATGAAAAATGAATTACATCATTACCTTAGAAATATGAAAAATTGAGAAGTCTTAGCGCATAAGATGGCCAAATTATGTGAGCCTGATAGCCACGTCAAGGCTCTTCTCGTATATCAGGTCCCTAACTAATACCTATCCTCGCTTTAGAAAAGTCTGTAGCACCTGTTCACACTGAATCTAAGTTTGGATGTGCCGGTCAGTTTTTTGATATGTATTCATTTACCTTCTGCCTGAGCACTCCACCTGGTGGTCACAGGCCTTTTAATTACAGCAGGTTCATCACCCCTCCACAGAGATGTAGATTTTAGTCTGAAAAGAGGATTCATAGGTTCCCATGCAGACAGACTTTTCTAAAGCGAGGATAGGCATTAGTTAGGGACCTGATATACGAGAAGAGCCTTGACATGGCTATCAGGCTCACATAATTTGGCCATCTTATGCGCTAAGACTTCTCAATTTTTCATATTTCTAAGGTAATGATGTAATTAATTTTTCATATTTTTCATATTTCGTGTTTGCAAGCTATAGCGCTACAGTGTGCTACCTTTTCTTCTTGTATGTATATGAGTTGGTGACTCTAGGTTTAGCACCTGTTCACACTGAATCTAAGTTTGGATGTGCCGGTCAGTTTTTTGATATGTATTCATTTACCTTCTGCCTGAGCACTCCACCTGGTGGTCACAGGCCTTTTAATTACAGCAGGTTCATCACCCCTCCACAGAGATGTAGATTTTAGTCTGAAAAGAGGATTCATAGGTTCCCATGCAGACAGACTTTTCTAAAGCGAGGATAGGCATTAGTTAGGGACCTGATATATGAGAAGAGCCTTGACGTGGCTATCAGGCTCACATAATTTGGCCATCTTATGCGCTAAGACTTCTCAATTTTTCATATTTCTAAGGTAATGATGTAATTCATTTTTCATATTTTTCATATTTCGTGTTTGCAAGCTATAGCGCTACAGTGTGCTACCTTTTCTTCTTGTATGTATATGAGTTGGTGACTCTAGGTTTAGCACCTGTTCACACTGAATCTAAGTTTGGATGTGCCGGTCAGTTTTTTGATATGTATTCATTTACCTTCTGCCTGAGCACTCCACCTGGTGGTCACAGGCCTTTTAATTACAGCAGGTTCATCACCCGTCCACAGAGATGTAGATTTTAGTCTGAAAAGAGGATTCATAGGTTCCCATGCAGACAGACTTTTCTAAAGCGAGGATAGGCATTAGTTAGGGACCTGATATACGAGAAGAGCCTTGACGTGGCTATCAGGCTCACATAATTTGGCCATCTTATGCGCTAAGACTTCTCAATTTTTCATATTTCTAAGGTAATGAGTAATTCATTTTCATATTTTTCATATTTCGTGTTTGCAAGCTATAGCGCTACAGTGTGCTACCTTTTCTATTGGAGAGAGTGCGGCATGCCAAAATTTTCTCTAAACTAGATCTCCGTGGGGCCTATAACTTGGTCCGTATTAGACCTGGGGATGAATGGAAGACTGCATTCAGGTCATGCTATGGACACTTTGAATATCTAGTTATGCCTTTTGGTCTGAGTACCGCCCCAACCACTTTCCAACACTTGGTGAATGACATCTTCAGGGATCTCCTAGATACATTCGTGGTGATTTATCTGGATGATATTCTAATTTTTTCTAACTCCACAGAGGAACATCATGGACATGTGAGAATGGTCTTAGAACGTCTAAGACAAAACCATCTTTACATCAAACTTGAAAAGTGTGAATTCCATAGGACCGAAATTCAATTTCTGGGGTATGTACTGTCTACACAAGGGATTAGTATGGATGGAAGCAAGACCCAAGCCATCAAGGATTGGCCAATTCCTAGAAATGTTAAAGAGGTGCAGCGCTTCATCGGGTTTGCCAACTTCTATAGACGTTTCATTAGGAAATTCTCTGAGGTAGTGTCACCTATCACCCAACTTACCCGGAAAGAGTCTAGGTTCTCCTGGACCCCCCAAGCCCAGGAAGCATTTTCCCGTCTAAAGGATAAATTTACCACCGCACCTATCTTAGTACATCCCAACCCCGAGCTTGCCTTCATAATAGAGGTGGATGCTTCAGACTGTGCCGCTGGAGCAATACTCTCTCAGAGAACAGGTGAGAAGAATGTCTTGCATCCCTGTGCCTTCTTTTCCCAGCAGTTGTCTTCGGCTGAGAGGAACTACGATGTGGGCAATAGAGAATTGTTGGCCATTATTGCCGCCTTCAAGGAATGGAGACACCTTCTTCAGGGAGCTGCACAGCAAATAGTCGTCCTGACAGACCATCGTAACCTTGAATTTATCAGGTTGGCTAAGTGCCTGACTCCTCGCCAGGCTCGCTGGAATCTTTTCCTAAACCAATTTAATTTTGTCATTTCTTATAGACCAGGATGGCGCAATGGAAAGGCTGATGCACTCTCTAGGATTCATTCAGCAGAGACACGTCCACTTACTCCTCCTAAGACTATTCTTCCTGACTCTAGATTCCTGGGAGTGATTCATAATCAAGACCTACTTAAGGACATCAAGGAAGCATACCATGCGGATTCTTTGTTGGCTCAACCCCCAAGGGACGTAAGTCTTGTCTTTAAGAATGGTGTGTGGATTCAGGGACAACGTCTGTATATACCTGAAACAGTCAGATTGAGAGTATTGCAACTCATCCACGATTCCAAGATAGCCGGGCATAGGGGAATTCTAAAGACACAAGAATTTCTTTCTCGTTTCTTTTGGTGGCCCACTTACAGGAAAGATGTTTTAAACTATGTCACTTCATGTGAAGTCTGTGCAAGATGCAAAACACCTCGCTCCTCACCAACTGGTCTGTTGCAACCTCTTCCCACCCCGTCCCGCCCGTGGGGATCCATTTCTATGGACTTCATTGTGGAGTTACCAACCTCTCAAGGGAAGAACACCATTCTAATGGTGGTTGATCGTCTAACAAAGGCAGCTCATTTTATCCCTTGTGTCGGCTTACCCACTGCAAAACAGACATCAGACTTGATGATTAAGAATGTGTTTCGCTTACATGGAGTACCGGATGAGGTCATTTCGGATCGAGGGGTGCAATTCACTTCAAGGTTTTGGCAAAATTTCTGTGCAGCATTGGACATTAAAGTAAACCTTTCTTCTGCTTTTCATCCCCAGACTAATGGACAGACAGAACGAACCAATCAGACCCTGGAGCAGTATCTCCGCTGCTTTATCTGCCACCTACAGGATGATTGGGTGGATCTACTTCCACTGGCTGAGTTCTCTTATAACAACTCTCAGAGCGCCTCCACTAAGCAGTCTCCTTTTTACTCCAATCTAGGTTTTCATCCTAACATTCTTCCTCGATTTCCCATAGAAACGCCCTTGCCAGCAGTGGCTGAAAGAATCACGTCTTTACAAAAGAATATGGATCTTCTAAAGGAAAATCTGGAATTGGCTCAGGAAAGGTACAAGAAAGCAGCAGATAAATTTCGTAAACCTGCACCAGCTTTCAAGGTAGGAGACTTGGTCTGGCTGTCAACCAGAAATCTTAAGTTAAGGATTCCATCGTCTAAGTTGGGACATAAGTACATTGGACCCTATAAAATCAGTAAAATTATAAGTGCCGTTGCTTGTCGTCTTCAACTGCCCAGAACTATGAGAATCCACCCTGTCTTTCATGTATCCCTACTAAAGGCTGCAACAACCAATACGTTTCCTGGATTTTCTTCTCCTTGCCCTGACCCAGTGCTAGTCGATGGTCAGGAAGAATTTGTGGTGGAAAGGATTCTAGATTCCAGGTTGTACAGAAATCAGTTACAATATTTGATTAAATGGCAGGGCTACCCAGTGGAGGACAACTCATGGGAACCAGTCGATAACGTTAATGCTCCTCGCTTACTCCGCCAGTTTCATCAGAGGTACCCAGACAAGCCTGGTCTGAGGTCATCCGGAGGTTGTCCCTAAGGGGGGAGTAATGTAAGGTTCTTTGTACATGTTTCTTGAAACTCAGTTTTTCCGTCGGCCATTTTGCTTTCTGTCTTGCTGCAGCTATCTTGCCCTCAGTCAATATGGAGTTTCCAGCTTTCATGTTCCCGCCCTGATTCTCTCCCTCTTGCTTCTTAAGCAGCCTCAGCTGAGCAATCAGTGCTTCAGAATCAAGCCTGCAGTGAGCCTGTGACCTGACTCCTGGAAAACCTTGGACTTTGTACTCCAGCTATTTCCTACTGAGGAACTTTGGAACACTTGTGGACTCTGGAAACCTGCTATTTGATAAATCCACGTTTGCATGGAATTACGGTAACAGAGAAGAGATCCTGAACCTGTTGTGGAGAGTTATTGCTGAGCTTAAGTTACTCTGGCCTGCTGTGTCTCCTGCTTCTGTACCTGCAAACTGTGTGACCCTTTTTGCCACTTGTATGAAGTAATACAAGTCCTTCTATATCAAACCTGTGTCTCATGTGTTTTCCTCGCACCCAAGCACAAGACGCTATATGAACTGTACACCATACATTACAGGTGGTGTTGCAGTAGTCATCTGATGAAGTAGATAAGGAAGACAATGCAACATATGAAACATCAGATGTACTGCCATCAGCAAAACAAAACAAAAGAAGAATAGTCAGTGCAGTAGATGACAAACTGTCAGCAACCCTTGACATGGACAAATTTAGTGACAGAAGTGCAGCATTACTTCTCACACAAACCCTTCAGCATTTTGACCATGATCATGCAGATTTCAATGTAAATCGTTCATCAGTTTGTAGAGAAAGAATAAAATGCGGCCAGACAATGGTTGTAAACCTGAAAAAGGAGTTTCAGACAACTGTACCTTTAACAATTCACAGGGATTGCATGCTCTTAGAAGACATCAGTGGCAGGAAAACTGTAGACTGTCTTCTCAATTTGGTATCAGGAGTTGCCATTGAACAGTTTTCTTAGAGTTTCAAAGCTTGCCAAAGGAACAAGTGAAGCTAGTGCTAATGCTGTTTATTCTGCAGCAGTGACCTGGAATGTTACTGACAACGTGAAGTGAATGTGTTTTGATACTATGTTTGTCAACACAGGTTTCAGGAACGGTGCTTGCAAACTTCTAGAGCAGAAGCTTGGCAAGGACATGACTTGGTTTGCATGCCGCCATCATTTTCTAGAAATAGTGCTGGAAGCAGTGGTTTGTTCATTGCCTTGGTCCATTGAAAGGTCAAGAAAAAAATATCTCAGTAGGTTCAAGAACAGCTGGCATATCATTGACTTGACTACCTTTTCGACAGTACTATCAGACTAGATCATGTCAACAGCAGTTTCACACATAGCACCTGAAATAGTAGCCTTTGCGGAGATGCAACTGCTTCATTACCAACCCCACGAGGATACTGAGAAATATTGGCGTTAACAATCATTTTCCATGGTGGTGTTCCATCTAGAGGAATTTCAATCAGAGCTTCAGCTTGACTGCACTGATCCAGATGGATGGCAAAGGCCATCTTTGCACTAAAAATGTGGATGTTCAGAGTCAGTTCTTGCTGACAAATGAGAAAGAAAAGGCTATCACAGACATCTGTCAGTTCACTGTTTTGATCTATGTGAATGGGTAGTTCCTGGCTCTATCAGCACCATCAGCTCCACGCATTGATCTCCAGCTGTTCCAGGACATCTATCTGTGCAAGGAACAGAACAATGTGACAACAGTGTCAGAAGTCGCGATGAAGAAGGTGAAAAGGAACTTATGGTACTTGTCAGAGGAACTGATCACTTAATCCTAGCTTGATGACGCTGTGTCAAATGACACAAAACGTCTGATGGTGACAGCCCTGCAAACACCAGCTGAAGAAAATCAAAGGAAGAGGACTAGAACTTTATAGTGCCTTCTGTAGGATCGCTGCTTCCAACAGGTGGTGCTATAGAGTTCTAGTCCCTTCCACTCTGAAAACACAATTTGCATATTTAATTTTCCATAGGAGCATTGTACGGTGAATAAGCCTCCTTACATTGGCATTCTTACATCTCAGTCCAGAGCCTCCCACCAAGTCAAATCAGATCTCATACTTTTCATTGATGAGGGGCAATACCCCAAAACACTGTGTCTGAAAACTGAGATTCTGATTTGGTCTTGTCTTAACTCATATTGCAAGAGGGTCGATAATGATATGTAGGATCGCTGCTTCCAACAGTTGGCACTATAGAGTTCTATTCCTCTTCTTCTCTGAAGAGGCAATATGCATGTTTAATTTCCCAGAGGAGCATTGCATGGCAAATAAGCCTCCTTATCATGGCATGCCTGGGCCGATATGTCACTTTCCACAAGGAGAAACATTACCACCTTAGACCTCTGTCCGGAGCATCATACTTTGCACCAACAAGGGGCAATACACCCAAACACTTTGTCTACAAATTGAGATTCTGATTTGGCTTTTATCATAGGTCATATTGCAAGGGTTGATAGTGACTTGTAAGATCGTTGCTTCCAACAGGTGGCACTATAGAGTTCTAATCTTCTTCCTCTCTGAAGAGGCAATTTGCATATTTAATATCCCAGAGGAGCATTGCACTGCGAATAAGCCTCCTTATAGTGACATGCCAGCTCTGGTATATCACTCTCCACAATGAGAAACCTTACCCCTTAGACATCAACTTTTGTTGTATGACAAAAAAGATAATTGAGGCTTCTGAAGATTTTTCTTTCAAACTGTTATTTAAAAATGGACAACACACACATGGCCTTTGAGTGCTGTACACACGTGGTTAAAATTGTTTGTACCCTTTGTTTAATGACAGAAAAACCAACAATGGTGACAGAATTAACCACTTAATGTCCATTGACGTGCACAGTCCGTCATGGCAAGGTGTCAGTTTTGGTACCTTGACGGACTGTGCACGTCATCCCTTTGAACTACCACTGCGTGTAAGCACGCAGTGGTAGTTCAGTGCCGACAGCTGTCACAGACAGCTGACAGGCACGGCAAGCGGTGCGGGGACCTTTGCCGTTGGTCCCCGCACCCACAGCGCTGTGATTGGTCAGTCAATCTGACTGACCAAACACAGCAGCGATCGCGCAGGAGATGCTGAAATTTCAGCATCTCCAGCGCGATCAGTGCAGGAGCCGGCGCTGCAGTGGCTGAGCTTCCTGCACTGACAGCCAGGAGCGTCACCCCCGCCGCCCCTGGCTGTTAACCCCCTGACTGCTGCGATCGAGCGCGACCGCAGCGCTCAGGGGGGGAGGCAGAGGGTCGGGAGCTCCCTCTGCCTCAGATCGGCGCCCTGCCTTGATGACCCGGGGGTTGTCATTACAACCTCCGGGTCATCTAGCTATGGAAAGCTGCTGTGATCATGTCACAGCAGCTTCCACTATAGTTGCAATGCATTGCAATGCTGGAGCATTGCAATGCATTGTAACTGCAATAAAAAGTAAAAAAGTGAAAGTCCCATAAAGGGACAAGTTAAAAAAAAAGCATTTTTTAAAAAAAATTGTAAAAAAAATATTAAAAAATAATTGTAAAAAAATCCCCTAAAAAATACACATTTTTATGTAATAAAAAAACAAAAAACAAAAAAAAACACATGTTTGGTATCGCCGCGTCCGTAAAAATCCCATCTAAAAAGCGTATCCCTAGTTAACACCTTCAGTGAAATCCGTAAAAAAAAAACACAAAAAAGTAGTAAATTATACTTTTTCCAAGCGGTATCATCATACCGCTTGGAAAAAGTGCAATAACACGCGATCAAAAAGTGGGATATAAATAAGCATGGTACCGCTGAAAACGTCATCTTGTCCCGCAAAAAACAAGCCACTATACAGCATCATCAGCGAAAAAATAAAAAAGTTATAGCTCGCGGAATAAACTGATGCAAAAATAATTATTTTTTCTATAAAATTTTTTATTGTGTAAAAAACGCCAAAACATAAAAAAATATATAAATGAGGTATTGCTGTAATCGTAGTGACCCGGAGAATAAAGATGCTTTATCAATTTTACCACACGCGGAACGGAGGAAAAAAAAAAAAAAAAACAATTCCTGAATTGCTGATTTTTGTTCATTCTGCTTCCACATAAATCGGAATAGGAAGCGATCAAAAAACGTTATGTGCCCAAATATGGTACCAATAAAAACGTCAGCTCGTCCCGCAAAAAATAAGCCCACAGATAACTCTGTCGGCCGAAATATGGAAAAATTATAGCTCTCAAAATACGGCGATGCAAAAATTTCTTACAAAAAATTATTAAAAAAAAAAGCGTCTTTTAGACTGTGACAGAAGCTAAACATGAAAAAAGGGTATAAATCTGGTATCGCTGTAATCGCACCGATCCGAGGAATAAAGTCGCCTAATCACTAATACCGCACGAGGAATGGCGTAAAAAAGAAAACCAATTCTTCACCTTTTGTGGATTTGTTCATTCTGCCTCCCAAAGATCGCAGTAAGGCAATCACAGTGGTTCCCCCCCACATATGGGGTATCAGCATACTCAGGACAAAATGCACTTCAACTTTTGGGGCCCTATTTCTCCTGTTACCCTTATAAAAATAAAAATTTGGGGGCAAAAAGGTAATTTTTGTGGAAAAAAATATGATTTTTTTTATTTTCACGGCTCTACGTTATAAACTTCTGTGAAGCCCTTGGGGGTTCAAAGTGCTGACCACACATCTAGATAAGTTCCTTGGGGGGGTCTAGTTTGCAAAATGTGTTCATTTGTGGGGGGTTTCTACTGTTTAGGAACATCAGGGGCTCTCCAAGCGCGACATGACACCCGCAGACCATTCCATCAAAGTCTGCATTTAAAAACGGTGCTCCTTCCCTTCCGAGCTCTGCCATGCGTTAAAATAGTGGTTCCCCCCCACATATGGGGTATCAGCGTACTCAGGACAAATTGAACAATAGCTTTTGGGGTCCTATTTCTCCTGTTACCCTTATAAAAATAAAAATTTGGGGGCAAAAAGATTATTTTTGTGGAAAAAAATATGATTTTTTATTTTCATTGCTCTACGTTATAAACTTCTGTGAAGCACTTGGGGTTCAAAGTGCTCACCACACATCTAGATAAGTTCCTTGGGGGGTCTAGTTTCCAAAATGGAGTCACTTGTGGGGGGTTTCTACTGTTTAGGCACATCAGGGGCTCTCCAAATGTGACATGACACCCGCAGACCATTCCATCAAAGTCTGCATTTGAAAAAGGCGCTCCTTCCCTTCCGAGCTCTGCCATGCATCAAAATAGTGGTTTACCCCCACATATGGTGTATCAGCGTACTCAGGACAAATTGCACAATAACTTTTGGGGTCCTGTTACCCTTTGGAAAATAAAAATTGGGGATGAAAAGATCATTTTTGTGGAAAAAATATGATTTTTTAATTTTACGGCTCTACGTTATAACCTTCTGTGAAGCCCTTGGGGGTTCAAAGCTCTCACAACACATTTAGATAAGTTCCTTGGGGGGTCCAGTTTCCAAAATGTGGTCACTTGTGGGGGGTTTCCACTGTTTAGGCACACAGGGACTCTCCAAATGCGACATGGCGTCCAATCTCAATTCCAGCCAAAAAAGTCAAATGGCGCTGCTTCCCTTCCGAGCTCTGCCATGTGCCCAAATAGTGGTTTACCCCCACACATGAGGTATCGGTGTACTCAGGAGAAATTGTACAACAAATATTGTGGTTCATTTTCTACTGATACCCTTGACAAAATTTAAAAAAATTGTGTCGAAAGAAAAATTTTGGGAAAAAAAGTTAAATGTTCATTTTTTCCTTCCACATTGCTTCAATTCTTGTGAAGTACCTAAAGGGTTAATAAACTTCTTGAATGTGGCTTTGAACACCTTGAGGGGTGCAGTTTTTAGAATGGTGTCACTTTTGGTTATTTTCTGTCATATTGACCCCTCAAATTTACTTCAAATGTGAGGTGGTCCCTAAAAAAAATGGTTTTGTAAATTTTGTTGGAAAAATGAGAAATTGCTGGTCTACTTTTAACACTTATAACTTCCTAACAAAAAAAAATTTTGGTTCCAAAATTGTGCTGATGTAAAGTAGACATGTGGGAAATGTTATTTATTACCTATTTTTTGTGATATATCTCTCTGATTTAATGGCATAAAAATTAAAAGTTTGAAAATTGCAAAATTTTCAAAATTTTTGCCATATTTCCGTTTTTTTCATAAATAAACGCAAGTTATATTGAAGAAATTTTACCACTATCATGAAGTACAATATGTCACGAGAAAACAAAAGTTCCAGAGTTATAAGCACATAAAGTGACAGTGGTCAGAATTGTAAAAATTGGCCTGGTCTTTAACCTACAAAATGGCTTGGTCGTTAAGGGGTTAACTTGAATCTGACAAAAGTAATAATAAATAAAAAATCTATGAAAATGAACAATTGAACGTCAGAAATTTCTTTTCAACCATGCTTCCACAGAACTTAAAAAAATAAAACTCATGAAATAGGCCTGGACAGAAATGATGGTACCCCTGAAAATGTGACAAAAGGGACATGTTAAATCAAGGTGGGTCCACTAATTAGCATCACAGGTGTCTACAATCTTGGAATCAGTGAGTGGGCCTGTATAGAGGCTACAGATACTCACTGTGCAGTTTGGTGACATGGTGTGTATCACACTCAACATGGACCAGAGGAAGCAAAGGAAAGAGTTGTCTCAGGAAATTAGAAAGAAAATTATAGACAAATATGTTAAAGATAAAAGTTATAAGGCCATCTCCAAGCAGCTTCATTTTCCTGTGACTACAGTTGCACATATTATTCAGAAATTTAAGCTCCATGGGACTGTAGCCAACATCCCTGGACATGGCCGCAAGAGGAAAATTGATGACAAATCAAAGAGACGGATAATACGAATAGTAACAAAAGGCTGGAGAAAGACAGAGCTGTTGTATAGTTTGTACTGTACCCTTAAAGTTTCCTGTAATAAAAAGTTGGTGAGCCTGTTTGATTTACTTTTGCCTTATCCAGAGAGAGGTCTGTTTTGCTATTTATTTGTTCTGAAGAAAGGACTGTTTGGATATTCATTTGCTCTGTAGAAAGGCTGTTTAATTTTTGGAACTATAAAGTTATGAAGGACAATAAGGTTTATTCTGTTCTGATATAAAACTCTGTGCCTGTGTATCTTCAAATGGCTACCATAGAGCTGAAACCCATAAATGTATGTATATTTGTTTATATACAGTCATGGCAGAAAATGTTGGCACCCTTGAAGTTATTCAAGAAAATTAAGTATTTCTCCCAGAAAATTATTACAATTACACATGTTTTGTTATACACATTGTTAGGGTCTGCGGAACGCACCAAATATAAGATGTAGAGAGGTGCGTTCGCAGCCCGGGGTCCACCATGCAGGCAGAGCCTGCTGCTAGTAAGATGGCGCAAGAAGTGAACTCTGTTATCCCCCAGAGTCGCCAAAATAAACGCCGTAACGCGCTGTGGCAATATGTGCGAACTCTGTTATTCCACAGAGCCGCTAGAAGGAGTGCATCAGCTCTACATGGCAATGTGTGCGAACTCAGTTAACACCACTGAGTCGCAAAGTAAACACGCTAGGGCGCTGTCTAGCGTTGAAAGCGAACCCTTTTGCGTCACAGAGCATCTGAGACAAACTTCTGTGTCCTGATAGGCACCCAGGTACACAGTTGACTGCTAAGCGAACATGGAAAGTAATCATGCGCTAATATCCTCGCGGGAGTCACCCGCAATCTGTGGCATCTGAACGCCAGGCCCTGAATTCGGCAATCAAACTCCTCACCGGTTATGCCGGTAATCTAAGGCATCTAGGACACCGACCCTGACCAGTTAGCATACCAAGCTCCTCACCGATTAGGTCGGTATTGTAATGGCGTATTTCAGTCGCCCTAACCACACACACGCATGACCATACTGGCGCAAAGCATATAACGGTTTATACTAGCGCACGGTCATGCGTTAAGGACAGCCTTTTATAGCAGCCACGAGAAAAAGACCTTCCAGGAAGGACCGATGGGAAGCTGCTTCAGAACATCAACAGCCACAGGACCTTCCTGAAGGACCAATAGGAGTGGCAGCTGTATCTGAGCATGTGACCCCTGATCTCCAATGGGAGATCTTGCCCTGGGCATGCTCAGATGAAGCAACAAAGGACTTAGTCCTAAAGACGTCTGCTCGCCGCTGACCAGTACTGGCTATAATAGCAGAACCTGGAGAGGCAGCAGCAAGTCTCTGCACAGTATTAGACCGGGCGAGACGCTGGGACCGACGTCTTTGCTGAGCAGTAGTGTTGAGCGATAGTGCTCGATATCTAAAAATATTGTATCGAAATTGTATCGCCGATAGCACTAAATATCGTCGATATCCGATTTCGATACCGGAAGTCCAATGTAAGTCTATGGGAACAAAATATTGCAACTAAAAAAAACCTTTATTTCCTTGTAAACACTAAATATACACACATAGAATACATATATATATATACATGTCATTGTGACATATATATATATACATATATTTATAGTTTATACACTTCTACATAGTAAAATAGACTCTGATTCAATTGCCGGGTAAAGCCGTGACATACCCATAGAAGTCGACGGGCTCGGTGCCGAGTACCCCAAAAACCTCTGGCTCTGTGCGACTCGACTTGGGCGTCACAAACAGGATTCTGTAGCTCACTATAAGCGAGTCCTGTGTGCCTGAATTGAACTGGTTTTGTGCTTGAGAATTGCTAAAATCATCAGAGAATGTATTTGCCATTTTTCCGCCATATCTGCGTCACGACGAGGCACTGGTGAAGAAGAAGGGCGTGCTCTTCATGGGTGTACACACTCACTCAGTGACGCGAAAACGATGGCTCTAAATGGTACTGCAATGTAAGATCGTGCCCCACAGCTCTTGAGTTCCGCCTCCTCATCCTCCTCAGTGTGCGGAAACTAACACGAAGGTCCCGCCTCACTACAAAAGAGGGGCCCTCTCCAGATGCTAATGACACATGTGACTTGGCAGAGATGGCTAATGGACACGAGCAGAAGTGTGAAGGGATGGAGCAGTCAGAGCTTTCCCCCCATGGAAGCGACCCGATCGCCACGGAACCACCATTGGGCACCCGGCCTGGAAACCCTCCTACGCTGCAAGAAGCGGAGGATACCCTAAGAGGCCTGGCCCGGCACCGGGAGGAGGTCGCCAGGATGGAAGCGAGCTGGCGTGCCCTAAAACTAAACTTGGAGCAGCGCCAATCCCTCTTACCTGAAGTGTCTGTACTGGAAGGTGAGGCACCCGTTCTAGTAGAGGAGTCCGTGCGGGCATCCCAGCCCTTGCAATGTGATCCGGTTGACGTTGTCGCAGTGGAGGCACCCGTTCGTGCAAAAAACGCTGCACCGGCAGCACCCCAGATTCCGCTGTCTGCCCCGTCGCTGAGACAGAAGAAGCGACACCCGTCCTCATGGAGGAGGCCGCGCAGGCACCAGAGCACTACCTGCCTGTACCGGAGCCCCGACTGTCATCTGTTCCAGAGCCGGCTGCTTCCTCCGCAGGTGAGCGCCGCCAGGACTGGGGGGCGCCAGGAGAGCTGCCGCAAACCGGACACTGTAAGCTGCAGTTTCATGGTGGAGACATGGAGCTGCTGGTGGAGGAGAATTTCAACCGGCGTCAGGAGGAAGAGTGGAGACGTTGGGAGAAGGAAGCAGAGCGACAAAGGGAGCAGCGAGAATCCCAAAAACTTCGCCAACGTCAGCTGGAGAAGGACCGGGCAGATAAGGACCGGATGAGAAAAGATAAAGGAACCCTGAGGGAGCCGCGGCGTAAGGGTGCAGTACGGAGCTTTAAATTGAAAGGTGGTTGGGGCTTCATCCAGGAGCCTGGACTTTATTTAGAAGTTTTTGTGAACCGGCGGGACGTGGAGGCTCACCTCCCAGAAGGACACCCGGGGAGGGACCTGTTGCCAGGAGACTTGGTGACTTACACCCGACACTGGGGTTACAATGGATGGTACGCCCTAAATGTTACCAGGTGCGACCCCTACTCCCCAGAGTGTCAGGAACCTGTGAGACCCTCGGAGCCTTCAGCCTCCCACATCCAGGCCTCTGCAAAAGTGCCCACCCCACGCCGTAAATCTCCCCAGCCTCCCTCAGTGGTCTCCTCAGCAGCCCCAGCTATGGACATGATAACTATAGCTGGCCCATACCCGGCGCCTGTTAGGCCCCCTGGGGTTCGTACAGTCCGTGACATAGGGCTCCAGACCCTGAGGGAGATGAAAGAGGTGGCCACACAGACCCAGATAGCGGGTCACGACTTGACTGTACAGGCCACACGACGTCATCAGGTCCTGGTGGTCCTTGGTGCCTCGGATGTTTGGCAAGCATCAGAAGAGTACCAGGTGGTACCTGGAACACCCTGCCAAAGAATTATAAATAACCCGGACAGGGTCACTGTATGTAAATAGTTAAATTGTTTATGTACCCGGACGGGTGAATGTTCATAAAAAAGTTTTTTAATTTAATAAAAAAAAAAAAAACACAGTTTTCATTACTTTTATTACAGTCTCATCCTGCGACGCCATCGATCTCCTGTAAAAAAATGAAAAAAAAAAAAAAAAAGTATGCCACCTGACCGACGCAGTCCATAGTAACGAGTGTCCCACGACGATCCAGCTCTGCTACATCAGAATGACAGTCAGAGCCTGTCATCCCGGCGCAGCACAGCTGATTACCTGCTTCCCCGGCGGTGACGTCATCGGACTGACTGCTTTACGGCCGGGATTACCCAGCAGTCACTGCAGTTATCGCGAGAAACTGCATGTGACCGCCGGGGAAAGATGATGGCGGCCATGAAGCAGTCCAGGCCGTGACCGCCGGAGATCTTCTGCCAGGTAAGTGCCGCTGACTCCTGACAAACCCGACCGACGGACACTCACAGTGACAGTGACAAATCCGATTCCGGTATTCGATAAGACGAAAATATCGAAACGAATTATCGAAAGGCCGATAGAGCTAATATCGACCGATAGCCGATATTTACATTATCGTATCGCTCAACACTACTGAGCAGGCTCCACTGCGGCCGGAGATGGATGGGGGACTGCAGCGGGACTGGTTCGAGACTCCCCTTGTGCAGCAGCGGGAACTCAAACCCTAACTCACATATTTATTTCCTCTGTGTGCATTCAAACAACACAAAAAACTGTGAAAAGAAGGTAAATTGGACATAATTTCACACAAAACTCCAAAAATAGGTCCGACAAAATTGATGCCACCTTTCCAAAATTGTGGATAAGCAATTTTGATTCAAGCATGTCATGCTCAATAAAACTCACCTTTGGCAAGCAACAGGTGTGAGCAATATTAAAATCACGCCAGATAAAAAGGGGAAAAGTTGGCTCAATCTTTGCATTGTGAGTTTGTGTGTGGAGAGTAAGTGTAAGCATGGAGGACAGAAAGACAAGAAGCAAACTGTCTGAGGACTTGATTACCAAAATTGTTGAAAAATATCACCAGTCTCAAGGTTACAAGTCCATCTCCAGAGATCTTGATGTTACTTTGTCCACAGTGTGCAACATAATCAAGACGTTTACAACCCATGGCACTGCAGCTAATCTCCCAGGACATGGACTGCAGTGAAAAGTTGATGAAATGTTGCAACACGAGATAGTTCAGATGATAGATAAGCAGCACTAATCAAATTGCAAACAAATTCACGCTGTCCTGCAGGCTCAGGGTGCATCACTGTCAGCACAAACTATCCATCAACATTTTAATGAAATGAAACGCTATGGCAGAAGACACAGGAGCACCCCACTGCCGACACGGAGACATAAAAATCTAGATTGCAGTTTGCCCAAATGTACTTGAGTAAGCCAAAATCCTTCTGGGAAAGTGTTGTGTGGATAGATGAGACCAAGATAGAGCTTTTTGATAAAGTGCATCATTCTGCTGTTTACAGAAAACTGAATTAAGAAAAGATACCTACAGTGGAGGTTCAAAGATTTTTTTGGGTTACCTTGCTGCCTCTGGCACTGGGTGCCTTGGCTATGTGCAAGGAATCATGAAATCTGAAGCGTACCAAAGGATTTTAGGTCGCAATGTAATGCCCAGTGTCAATAAGCTAGATTTGCATCCTAGGATAGGACAATGACCCCAAACATATTTTAAGAAGAAATAAAGCGCTGGAAACTTCTGACGTGGCAAATAATGTGTCTGGATCTAATTCTTATTGAACACTTGTGGAGAGATCTTAAAATTGCAGCCTTCAAATATGAGAAACCTAGAGCAGTTTGCAAAAGAAGAGTGGTCCAAAATTTCAGTTGAAAGGTGTAAGGAGCTTGTTGATGGGTATAGGAAGCGATTGATTGCCGGTATTTTTTCCAAAGTATGTGCAACAAAATATTAAGTTGAGGGTGCCAACAATTCATCCAGCCCATTTTGGGGGTTTTGTGTGAAATTATGTCCAATTTGACTTTTTTTTCTGTTTTTTTTGTTATTCCAATACAAACAAAGAAAGTAAAATTGTGTGTAATAAAATATATGAAATTGCAACAAGAAATAAGGTACTTCATTTTCTGAAACAATTTCAAGGGTGCCACTACTTTAGGTCATGAGGATAGATAGATAAATAGACACACAATATGCTGATTCATTTCAAGAGGAAACGTTTGGAGCAAGCACTATAGAATTGCTAGGGTTACTAGCTAACCTTGTTTTCTGTTCAGGTGCTTGGATGATAGAATTTATTGATCTTGGTTTACAAAAAAAATCAGCTAGAGAACTATGGAAGCATGACATTATAGATCTTTTTTTCAGAAAGAAATACTAGCTCTCGGCTGCATTTACATTCTCTGCTTCAGTGTGTGCACTACTCAGCTAAAAGGCTGTGACAATTTGAAAAGAAGCTAATGATGAGCAGACTGAAAAATGACATTTCTTTTTGTGGAATGATGATAAATTGTAGAGCTTTACATGAATTTGATGCTATGCACGGAAAATATTAATGTTAAATTATTTAAATGTCCCATTTCTTCCAAAATGTTATTTTCTATATATGAAAGACACCTCAAAAGTAGAAGAAAGGCATCAATGTACTTGATGTAAAACATATATGAGGAATACACTGGACTTACTATAAATTTAACACATATTCCATTATATTTTTGCATAACATACTTAGGCAGAAAATTAAAGGGATCTTACTGTGATAGAAAAATATATCTTAACTTAAACATCTTGGAAAATAAAAGCACTTTTCATAAATAATTGAATTTCAGAAATGCATCATTTTACTAAATTTGGCATACCAACTTATGTATCCTGAGAGTGTAATGGGGAATGTTTCTCCTTGTGGAGAGTGTCAAGTCGGTGTAAGGAGAGTCTTAAGCCATGTAATGCCTCTTTGGGGATTTCAATATGCAAACAACCCTTTTATTTCATATGTAAATTCCCAGAGGAGTAGTGCATGGCCTATAAAGGTACTGCCACACTAAACAATCCCGCTAGCGATCACAATAACGACGCATACTAATGCGATCGCTAGCGGGATTGTTTCTATATCGCTAAATGCGGCCACATTTAGCGATATAGTTAACGACGCTATCGCCGTTAGCGATCTTCTTAACGACTTTAGCGGTACAAAAGTACCGCTAAATCGCTAAGAAAAGGTGCCACACAGCGATTAGATACTTACCCAGTGGGAGCGCCGACGAGAAAATAGGGTCCGGAACGATTCCAGCGACGAGCGAGATCACAGCAGGAAGCTCGTCGCTGGAAGCTGCCGCACTGAACAACATCGCTAACAGGATCGCTAAATAGTGACGTTTTTTAGCGATCCCGTTAGCGATATTGTTTAGTGTGGCATACCCTTAAGTCTTCAATGGAAGTCTTATATGGAAGTCTTCAAACAGAGGCTGGACAGACATCTGTCTGGGATGATTTAGAGAATCCTGCTTTGAGCAGGAGGTTGGACCAGATAGCCCAGGAGGTCCCTTCCAACTCTACCATTCTATGATTCTAAGTTTCCTTACACTTGCTTGGCACTCTCCACAACGAGAAATGTTCCTCTTCAGATCCCATGTTAGAGGCAACTTGTCTAGTCAAATCAACTCTTGCTTTGTACTAATGAGGCACAAACACTCTGAAATATTTGACCACAAATGGAGTTCCTAGTTTGGCTTCTTATCCCAAGTCAGGTGGTAAGGCTTATTCAAGGGTTGATATAGCCTTTTAGGATTGCTACCTCCAACAGATGGAATGAGAGTTCAAGTTCTCTTCCTCTCTGAAGAAGCTGTTGCAAACATATCCTGATCACTGGTCTCCTAATTAGCTTTCTCCACCAGCAACTTTTGTTTTGGCCAAGCATGCCCAGAGGATATCTTTAATTGAGTGCAACCAGAAAGCACACTTATTCTTCATATAGGACCGGGCAAACTGTGCAATTCTCATCAGCAATTTCCAGATCCAGAATCTGAAAAGTCCAGTGCACCACTGTGAGCAACGCTCATGACTATGTACCAGTTGGAGCATTCATATGATGCAGGCACACAGCATTGTTCTATGTAGTTGTCTGCCTGCACTATGGCAGACAGTGCACAGTGATAATTTTTTTAGTTATTGTGAGTGCAAGACAAGAGTCATAGATCACTATGTGCTCTCGGCCATAATGCAGGAAGACAGCTACATAGAACAACACTGTGTGCTTGCATCTTATGTATACTCTACTTGGTACATTGCCATGAGTGCAGTTTACAATGGTTACTGGCCTGCTCTGCCAATCTGACAGCCTGCTATGAGAACTCCACTGTTTGCTTGGTTCCATACGATGGATACAGCTGTTCTCAGTTTGCACTCAACTACAGATATCATCTGTACAAGCTCGGCCATAGTAAGAGACGTGGCTGGTAGCTAAACTATTCGGTTAGAAGTAAATTCCTATAGGATTGCTATAGGGTGCTATTGGATTTTTACAGGGTGAAAAAGGTGAAGTGGTCAAAAATGATATTGAGAGAACCAAACTTTTAAATTCCTATTTTGTATTTGTGTTCTCTAAGAAAGCAATTGTAACATCAATTGATCTTCACGGTGCAATCAAAGGAATTAAAGAATCCACACTATCTATAAACAGAGAGATGGTGAGGGAACACTTAGCTCATTTAAATGAATTTAAATCTCCTGGTCCAGAGGAAATACATCCTAGGGTCCTGAAAGAGATAGCAAAGGAAATTGCAGAACCACTAGCCAGAATCTTTGAAAAATCTTGGAGAACAGTAAGGTCCAAGAAGATTGGAGAAGGGCAAATGTTGTCCATATCTTCTAAAAATAAAGGAAGATGGAGCCAGGAAATTACAGGCCAGTGAGGCTTACTTCTATACCAGGAAAGATGTGTGAACAAATAATTAAACAGCATGTATGTAAGTACTTGCATAAGAATACATTAATTAACCACTGCCAGCATGGGTTTGTAGCAAAATAAGTCATGCCAGACTAATCTAATTTCCTTCTATTACAGAATCACTGACTGGCTGGATCAGGGAAATAAGGTAGATATAGTGTATCTCGACTTCAGTAAAGCATATGTTAAAGTATCTCATACTATCCTTATTGAAAAAATGACCAGCACCAAAAAAGGCAAACAATTCTAAAATGTAATAAGAGAAGTATATTGTCTAGGTCATGTTAAGCAATTATGCCCCTCCACTCCTCCTTGGACAGACCTGTTCTGGAATATTGTGTCCAATTCTGGGCACCATAATTTAAAAAAGACATCAACAAACTGGAGCAAATTCAGAGAAGAGCGACCACAATGGTGAGCACACTGCAAACTATGTCCTACGAGAAACAGTTAAAGGGTCTGGGAATGTTTATCTTGCAAAAAAGAAGGCTAAGAGAAGACTTAAAAGCTGTCTACAAATATCTGAAGTGATGTCACAGTGTAGAGGGATCTTTCTTATTCTCATTTGCACATGGAATGAGAAGCAATTGAATGAAACTGCAAGGGAGAATATACAGATTAGATATTATAAAGAACTTTTGACAGTGAGGGTGATCAATGAGTGGAACAGGCGGCCACGAGAGGTGGTGAGTTCTCCTTCAATGGAAGTCTTCAAACAGAGGCTTGACAGACTTTTGTCTGAGATGGTTTAGTGAATCCTACATTGAGTAGGCGGTTGGACATGATGAATCTAGAGGTCCCTTAAAACTCTAACATTTTATGATTCTATGAAATTAGAAGAAAGGCGCTCATCCTATGTAGGTATGCCTGATATAGAAAAATAATGCGTTTCTGGAATTTAATTCTATTTGCAAAGTATATTGTTTTTTTTCAAGCTATTTTAAATAGGATAAATAACATAAAATAAATGATACATTTATTTATATAGCACCAACATATTCCGCAGCACTTCACAATTATTGTACAGACAATAACGATATTACCGAGTAACACATAATTCAACAGTTGCAGAAGTTACAGGCGCTGCTTGCAAGCTTGCAACCTATAAGGAAATGGGGGAGGAGACAGTAGCTAAAAGGTGCTTGTCATGTATGGTCCAGTCATTATTACAATAAATAGTGGTTTTCAAAAAAAGCTGTATGAAACAGTCACCAACCAGTATATGTCAAGTGCTATTGGGAGAATAAAGGAGTTAGAGACAGATGAATTGGAAAGACCAGATTCTGATGAAATTTTAGAAACAGTTAACAGGGGAGAGTGAGGTGATAGCCCTGTCTAAAAAGATGTGATTTGAAAGCACACTTAAAAATGTGTGCTCTAGGCATTAATCGGATTGTCTGGGGTAGTGCATTCCAGAAAACTGGCACAGTATGAGAGAAGTCTTGAAGACGGAAGTTAGGAATAATGAGGATGTAAGTCTTAGATCAGTTGCAGAATGGAGTGCACAGGTAGGGTGATAGATAGAAATTGGGGAGGAGATGTACAGTGGTTCAGAACTGTAGAGAGCTTTGTGAGTGAAAGAGATAAGTTTACATTGCACTCTGTAGCAGATAGGTAACCAGTGCAATTATTAGCACAAGGTGAAGGCATCAGTGTAGCTGCTGGACAGAAATATGACCCTGACTAGCGCATTCAGGATGGATTGTAGAAGAAAAAGAAAGTTTAGTAAGAAGGCGAGCAATCAATAGAGATTTGCAATAACTGAGAATAGATAAGAGCACAGTAAGATTTTTTGAGATTTTAAAGGTGATAAGGTCAAATTCTGCAGCTATTCTTAAAGTGCAGGTGGCATGAGTGATTGATTGGAAATAAAAAATATTTAGACTTGAGAGTCCTCAGTGGTTGATACCTTTTAATGGCTAACTGAAAAGATGGTAACAAATTGCAAGCTTTCGAGACTACTCAGGTCTCTTCATCAGGCATAGACTAATACAACATCTGAAGAATCACATATTTATACACAAAATAGCACAGAAAAAATGCAATAGGTAGGACAAGTGACATGAAGCAGAACTGTCATTATGGCAGAGGGATTAACATAAATATGACTAGTTCATAGATAAGGAGTGAAGGTTTTATTACCCTCTGATTGGGGTCTGTTATTGTGTTGTGATGACCCTAAAAGGTCAGGGAGGCAGATTCCTTAATTGTTGTAGAACGACATAAAACTCTGGGATATATTCATCCCAGCACTAAGAGTGTCAAAGGTCATCATAAGTTTATATTCCCAGACTTTTCTATCCTTCTCAGATTTGAAGTTAGATTTTAATACAAGTAATTCCATATCTGTCATGCTATGACCGGGCATACAAAAGTGTTTGGCCACAGGTAAATCCATTCTTTTTTCTCTTATCGTGTGGCGATGAGAATTCATCCTTGTTCTCAGTTTTTGCCCGGTCTCCCCCACATACAGACCCCCAGTTGGACATTTAGTACATATAATTAGGTACACCACATTAGATGTGATGCAGCTGAAAGTACCTGGTATCTTGTAGTCCTGATGGAGTTGGGGATCTTTCTATCTACTGGCTAACACGGTACGAAGATACACATCTTTCCTATATCATGATTGGAAATAAGGAATAAAGGAAAGTTCTCTGTCAAATATAACATCAAGACAGCATTCATTCTGCTGGTGAGTTATGGTTGAACCACCCAAGGAAATTGCAATATCAGGTTTAAACAGGTTAGTAAAGTGAGGGAATACAAGAAATCCAGTTTTGAAGAGATTCAATTTTGGATAGATGGAGGACATGATAATAGAGACAGCAGATAGACAATCCCAAGGATTTTGTATTAAGGTGGGGGTAATGTCAGGTGAAGAGGTGTATAATTAGGTTTCATCAGCATAGAGATGGTACAGGAAACCAAAGCTGCTGTTGGTTTGTCCAATAGTGGTAGTGTATGCATAGAAGACGAGGGGGCCTAGTATTCCATTTAGCTATTAGTAGATCATTAAATAGTTTAATAAGGGCAGTTTCAGTAGAGTGTAAAGAGCATAAACTAGAGGGTCAAGAAGAGCGTTACTTGAGACCTAGCAGTTTAGAAGAAAGTGGACCAAGTGTTCCAGTAGTTTAGAGCTAAAGGGAATATTAGAGACTGGTCTGTAGTTAGCAAAGCAGTTCTTGTTGAGGGATGGTTATTTTAGTGAATGGGTAATGACAGCATGTGTGAATGAGGAGGGAAAGATTCCGGAAGAAACAAAGAGATTTAATATTTTAGTTAGGTGTGCAATGATAGCTGGGGATGGACTGAAGAAGATGTGAGGGAATATGGTCACCAGTGCAGGTCTTAGGGCAAGAAGAAACGAGAAGCCTGATAATGTCTTCAGATCTGTGTCTGGTTCAAGGGTAGTGCAATATGAAAAAATGGGCGCACTGCAAGGTTTAAACAATCAATATCAGGGGGTGCAAGCAGTGGTCAATAATAGTGGGAAGACTGGAGGAAGAAAAAAGATGACCACCAAAAATGTTGCACACCACCCTATATAGTAATAGAAAATGACTTTATTGGCAAACAACAATAAAAACATGCTAAAAACAGTGAGAAGCCACCCGCATACATCCTGCTATACAATTGTCAATAATGAGGCAAAACATGTGGTATGAACCATCCTATAATGAGCAATAATGCCTAATATATAATTAACAAAATGTCCACAAAAAAAAAACAAAAAAAACCATATGTGTGGTTAAATGTGAACATAACCACAAATGGACCAGCAGCTGTGTGAACATAGACAAAAATGCTCTATGCACCAGAATGCACCCATGAGGTAGAGAGAAACAATAATTATGTATAGCAAAAATTGCTAAGATATACTACCAGTCAGGGAAATCCCATGCAATGTGCCCAGATGCAAGTCCAAAGAATGAAGAGCAATAAGCGGTATAGAAATGTGCTCACAAATCTGCCATGGGGAAGGAAGGCAAGTGGCAAAAGGAGCAGGAGGCAGAGGCGGGGGCTGCCCAACGCGTGTCGCCGTCACCCGGACGGCTTCGTCAGGGGAAGGTGAGGAATGCATGCCAAAGCCGTCTATAAATACCTGTATAATTATGGTAAAGCAGCCTCGTGTGTGTGTGGCGTCTGGACAAGGAACCGGAAGTGGAGGGGAGGAATGTGATGACGCGGCAGAGGTCTCTGCTGAATAACCTTGCTGTGCAGACATCTCTCAGGGAGAGCGATGATGCACAGCGAGGATAATGACTACAAGTGCACGGCTCCCGGGAGCTGGGAGAAAAAGTGAAAAGTGCTGGCAGGGAGATGGAGAGTAAGATCACATGGAAATTTGAGCCTAACCCCGTAAGGAGTTGTTAGTGACTGGAAATGATAAGGACTAATGAAAAATAAGATAATGAAAGAGATAACACCAATAATAATTATTAACTCTATATAGATATAGAAAATAAAGCAAAAAACATAAGTAACAAAAATAAAAATGAATATAAATAAAATAAATGCAGAATAAGAATATTTAAATAATAAAAAATAATAGTAATGAAAAAATAAAAATATCACAGGAAAACAAAAAAGAAAGGCAAAATGAAGACATAAAATGAAACCCACATAAATTGTGGCATGAAAATGTCAGACATGTACGGTTCCATATTGATATCAGTCCACTGTCCATGATGATATTGACCCGAAAACAATGACTCCGTATGTCCACACCAAGAAGTCCATATGAGAAAGACAGAAGAGATCCAAATTTGAATATATCCAGTTATAAAAAATAAAAAATAATGGTTCCATGTGAAAAAGGTGAAAATAGTCCTGGATTTAAACACATCCGATTTCCAAAGATGACGGATCCCATATTGATGGATGGAAATTTTTTTTCCTAGAAACGATGAGCAAGATAATATACATGCGGCCAGAAAGGAAACCACTCCAGGATCTGGAATGCTTATATGCATGAAACATGACAGAGGGCCTCAGAGGGCAAATATGAAAACTGTTCATCCCAAAAAGCCTGTAAAGAGAAGGTCCTCATTAATACCATACGGTGTTATGGAATGCAAGGTATAAATCCACTTAGCTTCAACTTGTAGTAGTTTGCTATCAAGGGGACCACCTCTAATAGTGCCACTAATATGTTCGAGACCAACTATTCTGGAATCATGGTGCCTACCCTCATGGTGAAGTAAAAAATGCGATGCTACGGAGGTAAGGGTTTTGCCCTTCCGTGTATCTGCAGCCGCAGTATTAATGGAAGAAAAATGTCTTTGAATCCTCCGTCTTAGCTCTTGCGAGGTTTGGCCGACATAAATTTGTGGACAGGGGCATATAATTGCATAAACTACATTGGTCGTTTTACAATTAATGTATGATCTTAATTTATGTTGCTTGTGGTCAATAGGATGGCAAAAATTGTTACGCGTGGGATGCATGAAGGGACAGATGTTACAATCCCCGCAAGGGAAAGAACCCTTCAAAATGATGCCCCTGTTAAGCCTGGTAGTGGGTCTCGAATAATGGCTCCTAGTGAGTATGTCCCTTAAGTTGGGTGCCCGTTTGGCAGTAAGAAGCGGATATTGACTGACCACCTGTGAAGTTTGAAGATCAGTGGTCAAAATCCCCCAGTGCTTCTGTAAAATATTTCTCACCTGAGACCAATTCGTGTTAAAATCGGTGATGAACCGAACATGCTTATCCATCGATCTGTTTCTGGGAGTCAAGAGTGATGTCTGGGAGTGCGCCTTTGCCCTCTGATAGGCCCGAGAGATACATTTCCTGGGGTAGCCCCTCTTCTTAAGTCTCTGTGTGAGATCTTGTGCTTCTCTACGAAACTCCTGATCCTCCGTACAGTTTCTCCTGATCCTTAGAAATTGGCCAACTGGTATGCCCCTCCTGGTATGTAATGGATGGAAGCTGTTAAATTCCAACAGACTGTTGGTTGCCGTAGGTTTACGATATAGAGACGTCAGTAGGGTACCATTATGGCATTTAATGGTTAGGTCCAAAAAGTCCACTGAAAAGGATGAAATGGTATGAGTCAAGTGGATATTGAGGGAATTATCATTCAAAGAGTCCAGAAACATTATGCACTCCTCAGGGGAACCAGCCCAGATGAAAAAGACATCATCTATAAATCTAGACCAATGTCGTACCTTGTCATGGAATCGCCTGGAGTTGTACACAATCGTCGCCTCCCACCAACCCAAAAACAAGTTTGCAAACGCTGGAGCACATCTCGCCCCCATTGCCACTCCTGACACCTGAAGATAATACGTCCTATCAAATAAAAAGAAATTATGTTTGAGGACAAAATCCAATAAATCAATCAAGAAAGAATCATGCATCCTATCCGAGTCCAATTGTTGATCAAGGAAGTATAAAATTGCTTCCATGCCATCTTTGTGATTGATATTCGAATAAAGAGACTCAACATCGCATGTCACCATCACCTCATGCGGCAGCAAGGATAAACCCTGATTGGCCGAGATAAAATGCGAGGAATCCTTAATGTACGATGGTAATTTGAGAACAAAGGGCTGTAGGAAGAAATCAAGATATATGCATGCTTTTTCGCATAAACTTCCTATGCTGGAAACGATAGGTCTTCCCGGAGGCACTTGCAAGTCCTTGTGGACTTTGGGCAGCATGTAGAAGGTTCAAGGGTAGAACGTGATCTTAAAGTGTGGGTTGGAAGGGGAGCAAAGCTGTGATAGGAGTGAGTGAAAATTTCCTGACTGATATGGTTGATTTTTCATAGACATAAGACCATATTGTAAGCGCTGAGGTTGGTGACAGGGGCATGTACTTTAGGGCTAAGGAAGAAGTGGAACATTTCAAAGAGTAATTTTGGATTGTTGAATAGTAATGTGATGAGGGTGGTGAAGCAGTTTGGCCAGATGGAGAGCAAAGCTTTGAGTTTTGAGCGCAAACTTATTGTGGGTGAAGTCTACTGTAAGTGATTTTCTCTACTGACACTCGGCACACTTAGAGTAAAGCTGGAAAAAATATGCTTGCAGCATATGCAATGGTTGTTATCGTCTGAGCATGGTCAATCTCCATGTAGCAGATTTTGCTTGATCCAGGGCACTTTACAGTGTCTTATTATAATGTGACCTAAGTTTTGACAGGAGATGGTGGTGATTGAAGCTAAGACTGTAGATTGTTAATAAGCTGCTGCATATTGATGGCACATTGATTTCTGTATGTGTGGTAAGTAGGGGTTTTCTGAGTGAGGCAACAGTTATTGATAGAGAAAGCAAGAAGGTTGTGGTAAGAGAGTGGGAGAAGGGAGTTAGTACAGTCATGCACTGAGCAGAGATGAGAGAAGACTAGGCCCAGTGTATTCCCCTCTGCGAAAGAGAGTAAGGGTAGGTGCACATGGTTAGTAAACATTGCGTACTAGTCGCAGTGTCCAACCCGCAGCGTCCAGATGTTACAGCATAGTGGATGAGATTTCAAGAAATCTCATGCCCACTATGCATCCGGAGACGCCCGCAGATCACCTGCGGAGATGGACATGCGGCGCGTCTTTCCAGGCAGCTGCACCTCTCCACAAGATAAATTTCACCTGTAAAATGTATTGGGTGCAGTGATTCCGCATGGTTCAATGAACACATGCGGATTCACCTGCGTTCAATAGCTGGCAGCGCATTGGACGCAGCGGACATGTGCTGCGTCCAAAGCGATGCCAATTACTGACCGTCTGCAGTCTAGAGGAGATTAGAGAAGGAAGATGAGTAGCAAATGAGAGGTTCATTGGGATGTCCCCCTGATGAGATGGATACCACAGGATAAAGGTGTGAACAGGTGTCAAAGTGATCAGGAATGGTTGGTTTTGCCTGTATGACGATACACATGCCGTCGCAGGGAAGTTCTGATGAATCTAACAGAATGGACCTAGTGAAGTACAATGTATGGTATAGGGAGGAAAATCTGGAGCACAACGTGATAAAAGGAGAGACGACATCACCATCTGTCTGCTTTCAAGTCTGGGAATGGAAAAATTACCCACCATACTACCATAGATATTGCAGCATTATGATATCTGACTGCTTCCAGGTTATAGAGACCGAGGTAAAATTGAAAGAGAACATGAAGTAGAGGAGTTTGTTACACATGACAGACTTAGGGCAAATTAAAGAGGCAGGAGAAGGCATGAGTGATGTTATTGAGATTGCAGGTATTATGTAAGGAGAAATGGGGCATCACCCTGTGCATAAAATAAGCTTTACTAAACATGAATTGGAACTTGTGCTGACAGCCATTTCACATTTAAGTCCTTCTCTGATCCCTTTATCTTAATTGGAACTATAGAGTACCCATTTAAATTGCAATGGTCAACTTGTGCACATTACCATTTTTTTGCAGAACTGCTGACAAAATTCTGGCATTCTAATGACAAGAAAAGGTATTGTTGCTGTGTCATTAGCAATCAAGCAGCAGACTCAAGCGCTTTTGATTGCATGAGTCTGAAGTTGAGACTCCAACTTTTGAAATTATAACCGAGATGGTTAATTGTAATTTTAATACAACATCATTCATGCTAATTAATTCTATTGTGTTAGTATTTCTCTGGTTGAAAACTGTCTAAACACATGTTTAGATCTTTACGTGTGTTTCCGTAAAGGTATCTTCATGTAGGTGAATTTTATCACAGGGATTGAGTAGAGGATGAATAAATGGAGAATGGAGACAGTAGATAGCGAGGTGATGCAGTAGACCTACTAAAAAATGTGGTTTTAGGTGACGTTAAAACAGTGGACATAGAATTAACAAATTTTCTTGGGCAGTTCAGTTAGAGAAATGTTGCAGTCGAGAAAAAAATCTTGGAAACGCATATTGCAATAGCCAGGGTACATGCGACAAAACGGACGGGAGTACATGCGATGAATATGCATTGCACTGGGACCAATGTTTATTTTGGAGCACTCCCCAGCACCGATTTTTTCTGGCCGTTTCCCGGACCGAGACAAATCAGCATGCTGCAATTGTCCACCGATTATCGGTCGACAATCGCCAATGCAAGTCTATGGGTGCGATGAAAAATCAGATTGCAAACGGACCACACGTGTGACTTGAGAGAAAATCGCACCTGTGTCCTTTAGAAAAGCCGGCAATTCATCCCCGGCTATACTGTAAAATCACACTGACAGGTTTAATAAAGAATAGAATCAATACATATACACACATAGAATACATATATATATTTATATACATGTAATTGTGACACAATATATATATATATATTTATAGTGCATACACTTCTACATAGTATAATAGCATCAGTGACTCAGAGGGAGTCCCCGGCTGACCTGAACTGATTAGCCTGGGAAACAATCAATTAAGCTTCCCAGCCAATAACTTCCTCTCCTGTCAGCCGGGGAGAAGAGCTCATTCATTCGGGAGTTTACTGCGAGGCTGTCAGCATTAGCTCCGGTTCCCACAGTAAACTTGTTAAAACTTTGTGAAGGATTATAGCGTGGGACCTGACTGAGCGCCAGATAGGTAAGAATATGGTTGTTTTATTATTTTTTTTTATTACAGGAGAACAAGGGCTTCGCAAGGAGTACCAGTACAATAAAATATGGTCAAAAACTGTGTATTTATTTCATTAAAATGATTTTTAATTCATGTGTGTGTGTTTTTTGTTTTCATTTCATACAATAGGATTAATAATTGGTAGTTGTCTAATTGACAACTCTCAATTATTAAACTGGCTTAAAGTCACCTTTCAGTAGCAAGGTGGCCTTAACCCATTATTAACCCATTAGTCACCGCTACAGGGCAATGGGAATAGACGGGCTAAGTGCCAGGAAAGGCGCATCTGATCATAGATGTGCCTTTTCTGGAGTGGCTGGGGGCAGATGTTAGTAGTCAGGGGAGGCACAAATAATTGGTCCCTCTCAGGGCTACTAATATCTGTCTTCAGTCGCTGGCTTTCTCTGTCTGGTGGAGAAAATACAGCGGGAGTCCGCTCATTTTTTTTCAACGAATTTACACATTTAATTAACACCTACATGTCTGAAATTTTGCACACATACACTCATGTAATTGTTAGTGAAAACCATATATCAAACTACATGAAATGACATGGTTAACTGTATGTAAACCAAGTGTCATTTCATGTCGGGTTATGTAATTTCACAAAAGCCGGCAATTGAATTAGCGGCTACTATACTATTTTGAAGTGTATGCACTATAAATATATATATGTGTCACAATGACATGTATATTATATATATATATATATATATGTATTCTATGTGTGTATATCTATTCTTTCTTTTGTGATTTAAAAACTATCATTTGGATAAATTATGTCAGTTTTGCTAGCCACCGACAAAATCTCGCCAGACGGATGTCAAACGGATGTGAAACGTAAGCTCAGATGTGACAAAATCGCATCCTCGCATTCAAATCGGATGACAGACGGATCAATGTTCAGGAAACATTTGTGCGATTACTGGCCGTCAAAAACGGTCCGATTTTTTAGACGGTGTGTGTGACTCCAGCCTTAAGTATAATACTTTATGTAATAATTTTATTCTGGACTGCATAGTGTAGATATTTATATTATTGATAAATAATGCAGAATATTTGATAATATGAATACCGTCATTTCCAGTTGTTTCCAGTGTTTATACAGATCATATTATCTATTTAACAATTAGAAGAATGAGTTCTTCAATTACGCTATTGCTAAACAATCTTTTATTTCTCGTGATTTATTATTTCCTTCTATCAGAAGTATATTTTAGTATCACTACTGAAATGAAGTAATGCAGCTTGACTTGTCAGTGGGTGGTATAGAGGACAAGGCTGATATATAAAAACTGCACTATATGCAGCAAACAACCTCATTTCAGTCTTCACTTTCACAATCTCTTATGTGACTGTGTAAATGTGTATATGGGCCCACTGGGTGGCAGAATATATCCTGATATAACTCTGCAACAAACAAACATGGTAAGTCTAGAATTTATTGTGAGTGATTGCTGGAAAATAAATTGGGAAATTTCTGATAATTGACTAATGAACAAATGAGGCGACACAAGTAAGAACTATGGTAGATCGATAGATTGATAGATAGATAGATAGATAGATAGATAGATAGATAATGATAGATAAAAAGATAGATGATAGATAGATATAGATTATGCTGCTGCATCATTTGTATGTTCAGTATATATTGCAAGCATGATCACACTTGCTTCACTCTGTTACTTTTTTAGCATATTTTTGGAGGTAGTGACTGCCTCCTTAGGTAGCTGAGCACTGCTAGATTCACACATCCATGTGAAATTTATTTTATGTGTCATCCTCATTGCTTAGGTTTTTTTGCATCTTTTTTCACAGAAACATAAACACAAACACAAACTCATTTTTTAATTATTGACTCTTAACAATGTAACAGTTAAAAACGGATGGAACTAGGCTGGAGCTCTGAAGTGCAGTCTTACTTCCCATTTTCATCCCTGTCTTGCCAACCCTGTAGACTTTAATGACCGGGTCTGATTCACAAAACTGATAAGAATAGGATAAGCTCTGAATCTCGTTAACCGGAGATAGGGACCTAGCTGTTAGGGTTCGAGTTCCCGCTGCTGCACAAGGGGAGTCTCGAACTCGTCCCTCTGCGGTCTCCCATTCATCTCCGGCCGCAGTGGAGCCTGCTCAGCAGAGACATCGGTCCAGGTGTCTTGCCCACTCCTCTACTGTGCAGTGACTTGCTGCTGCCTTTCCTTTCCAGTGCTGGAGCAGCCGTCTTTGAGACAAAGTCCTGCGTTTTCCCATCTGAGCATGCCCAGAGTGAGATCTCTCATTGGAGATCAGGGGTCACATGCTCAGGTGCTGCAGCGGCTCCTATTGGTCCGCCAGGAAGGTCATGTAGCTACGTGTGTTTGTAACAGCTTCTCATTGGTCCTTGTTCCTGGAAGGTCCTGTAGTTGTTGCTATAAAAGGGTAGCATGGCTGGGCCGCCATGCGCTAATATCAACCATTGTATGCTATGCGCCAGTGTGATCATGCGTATGTGTGGTTAGGGACCCGGCTGAAATAAGCCACTAGAATACCGACTTAATCGGTGAGGAGTTTGGTATGGTAGCTGGCCAGGGTCGGTGTCCTAGATGCCCTAGATTACCGGCGTAACCGGTGAGGAGTTTTGATTGCCGTATTCAGGGTCTGGCGTTCAGACGCCATAGATTGCGGGTGACTCCCGCGAGGACATTAGAACATGATCATGCGTTATGTACGCTTAGCACTTAACTGTGTACCTGAGAGCCTGACAGGACACAGCACTTTTCCTCAGCGGCCCTGTGACGTAACAGGGTTTGCTTTCGACGCTAGACAGCGCCCTAGCGTTTTACTTTGCGGCTCACTGAAGCTAAGTGAGTTTGCACCTATCGCCATATAGCGCTGTGGCATTTCCGTTAGCGGCTCTGGGTATTAACAGAGTTCGCACTTACTGCCACAACGCGCTACGGCGTTTATTTTAGCGACTCTGCGGATAACAGAGTTCGCTACTTTCGCCATTTTACTAGCAGCAGGTTCCGCCTGCATGGTGACCCCGGGCTGCGAACGCACTTCTCTACCTCATATATTTGGTGCGTTCCGCAAACCCTAACATAATATTAGTGCCAGGGTCTGGCTGGTAAAATGGCGGATGACCAGCGTCTACTACGGGACATCCAGCAGCTGGAGGGTAGGTTGGCGGCTCTTGAGTGCACAACCTCAGCTGTGGATGTTACCGCAGTCGCTGTTCAGGCTGCTAGCGTGGCTGCAGCCAGTGTGTCCACTGCCACCTCTGCCCCCACAATATCCCACCTCCCGCTTCCAGACAAGTTTGCTGGTGACAGCAAGCAATGTCGGGGATTCGTGAGTCAGTGCTCTATACAACTCGAGCTTCTGGCTGCACGTTTCCCCACGGATCGGGCACAAGTGGGCTTTATAATTTCGCTTCTGTCAGGCAGAGCGTTGGAGTGGGCCACCCCGCTGTGGGAGCGTGACGACCGTGTGGTGCGGAGTGCTCCTCGTTTTCTGGAGACTCTAAAAAAGGTCTTTTTAGGACCTCAGGTCACCCACGATACGGCGCTACAACTGCTGGCATTGGCACAGGGTTCGTCTTTGGTCAGTCTGTTTTCCGTCCAGTTTCGGACTCTGGCCTCAGAGCTAGACTGGTCGGATAAAGTACTCATTCCAGTCTACTGGCGAGGACTGGCTGATCATGTTAAAGATGCTTTGGCTACCAGGGAGATTCCCGCCACACTGGAGAAGCTTATCGCCATATCTACCCGCATCGACCTCCGTTTTCACGAGCGGAGGTTGGAGCGGTCCCAGTGTAGGCAGAGGTTCCGGCTGGCTCCCACCTTCGCCAGACCTCTGGAATCTTCCAGCCAGGCGCCCAACTCCCATGAGGCCATGGAGGTTTCTCGAGCGAGACCTAAGTCCCGGGCCGCTCGAGTACCCGAGGTCTGTAACATCTGCCAGCAGTTAGGACACTATGCCAACAAATGTCCACAGCGGTTGGGAAAAAGGTCGGTCTAGTGACCTTGGGAGGAGGTTCACTAGACACTGCGGCATTTTCCACCAAGTTGTCCTTCAAAGGGACAATTACAGTAGGTCCATCCACGCTCTCCGCTGAGCTCTGTGTGGATTCCGGAGCCGAGGGGAATTTCATGTCCTCTGCATTTGCTCTCCGCCACACTATACCTCTGGTGATGCTCGCCCAACCGGTGACTGTGCGAGTAGTGAATGGATCAACTCTGCCCTCCCAAATCACCCACCAGACGATCCCTCTCACTTTATCTATGTCCCCGTCCCATCAGGAGAGTATTTCTTTTCTTGTCCTGCCCGAGGGAATAGACGAGGTGTTGCTGGGAGTACCTTGGCTCTGTTACCACTCTCCCCATATTGAGGTGGTCCTCTGGGAGGATACTGGGTTGGGGTGATTCATGTAGAGGCAGGTGTATCAGGGAGTGCGTTCAGGTCACCACCACAGAGATACCCGTAGATCTCACTTCTCTTCCTCAGTGTTATTGGGCATATGCAGACGTTTTCTCCAAGAAGGCGGCGGAGACTCTTCCACCTCATCGCCCCTACGACTGTCCTATTGATCTCTTGCCTGGAGCAGAACCTCCTCGGGGGAGAGTATACCCCCTCTCGCTCCCTGAGACGGAGGCCATGTCCCAGTACATTCAGGAGAATCTGGCAAGAGGGTTCATTAGGAAGTCGGTGTCACCAGCAGGGGCAGGGTTCTTCTTTGGGCAAAAGAAGAACGGAGAATTACGTCCATTCATTGACTACAGGGGTCTTAACGCCATCACCGTCAAGAATAAGTACCCGTTGCCCCTAATCTCTGAGCTCTTTGAAAGGCTCCGTGGAGCAAGAGTATTTACCAAGCTTGATCTACGTGGTGCCTATAACCTAATTCGCATCCGTGAGGGGGACGAGTGGAAGACAGCTTTTAATACCAGGGATGGGCATTACGAATACCTGGTGATGCCCTTCGGGCTCTGTAATGCTCCCGCTGTTTTCCAAGACTTTGTCAATGATATCTTCCGGGATATGCTCTCCACCTCTGTGGTAGTCTATCTGGATGATATTCTCATCTTTTCACCAGATATAGACTCTCACCGGAGGGATGTCAACAAAGTCTTCGACCTCTTACGGGCAAACTCCCTCTATGCCAAGCTGGAGAAATGTGTGTTTGAGCAGGAGTCCTTACCTTTTCTGGGCTATATCATCTCTGCCCAGGGATTGGCTATGGATCCTGCCAAACTACAGGCTGTAATGGACTGGCAAGAACCCCATTCTCTTAAAGCGGTGCAGCGCTTTATGGGGTTCATTAATTATTATCGCCAGTTCATTCCCCATTTCTCGACTTTGGTAGCTCCCTTGGTAGCCCTCACCAAGAAGGGAGCAAATCCCAAGTTGTGGTCTGAGGAGGTCTCCAAGGCGTTCTCTTCCATCAAGTCGCATTTTGCCAGTGCTTCCATATTACATTGCCCTGATGTTGATAAACCGTTTGTTTTAGAGGTGGACGCCTCTTCTGTTGGTGCTGGAGCAGTCCTATATCAAAAGGATGCTCAAGGTCGGAAGCATCCCTGCTTCTTCTTTTCTAAGACCTTTACACCAGCAGAGAGGAATTATTCCATCGGGGACAGGGAGTTGCTGGCTATGAAATTGGCCTTCTCAGAGTGGAGACATCTTCTGGAGGGAGCTCGTTTTCCCTTCCAAGTCTTCACCGACCACAAGAACTTGGTATATTTGCAAACGGCTCAGCGGCTAAATTCTCGCCAGGCCAGATGGTCCCTATTCTTCTCTCGGTTCCATTTCACCCTCCATTTTCTCTCCGGTGAGAAGAATGTTCGGCCGATGCTCTCTCTCCTCCTTAGTGTCATCAGAGGAGGAGGATGAGGAGCCTCGGCTTATTGTCCCTGAAGAAAGCCTGAGAACTGTAGCCCCGGTTTCGCTAGAGTCTGTGCCTCCGGGCAAGACTTTTGTGCCCACTAATTTGCGACCGGAGGTACTCTCTTGGGCACACTCGTCCAGGGTGGGTGGACACTTTGGGGCAAAGAGGACAACTGAGCTATTGGCGAGGACATACTGGTGGCCACATATGGTCCGTGACGTCAGGGAGTATGTTCAGGCGTGTGTCTCCTGCGCCAGGAACAAGTCCCCTCGACAACGGCCAGCTGGGTTACTTTTTCCTTTGCCGGTGGCAGACAGGCCCTGGGAGATGGTCGGGATGGACTTTGTGGTGGGCTTACCCAAGTCTCAGGGTTGCACTATCATTTGGGTGATCACCGACCACTTCTCCAAAATGGTGCACTTAGTGCCGCTACCACGGTTACCTTCCGCACGGGCCTTGGCAGCATTATTTATTAGACACATCTTCCGTCTACACGGTATGCCAGACAAGATTGTCAGCGATCGAGGTCCCCAATTTGCGTCTCGGTTCTGGAGAGAGTTGTGTCATCTACTCTGCATTGAATTGAACCTCTCCTCTGCATATCATCCCGAGACGAATGGGTTGGTAGAGAGGGCCAACCAGACCTTGGTCACCTACTTGCGACATTTTGTCTCTGCCAGGCAGGATGACTGGGCTTCTCTGCTTCCGTGGGCGGGTTTGCGCTAAACAATGCTGTGGCTGACTCCACCGGACAGACCCCATTCCTCTTAAATTACGGCCAGCATCCGCGGGTACCGGTGCCCATGCCCGTTGCTTCCGCTGACTCCAGGGTGGCAGACTGGGCTGTGGAAGCACGGGACATATGGGACCGCACCCAGGATGCCATTCAGGCTTCCAAGGAAAGGATGAGGTCTTCTGCCGATGCTCATCGGCGTCCCGCTCCGACATTTTCTCCTGCGACCTAGTGTGGCTCTCCGCCCGAAACATCAGGCTACGGGTGGAATCCACTAAATTGGCACCCCGCTATTTGGGTTCCTTCAAGGTTCTCGAGCAGGTGAACCCTGTGGTTTACCGTTTGGCCCTTCCGCCTCGCCTTGGTATCTCCGACACCTTCCATGTATCCCTCCTAAAACCCGTGGTCATCTCCCGGTTGCCTGAGTCATCTGCTGGGACGTCGGGTTCGTCTTCGGATGACTACGAGGTGAATGCCATTGTTGGGTGCAAGGTGGTACGAGGCAAAACATTTTATTTGGTGGATTGGAGGGGTTATGGACCTGAGATAGGTCCTGGGAGCCTGCCGAGCATGTTCATGCTCCGCAGCTCATTGCTGCCTTTGAACGCAGCGAGGCCCAGAGAACGGGGGGCCATGTTAGGGTTTGAGTTCCCGCTGCTGCACAAGGGGAGTCTCGAAACCGTCCCGCTGCGGTCTCCCATTCATCTCCGGCAGCAGTGGAGCCTGCTCAGCAGAGACGTCGGTCCAGGCGTCTTGCCCACTCCTCTACTGTGCAGTGACTTGCTGCTGCCTTTCCTGGATCTGCTATTATAGCCAGTGCTGGAGCAGCCGTCTTTGAGACAAAGTCCTGCGTTTTCCCATCTGAGCATGCCCAGAGTGAGATCTCTCATTGGAGATCAGGGGTCACATGTTCAGGTGCTGCAGCGGCTCCTATTGGTCCGCCAGGAAGGTCATGTAGCTACGTGTGTTTGTAACAGCTTCTCATTGGTCTTTGTTCCTGGAAGGTCCTGTAGCTGTTGCTATAAAAGGGTAGCATGACTGGGCCGCCATGCGCTAATATCAACCATTGTATGCTATGCGCCAGTGTGATCATGCGTATGTGTGGTTAGGGACCCGGCTGAAATAAGCCACTAGAATACCGACTTAATCGGTGAGGAGTTTGGTATGGTAGCTGGCCAGGGTCGGTGTCCTAGATGCCCTAGATTACCGGCGTAACCGGTGAGGAGTTTTGATTGCCGTATTCAGGGTCTGGCGTTCAGAGCCATAGATTGCGGGTGACTCCCGCGAGGACATTAGCACATGATCACGCGTTATGTACGCTTAGCACTTAACTGTGTACCTGAGAGCCTGACAGGACACAGCACTTTTCCTCAGCGGCCCTGTGACGTAACAGGGTTTGCTTTCGACGCTAGACAGCGCCCTAGCGTTTTACTTTGCGGCTCACTGAAGCTAAGTGAGTTCGCACCTATCGCCATATAGCGCTGTGGCATTTCCGTTAGCGGCTCTGGGTATTAACAGAGTTCGCACTTACTGCCACAACGCGCTACGGCGTTTATTTTAGCGACTCTGCGGGATAACAGAGTTCGCTACTTTCGCCATTTTACTAGCAGCAGGTTCCGCCTGCACGGTGGACCCCGGGCTGCGAACGCACCTCTCTACCTCATATATTTGGTGCGTTCCGCAGACCCTAACACTAGCTTTAACATTGATGTGTATATGGCTCAATAATAATCTGTGGATCAACATACTGTCCGAGTGAAAGACAGACAGCATTAGATCATGTCACATGGATGTGTAAATTTAGCCTTAGGTTGCTGGACACCTCCTGCTCTTTAAATTTTACTTAGCACACAGTGACTTCTGTCCTCTTTGTTTTGCATACATTGCAGTCACTGTAGCTTGCATCTTCAAGCTTCAATGTCAGCACTGGCTCTCCTGGAGATCGTATGAGATTGTCACACTATCCCTGCAGCCAGTCAGTGGACGCTTCACTCTCCCCACCCTTGGACAAATCTCATACATTTGGAGGAAGTGCGAGCTGCTACTCTCCCACTTACTCCATATGTATGTGATACGCCTGAAAATGGGGAAAGTGAAGCAGTGGTTGATTGGCCACTGACATCATGTGACATAACAGTGTAACCTGATCCCCGGGAATTAACACTGGCACCGGAGGTGAGTATCAGTGTTGTTATTTTATAAGGGGAAAATATAGGGATATAGAATGGGTTGTCTAGGTAGTGGACAATGTCTTTAAGTGTCCACATGTAGACACAAAATGCTTATAAAGACATCCCCTGACAAAAATGCAAATTAATGTATTTTTTTTAAAGCTGCATACCTTCTGCCACACATCATGATATCTGTTGGGTCAAGAGTAAAGGTACTGCCACACTAAACAATCCCGCTAGCGATAACGATAATGACGCATACTAATGCGATCGCTAGCGGGATTGTTTATATATCGCTGAGTGCGGCTTAACTTAGTGATATCGTTAAGGACGCTATCGCGGTTAGCGATCTCCTTAACGACTTTAGCGGTACAAAAGTACCGCTAAATCGCTAAGAAAAGGTGCCACACTCAGCGATAATACTTACCCAGCGGGAGCGCCGACGATAAAATAGGGTCCGGAACGATTCCAGCTGACAGATGCCGCACACAACAACATCGCTAACGGGATCGCTAAATAGTGACTTTTTTTAGCGATCCCGTTAGCGATGTTGTTTAGTGTGGCATACCCTTAAGGCAAAAAAGAACAGAAAGATAGATCGATAGAGAGATAGATATGGGATAGATAGATAGATAGATAGAATAGATAGATAGATAGATAGATAGATAGATAGATAGATAGATAGATGATAGATAGATAGATAATACAGTATATGATAGATAGATAATTTAGGTTGATAAGTAGATAAATAGATAGATAATAGATAATAGACAGATAGATAAGTAGATCATTTAGGTAGATTAATAGATTAGGTTTTCATTGATTTGTGTTTGCTGTGTTTATGAATTATTGTTTTATAAAACAGAAGATAAATGAATGTGTAAAGTTAAAGTATATCTTCCATTCTTCTAGAGTAGCAGCTATTTTGCAGGTGAAATTATAAGTCATGGGAGCACAGCTTATTGATTCACGAGGAACTAGCATTACCGCTACTTATCACTGACACAAGTTGCAAATTAATTACAGGCTGATTCGAGGATCATCACGGCATACTAATAACGAGTGAAATGTACTTATGCATCGAAATGATCAAAACTAGTACTATTACTTGTAAATAGTAAAACAGATCGGATAAGATACTAAGAACCCTTGATTTGTTTTTTTCTTATTATGATTTTCTTGACTAGAAATATCTCACATAACTAATGTTAGATAACCAGCTTAGAAACAAAACAGAACATGACTTACTGATACTGTCAGGAGATATTTGTGATACATGTGTCTATGTGTGACCACCCGGTTGTTGAGATATGAATTTTGGCTTGTAGTTTACAATATGGTTGGCACTTGCGACTTGTGGAGTGGGCACTCTATAGTAGGGATAATCCCATGCAATTTGAAGAGAAGAAATTAAGGCAGTCCATGACTGTAGATTAGCTGAAAAACTTTATTAAGTTATCAGTAAGTATATATAGATCCAAAGTGTAAATAGGTCAATGTTTCGGTCCACAAAGGGCCTTGGTCACGGCCTATGAAATATATATCTATAGGTATAAGATACTATACAAAAATTTATTTACATAAATATTAACAGATGGCAGTTACGGGTCTCATCTACCCTGTATTTAGACATGGCATATGTTACCTGTGGTACATCAGCACTCCCTCTTTATAATATGAAATTCTTCATTATTGGACAACTTCTTTATTTTACTTGAACACTCATATTTTCATCTCCACTTGTAGTAGCCCATGGCAGCTCATATATTCTCTATATGGGGATCTGATTTTTTTACATTTATTTCTATATAATATCTGTATAGTCCATTATGCTACCATTTCTCCATTATTTTCCTACTATCTTATTAACTTGCATTCTACATTATTTTACAGTTCGCCAGTTTTTATTGTTACTATACGGGGGCTACCATGCTTTCTCTTATACATTATCGTATATAGGACATCGTATGATTAGTTCCTTCTTCAACTCCAATGTATTGGATTCATTTTTTTCCTCTCAAGCATTTTTTATACTGTGTGTTTTTATGCATATCTATATATTCACGAGCACTTTGTTATATTTGTCTTATGCATATTAGTTTGCTGAAGGTTTGTTTAGTGTCCTGATAGTAGATTACATTTGTCTAATGCCAAAATTGGAGTTCTTAAAGAGAACTTGCCCATTACAATACACTAATCAGTAGATATGAGGTTAACCTGCAGCTTAATAGTGTTCTGACACTGTGTGACGACGGCACTGAAAGCCCCGCTGCCGGGAGGAAATGTACTTAATTCCTCTGGCAGAATTCGACTTCCAGTCATAGTGGTGGCGATAGCACAGTTTCAGTCACTTCTCTGTGCATAGAGAAGTTCATCATTGGGGCTTGCTGTCAGTCAGTGTCGGGACACGGTTACAGCCATTACTCACTATACACTGAGCAGTGAATGAAACCTCTATGACTGAAAGTTGAATGCTGCCACAAGGAATAAAATTAATTTCCTCCCAGCAGTGGGTCTCTCACTGCCAAATGCCAGTACCTACACAGAATAATAAAGTGCTGGTGCAACTAAGGAGGTAGATGATTATAACAAAAAATCTGCCAAAGATCTAGTTGCTGCTTACCCATGTTATGTGTAATGTGGGTTCCACTCCATGCCCCGATTCACGTTTCGCTATTACTGCTTTTTCAAGGGGTTGTGCTCTAATATCCTCAGATTTTCTCTAACGTACTGTGACATATAGGTCTAGTGAACTATATCATCCATAATTATCCATAGCTAAGGACAGAAGATGATTTCCAATTTCATTTCTTTTCATACAATAAAAGTTACTCATGAAAAACTGATGGTAAAAACTGACACATTAACCAAATCCTGATGAAACTCGGATCCAAATTACTGATGATAATTGGACATTTTTTTGTGTATGATAAAAATCGCTGACATATCAATGTGGCCTAACAGCTATTATGCTGTATTTCAATAATCGAGTGGGCGAATCTCAACTATTAAAGAGTTTAGTCCGTTCTGGAATTTTTTTTTTTACATGGACACTCAGTTCATGTAAAACTCATCTAAACAGCCCAATTGAGTTACACTAGTCAGTGTGCTGTGTGATTTCAGGCATTAGATATTAACACCAGATCGATGTTTTCCTATAATCCATGAAAATCAAGTCACGCTGACTGCCTATTAAGAAGTAAAGCTTTTAATGTTGCTTTGTCTGTAAGGTTTTACTCTTTGTAGGTAATAAACTGGATTTTGCTGCATTTAATTAAATCTGTAACTCACCAGATTGGAATTACTGTGACTGTTTCAAGGACGTATACCTGAATTTATGACACATGCTTTTCATTCACTGCCAGTAGGATGCGCCCTTGAACTTTATTAGCAGGATGGACTTACTAATTGGGTGATTGTCTGACAACAGATGTTGCCCAGTAGTGAGCAATACGCATTAACAGTATTGTTGTATTTCATGTAATTAATGTATCTAATTTAGTTAATTGATTTTTCAATGACAGGTTATGATTTTATTGTGCACATAAACTTAATTTTCTTTTCTTCTCTCATTTAAGAAAGACAGTTCTTACAAAGCTTGGTAAAAAGTATTATTAAAAATTCCGCTGCAGTTTAATCATTTAAAATGGATCATATTATTTGATTTTATTAACAACAAAATGATGCACATGCACGTCAGCACTGCTGTCACCTCCATCTCCACACACAGAAGATGCTGGAAATGTTACATAGCCAGCATTTGTGTCTAACAGCTGAACTCTGAACCTGCTGTTAACCATTTAGATTCTGCTGTCAATCTCTGACTGTGGCATTTAATTGGAGTGGATGCTTGGTCCATGCACCAGCTTCCAATGATCCCCAGGGAAACTATCACGAGTTATGGCCGTCATAGTATAAGCAACCAGACAATAAAGTAAAAAAAAAGTTTTTACAAAAAATTACAACAAATGTTATCATTCAAGATGAGTGTATCGACCTTCGAAGGATTGAGTTAGAGATCAGTTTCTTGAAAATCGCGGTTTCAGGCAAATTTGAACACTTTGAGAATTGATCCATATTCCTTAAAGGAAAATAAAACTTTCCCAACACCATTTTCCACACTGCTGAAGCATCAGAGAGTGAACTAATGTCTTTTTGCTTCCCCATAATACGCTGCAGCTATGATGTGGCATCTAGTGGATTATCATACCTTGTACAATATTGGTCAGTATCAGCGGTTCCCACTGATCTATAGATAGTATGGCAGAGTCACTCATTAAGCGTCTTTCTTTTGTTGTGCACGATCTCCCAGCATTTTCTAATCATGCAGAAGGTTAGGCCAGGATATCAGAGCTGTATCCTTACATCTCACACACTGAGAAACCTAAGATATGCTGGGGGCTTGTTCTTTTTCAGATTTGTTGCAGCCTGCTTATGATTGGAAAGTATCATACAGTTCAGGGAGAAGAAGTACACGCCTACTGTTTTTGTTAACGTCTTCTGCGTCCAGAAAATGCTCTCCGTTTAGGTTTTTCTTCATATTTGGGAATAAGACGAAGTCATAGGGGCTAGTTTGTGCGAATAAAAGTGGTGAGAAACCATTATCATGCCATTTTCGCAAAAAAAAACTGGGTGATTTTCAATGCTGTATGGATAGGTGCATTGCCATTAAGGAGTGGTCAGTCCTCTGATTGCCACAAATTAGGTTGCTTTTTTCTCACTGCCTCAAACAATCATTTCAGCACTTGCAGATAGTAATATTGGTTCACTGTGGTGCACTTAGGAACAAATTCAACATCAATGACTCTTTTGAAGGTGAAAAAACAAACCATCGTGGATAGTGTTGAGCGATACTGCTCGATATCTAAAAATATCGGATCGGAATGGTATCGCCGATATCACTAAATATCGTCGATATCCGATTCCGATACCGGAAGTCCCATGTAAGTCTATGGGAACAAAATATCGCAACTAAAAAAAAACATTCTTGCCTTGTTGGTTAATTGTACATGAAGGAAAACAACAAAGACTAATGTAGAATGTATTGGGGGAGGTTGAGGAGACAATAAAGGCATACATCTTTAACCCAATGCATTGGAATAGCATTAATATATTTTTTTTTGGAAATACGTTTGGATTGACTAACAAATTGACAATGTTGTTAACCTTTTTTCTATTTTGTCAATATGTATGTTTCACAACTTCCATGCTCTTCACCTTTTTAACTTTTGCCAGTGCCACACTTTCTCCTTCATAATCTTCAGCAGCATCATCTTTCTCATCAAATTATTCTTTATCTTCACCTTCTTAATCTTCTTCTTAAACTTCTTGCTATTCATGTTTTTTTTTTACATTACTCATATTGTTATTATTAAACTAATTAATCTTCTTCATATTCAAATTCTTCATCTTCTTCCTCTTCATCTTCTTCATCATATTCTTATTTGTGACAGAGATTCTGTACTTGTAATCTGTAAAAGTATGAATTGTTCATCCTTCCTTCTTGCTGTCACAAAAGATTTATATTACAACAGTATTTGTCCGTGTTCAGTTTAGCCTGCAGCAGCAGCAGCAGGCATTTTCCAGGGGCACCACGAGGAGGAACGGACTCACCCCCATACACTGCTTAGTCTTCTTCTGCTTAGAATTTAGAGCATATATTTTGCTCTTCATTTTGGTCTTATACTTCATGTTCTTCTGCTTTTTGATCTTTTGCTTATTGTTCTTCTGTCTCTTGTTCTGTATCTTGTAGTTTGTCTTAACCTTCTTTGTCCTGTTGGTGATCTTCTTCTGGGTAATCTTTTATTTTTTCTTTGTGATGGTGTTCAGGCTGGATGGCTTCATGCTCGTCGTCCTTGTTGTCGTCATCTTCTTCTGGGTGGTCTTTAAGGTCGTCTAATTTCCGAGAAACAGCTGACGTTACTGGAACCCTGACGGGTATCAGATGGAGCAAGAGACAATGGAAGTAACGAGGACCAGCTGACTGTGCTGGACCCCGGACAGGTAGCAGAAGGAAAAGAGGCAATGTCACAACCGAGTACCAGCTGACGTTACTGTGACACGGTTACTAAGCAGGAGGTACCTGTGCTCCAAAGCACTACCAAGGACCAGCAGACGTTGCTGGAACTCGGATACGGAGATGGAGGCACCTAGGCCAAAGGCACTGGGGAGAACCACTTGACGGTACTGGACCCCGGACGGGTAGCAGAAGGAAAAGAGGCAATGTCACAACCGAGTACCAGCTGACGTTACTGTGACACGGTTACTAAGCAGGAGGTACCTGTGCTCCAAAGCACTACCAAGGACCAGCAGACGTTGCTGGAACTCGGATACGGAGATGGAGGCACCTAGGCCAAAGGCACTGGGGAGAACCACTTTGACGGTACTGGACCCCGGACGGGTAGAAGAAGGAAAAGAGGCAATGTCACAACGGTACCAGCTAGTTACGTGACACGGTTACCTAAGTGGAGGTACCTGTGCTCAAGCATACCAAGACCAGCAACGTTTGGAACTGGATACGGAGATGGAGGCACCTAGGCCAAAGGCACTGGGGAGAACCACTTGACGGTACTGGACCCCGGATGGGTAGAAGAACGCACCCATGAAAATGTAAGTTGACAGGACGCAAGCCGTCCGCAGTTACCGAATCACACAGTCCTACAGTGGGTGCTTATCCTATTGTCACAATGGAAACCGCCTTTATTTACATATCCCACAGCACACATAGGAATCACCTAAACTGCAGGCACCATAGAGTCGGCTAACCCGAATGCAACACGACAGCACAACTTATTGGAGGATAATTGACGTTCACACTGCCAGGAAACAGCTGTCGTGCTGTAACCAGGCTGGCCAGGAGTCAGTACCCCTGCCAATTACTTACGAGCAACAAATGGCGGTGTTGTAGCCCAGGGAGTAGAGTTCAGGTGGTAGAAAGATGAACATAACAGGAGACATGGAAAACGTTGCCAAACAGTTATTTAATCTGAAAACGGACAGGCAAATTCAGGTGAGATCCATGCCTTGTTCATTTTCAGAAAAGTAAGCGGTCTACATTCTCTGAGGATAGTCACATGCGACGGTCTGTTACTACACCACCTGCAGCACTAAAGACGCGCTCAGATAATACACTGGCAGCAGGGCAAGCCAGCACCTCCAATGCATACTGGCTAAGCTCTGGCCATGTATCCAACTTAGAGACCCAAAATTTGAAAGGGGAAGAGGCATCTGGGAGTACACTTAGAGGGAAAGCCAAGTAGTCTGTCACCATCTTACGGAAACGTTTCTTCCTGGTGACTGGAGCCGTCTCGGATGGTGTAGACCTTTGCTGGCGCTGTCACAAAACTTTGCCACATTTGTAACATACAGTTCTTGCCCTGTGCAGAGGCGCTGCTTCTGCTCCCTCTTGTTGTAGAGGTGTCTACACTGCCTCGACGCACAGAGCTGCTTTGTAAAGCAGTAGCAGCAGCAGCAGCTCTCTCGGCTGGAATGTACAACAGTATGGATTGCACCAGTGTGTCTTGGTACTCCTGCATTTTACGGTCCCGGTTCACCGGTGTGATGAGGGTTTGTAAGTTGTCCCGTAGCGAGGGTCTAGGAGGGTGTACACCCAATAATCTGACGTGCTGAGAATGTGGGCGATGCGGCGGTGTTTTCTCAGGCACTGAAGCATGAAATCAACCATGTGCTGCAGACTCCCAACTGGCCAACAAAGGCTGTCCTCTGGAAGAGGCGTCATCTCTGCCTCCTCTGCATCACCCCACCCTCGCTCTACATACTGACTAGAGCGTTGTGTACCTCCCTCTGTAGGGACTTCTTCCTCCTCCATTGACTCCTCCTCCTCCTCATCCTCCTCACAAAGTGAGCCCTGCCCAGCCCTTTGTGAGGAACCACGTTGCGCTGACTGTCCTGAAGGTAATTGAATTTGTGACTCCTCATCCTCCACCTCTTCCAAAACCTCTTCCTTTAGTGCTTTCAGTGATTTCTGAAGCAGGCAGATAAGGGGGACAGTCATGCTGACTAGTGCATCATCTGCACTCGCCATCCGCGTTGAGACATCAAACGCACGCAAAACGTCGCAGATGTCCTTCATAGGGCCCACTCAGTAGTGGTGAAGTGTGAACGGCGCAAATTGCGAGTTGATTGCGCCTGTTGCAGCTGATACTCCATTACTGCTGGCTGCTGCTCACACAACCGCTCCACCATATGTAACGTGGAATTCCACCTGGTGGGTACGTCACATATGATGCGATGTTCAGGAAGGCGAAATCTGACTTGCAGAGCTGCAATGCGCGATCTGGCCATGCTGGAACGTCGCAAGTGAGCGCACTCTAGGCGGACCTTGTGCAGCAGTGCATCAAGATCCGGATAGTCCCTCAAAAAACTCTGCACGACCAAGTTGAGCACATGTGCCAGACATGGTATGTGAGTGAGGTTGCCAAGGCGCAGAGCTGCCACCAGATTTCGGCCATTGTCACACACTACCAAGCCTGGCTGGAGATTAGCTGACAAAAACCACACGTCGCTCTCCTGCTTGATGGTATCCCAGAGCTCCTGCGCTGTGTGGCTTCGATTACCCATGGGAATTAATTTCAGGACGGCCTGTTGATGTTTGGCCACGGCTGTGCTCATATCGGTCGCAACAGGTAAGCGTTCACGGGTCCATGTGGAGGTATACCGTGATGGCTCGTGCAGCGATGATTCTGAGGAACTGGAGTAGGAGGAGGAATCAATGTGCACAGACTGGATTCCTGCAATCCTTGGAGTTGGCAGAACACGTACAGCGCCACTGGCAAGATCTGTACCCGGCTCCACAACATTGACCCAATGGGCAGTGAGGGAAAGGTATCGTCCCTGGCCATGGGTACTGGTCCACACATCGGTGGTCAGGTGGACCCTGCTACTGACGGCGTTTAGTAGCGCATGTTTAATGTTTCCCTCGACATGTTTTTGCAGAGCAGGGACAGCTTGCCTGCTGAAATAAAATCGGCTTGGCACATTATATTGTGGGACTGCCAATGCCATAAAGTTCCTGAAACTGTCAGTCTCCACCAGCCTGAATGACAGCATTTCAAGGGACAGGAGTTTTGCAAGGCCAGCATTCAGAGCCTGTGCTCGTGGATGGTTTGCCGAGTATGGCCGTCTTTTATCCCATGCCTGTGTTACTGATGGCTGTTTTTTGTTCTGGGAGTGTGATGATGACTGTGAACTTGCTGCAGTGGGTGGAATAACAGTTTGTCTATGGACAACAGTGACCGAGGTTCTTCCATGGAGATCCTGTGAGGAAGCCGAAACAGGTGTGTGAGAGCTGGAGGTAGAGGCTCGAACATGACCTAAAGATGTAGGTGCTGCTGTAGGTTGGCCTACATCTCCAGTGTGTCTTTGGAACTCAGCTACGTGCTTTGTCCGTACATGTTTCCACATATTTGTGGTATTCAGGTTCCTGATATTTTTACCTCTTTTAACTTTTTGCTTACACAGCTTGCATTGAACATAGCAAATATCATGTACAAGTCTGTCAAAAAAGGACCACGCAGTGCAAGTCATGGGAGCGCCAATTTTGACAGTTCTAAGAGAACTGCTCCCAACAGGTGCCAAACTGGAGGCTACAGGCAAGCGAGTCTGCAGCCTACCTCTCCCTCCTCTTTGTACCGTTGGGACAATCCCTTCCTCAGAGCTGCTCCCACCACCTTCCTGTTGCTCACGCCATGTTGGGTCTCGGACTTCATCATCTCCACTACCCTCTTCCAACACCTGCTGCTGTTGGATGGTCTGGGCAGCACCATGCTCCACAAAACCTGGCACCTGAGTCTCATCATCATCATAAGATGCGTTCTGCGGTGTGCTGTCCATCGGCACTGGCTCACCCGCCTCTTCAGATTGAGAGAGACACAGCTGTTGCGCATCACTGCATACTCCCTCTTCTTCAAATTGCAGAATGCTGCTTGCCTGTGCCCGTGTTTGCGAGCCAACAAATTCTGAGAACAGAAGCAGAGACTCAGCTGGCTCCTGTACAGAACTCTCTGACTGCCTGGGCAATTTGACAGGCGGTGAACAGACAGATGGTTGCTCAACAGTGTTGTGTTCCTGAGAGGAGGTGGAAGGAATTGAAGTCGATGCATTGGCTGCCATCCAACCAACAACGGCTTCAATTTGTTCTTCCAGCAGCAGGGGGGCACGCCGAGCTCCTACCAAAGTGCGCATAAAGGAACGCTCACGGGGAAAACTGGTGGATGCTGTGTCACTGAGGGCGGCAGCAGACACAGAATCCCCACGTCCTCTCCCTGCTGAAACTCCACGGCCACGACCACGTGCCTTACTCACTGACTTCTTCATCTTGGTAGATTGATAAAGAAAGTCAGAAAAGTTATAAGGCCTAAGTGTGGTTATTACGCAGAGACTGAAGTGAACACTGAAACACAACTGTTCACAATCTGTGAAAGGCTACTCCTTTGTCTACTTCTATAGTGTTTGCAACCAATGTATTGGATACGGATGGAAGCGCGTCACACTAATAGTTAAATTGCATGGACCTGCAAGAAAATTTACATGAAGGGAAAAAAAAAAAGTCTGTGGTGAATGTGCAGATCCCTAAGACAGCTTTGCATGCAGCCTGAGCGTCACCTCACTCTCACACACACACCTTCAGAGCGAAAAAACAAAACGCAGGAAAAAGGAAAGTTTCCAGGGGTTTTGGTGCTAGCTCCCTACAGCACATCAAAAAATCCAATCTCTAACGCCCCCTCGGGTCGCACAGCAGCGTTCTGCCCCCTTACTGAATTCACAGCACAGTGACGCTAAAAAAGGCGGCGGCGCCTTTTATAGTGCATTTTTGACATAATTTACATCCAATCACAGCATGCCCTTATTAACATGACCCCACGTACAGATGTGCCCCCCCCCCCCCCTTCTTAGGATTTTTCATTGGCTGACAAAACACATTGCCTCGCAAAGAAAATTTGGGAAATTCCCATTCCGGGATTCGAAAGACAAAATATCGAACGAAGTATCGAAAAACCGATAGACTAATATCGGCCGATACCCGAAAATTTCATATGATCGCTCAAAAAACTAATCGTGGGCTTCAAATTGATTCATTGCCCTGATTTTTCTGGGTGGGCGTGAACTGCATTCCATTGGGTTTATTGCTTTTTTGTTTTGGATATAGACTTAAACCAGAATTTTTCCCCCCTGAAAACTTTGGACAAAAAAATTAAAAGGGCCCCCCTTACTTCCCAATATTCCCTGAACTTCTTCTAATCCCAAGAATGAAAAAAAAACTAAAGGGAAAACATTTTCAGGTCATAGAAAAGGGTTTAAAAAAAATAGCTGGAGGCATTAACATCGTTTGTTTAAGTTTCGAATAGTGGGAAAAAAAAGTTGGGACAATGAAAATCATCTAATGCATATTTTTTTAAGAGGGTTACTGTTTTTAAAAATGTTATCTTGAATAAAAAAAATTTTAAAAAAGAATTCTCTTTTTTTTTCAGTACCCCTTTTAGAGGGTCAAAAACACAAAAATTTCACTAATTTTCATGCTAAAAGATAATTGTAAAAGAGAGAAAGTTGTTAAAATTGAAAATGCACGGAAATGAAACTTTTCAGCATTTAGAATAGGTATGC
>JARQOD010000005.1:511962113-511991991 GCA_033576555.1 Oophaga sylvatica
AAATGCTGTCAGCATTGAGAGCAGAAGGGTCTTGTCTCTCCACTATAGCACCATTGCACTTTAGCTCAAGTCAGTCCCCTGATGAATCTACTTAGAAGAAACGCGTCGGGACATCCTCATAGGGAAAGTGCAGGGCGAACTACTGTGTAGGGCTAGTTGTGGACTGCCCTTGTTAGGGCGGGAGCTTGGGGAATAGTCTTTTGATAGCCCCTTAGGGAATGACAGGGGATTGTCTTCCCACTGACGCACCAGGGACCCTCTGAATGCTACATGGTTCCTGTAAAGGCTCCCGTTCCTTCGACACATCAATGGTGAGATCGTTCCTTATTATTTTTTTCTCACCTCATGTGTCTATTCTGTTATCATTTATCACATTATGCGTTATGTATGTGTTGTCTGGTGTTAGCCGTTGAATCTTTGGAGGGTTATACTTTGTTGGTTCCCCCATGTGGTTGCACCTTGACATACGGTTGTCACTTTACTATCAATAGTGGCAATTTCTTTATCCTGAAATAGTTGTCTGTCTCAGTACCTATTATAGGGCATATGTATTGCCCACTGATTTGACAGCTTCTTTTTTACTGGGTGACACACCTTATAATTGTTTTAACGAGTACTATTAAAAGTTATATTTTATATATTCACTATTGCTTTCTTCTCTAACTAATTTGGTGAATTTTGTCTGTTATTTTCTCCAGCCGACACTGGACTTTGCTTTTTCTCTAATACTTTTGAAAGGGCTCAATTTTAGTATAGAGAATAGATGTAACTCTCCTGTGAGTGTAGGGTGTAGAGTGATCAATGTTGCTGGATACTTGTTTTCGATCATAGATTATTGTTACACTTAATTTGCTATATTGACACTAAAGTAAAGCCTACAATCTCTTATAATGGTTGTCAATATCTGAATGGTGGATGTCCAGTTAGGTAATCAATATATGAATGGCGGTTGTCCAGCACCCAGAATCCCCAACGATAGGCTGTTAATGGATCACATTAACGTGAACAGGATCTGAGCTGCAGTACCTGATAATGGCTACTTTATACCGGATGGCACTTTCATCTTCCAGCTCAGCACACTATGTTCTTCCAGTGGCTGCAGGACTTAATATCAACCAATCGGTATCATTGCTGGGTTTTGGACAGCAACCTATATCATATTGATGACATATAGGGATTAGCAAGCACTAAAGTACTCGGTTGCTTGTTACTTGAACCAAGCACTTCCTAATGCACGGATGCTCATTTCGAGTAACGAGTATAATGGGAATCAATGGGAAATCCGAGCATTTTTCCAGAAGACCCTACAAAGAAGTCTGTGGAGCAGTGAAAATTTTGAAATGGATTGAAAAAGTTCTGAATAGAAGAACAGTATGGGGAAGTTCCCTAGAAGCATCTCTGACTCCAAAATTGCTGCTGAGAACAATGGTGTCCCACGATTACTCCACTTTAAGGACTGACAATAAAACATTCAAAATCGATGAGAAACTGGAGTTTACAGGAAAAAAAAAGTTAAGAAACATTCTTTCCTGTATAATGACTTGTATATAAGGCAAAATTTAAAAAGGATAAAAAAAATAAAAATTTAAGTAAATGGAAATTGAAACTTTATTAAAAATTGGAAATTTCAGTGTAATTTATGAAGTAAGCAAGAAGTGCCAAAAATTTGATGGAAGAGGGTTTCAGATACACCCTGTATTAGACATAATGGAGGACCTCATACTCATTCTATTCAAATTATCCTAGAATCATAAAGTCTATGCATAAAGTGCAAAGCCTACCAAAAATTACAAGCAGGGTTATCCATACACCATTTATTGTATCAACTGTAGTGCCTCATTCAAATATTGTGAACAATATTGTGTAGTTGTGGTGCTCCTACACTCATAGAACTGCACACAATGCAAAGCCTGGCAGAAATTACAAGCAGGGTCACCCACAGGGCCAGCTCCAGGTTTCATTAGACATAGTCCTCCATACAGTATTATGGGTACCACATGGTCCTCCATACAGAATAATTGACCCAATATATTGCTCCATTATCACAAGTATGTCACTTCCTCCTGGGCTTGCTTGGATTAGAAGATCACTATGTATTGTGAATTGCAGATCTTCCATTTAGCATGTGTGTTTGTATCACACATTAAATGGATTGGTTTCCTTTGGTGCTGAAGAGGTAAACAACCCTTTCTATGCTGGTCAGAAACTTGCAGCTCCATTTCAGCTGCTTCTGATCTGGTCATTACCTCTCCCTATAAAACCTGGCCAGACTTTCTCTGTCTTTCCAGTGAACGCTATGTTTCCTAGCTCCTTGGAGACACTGTTCTGAATAAGAGTTTTTTGTTGATACTGGAGATTTGTCTTCCTGTGCTGAGTGCTAAAGCTAATTGGTTGGAGTTGAGTTGTTGTAGTAGTGGTCTGTAGTTAGTTGTAGTGCGTGTGTGTTTATTTCCTGGTCCCTATTCCCATTTGGTTGATACATTCCTATCCTTCCCTATAAACATATTTACCTTTGTTGAGTGTTTATATGTTTGTTGCTTTTTTATGTCTTGTCTTTGTGTCTTGTTTGTCTTATATTTCTGCTTCAGGCCTCATGGGGTGGGGGAAGGGACAGATCAGGAGATAACAGGAGCACAGTAAGGTCGGAGACTCAGGCCTCTGTACCTTCAAGAGTACCTCTGGGAAACAGATAGTAAGGGTCCCAGTTCCAGGGACAGTTTGATGCCCCCCTTCCTTACCAAATCCATTTAGTATAATGGGCCCCATAAATTGCTCCATACAGTACAATGAGCCGCATATAGTGCGTCACACAGTATAATGAGTCCTACATATTGCTCCATGCAGAATAATGGGCCTCATATAGCGCTCCCTACAGAATAATTGACCTCTTATAATGCTCCATAAAGAATAATGGACCCCATATATTTCTCCATACAGAATATTGGGCCTCATATAATGCTCCATTCAGAATGGGCCCATATAATGCCCCATACAGAATGGGCCCCATATAATGCTCCCTACTAAATGCACCCCATATAAACTATGTTCCAAATTATTATGCAAATTGGTTTTAAGTGTCCTAGCGTTTTTTGTTTTTTTTGTAAATGAAACCCATTGATGGCATTGTGTCTCAGGGTTCTTTGGATCACTGAAATCAATCTCAGATACCTGTGATAATTAGTTTGCCATGTGAGCCCAATAAAAGAAAAACTGGATGTTCCACACTATTAAGCAGGCCAGAGTTTTCAAGTAAAATGGGAAAGAAAAAGGATCTCTCTGCTGCTGAAAAGCATCAAATAGTGCAATGCCTTGGTCAAGGGATGAAAACGTTACATATTTCCGAAAACTTAAGCGTGATCATCGTAATATTAAGAGATTTGTGGCTGATTCTGAGCACAGATGTGTTCGTGCTGATAAAAGCAGAATGAGGAAGGTTTCTGCCAGGTAAGTTCATCGGATTAAGAGAGCAGCTGCTAAAAAGCCATTACAAACAAGCAAACAGATATTTGAAGCTGCTGGTGCCTCTGAAGTCCCTCGAACCACAAGGTGTAGGATCCTTCAAAGGCTTGCTGTGGTGCATAAGCCTATGCCACCCCTAAACAGTGCTCACAAGCAGAAACGGTTGCAGTGGGCCCAGACATACATGAAGACTAATTTTCAAACAGTCTTGTTTACTGATGAGTGTTGAGCAACCCTGGATGGTCCAGATGGATGGAGTAGTGGATGGTTGGTGGATGGCCACCATGTCCCAACAAGGCTGCGACGTAATCAAGGAGGTGGAGGAGTCATGTTTTGGGCCGGAATCATAGGGAAACAGCTGGTAGGGCCCTTTAAGGTTCCTGAAGGTGTGAAAATGACGTCTGCAAAGTATGTACAGTTTCTGACCGACAAGTTTCTTCCATGGTATAAAAAGCAGAAACGTGCCTTCAGGAGCAAAATCATCTTCATGCATGACAATGCACCATCTCATGCTGAAAAGAATACCTCTGAGTCATTGGCTGCTATGGGCATAAAAGGAGATAAACTCATGGTGTGGCCACCATCTTCCCTGACCTCAACCCTATAGAGAACCTTTGAAGTAGCATCAAGCAAAATATCTATGAGGGTGGGAGGCAGTTCACTTCAAAACAGCAGCTCTGGGAGGCTTCATGCAAAGAAATACAAGAAGAAACTCTCCAAAAACTCACAAGTTCAATGGATGAAAGAATTGTGAAGGTGATATCAAAGAAGGGTTCCTATGTTAACATGTAGCTTGGCCTGTTAGGATGTTTTGGAGTTAAGTAGCTTTTTTTTTAGTGAATGTGACCTCCTAATGCTGCAAATTCCACAAATGAGCATTTTCAGTTTTTAAAACAGATCAAATGTTCAGAAATTCTACTGTGCCTAATAATTTGGAACAGTGCATTTTGAGTTTTTTTCCATTTTGGAGATTATACTGTTATGATTGGGAGGTTTCTTCAATAAAATTCGATGTATACTCTAACGGGTGATGACTTTTATTAGACTGACTGTCATTTGCACCGACCACTTAGGAAAATCAGAGAAAAATATCATTTGCATAATAATTTGGAACATAGTGTAATGCTTTATACAGAATGGGCCCCAATGCCGCATATAATGCTCCATACAGAATCGTCCACAAATAATGCTTCATACAGAATGGGCTCCATATAATGCTGCATATAAAATAAGTCCCCAAATAATGCTCTATACAGAATGGACCGCATATAGCGTTCCATACAAAATGGGCCCCATATAATGCTCTATACAGAATAGGCCCCATATAATGCTCCATACAGTATATAATGGGCCCCATATAATGCTACATTCAGAACAGGCCCCATATAATTCTCCATACAGAATTGGGCCCATATAATGTTTCATACAAAATGGGCCCCAATGCTCCACATAATGATCCATACAGAATGGGCCCCATATAATACTCCATACAGAATGGGCCCCATACAATGCTACAGAGAATGGGCTCCATATAATACTTCATTCAGAATGGGCCCCTTATAATGCTCCATAGAGAATGAGCCCCATATACTGCGCCATACAGAATGGGCCCCATATAATGCTCAATGCAGAATATAACAGGCCCCACATATTGTTCAACTCAGTATATAATGGGCCCTATATATTACTCCATACTGAATGAGCACCATACATTGCTCCATACATAAAAAATAAATAATCAAATACTCACCTCTCCTCGTTCCTTGTTGACTGGAGCTCTGGTCTCCTCAGCGCTTCTGGCACTGCTCAGTGCAGAGGGTGCACTGTAGTGGAATCATCAAGCCCTGTGCCCTGAGATGTCACAAGATGAAGAAGCGACTGGACCTGCGGAGGAACAGGGATTGGTAAACATTTCAAATAATTTAAAGTATGATGGGGGGCCCAGTGTCAGTGCCCGAGCTGGCACTGGGCTCCCCGACTCACATGTCCTATAGTGTGCCAGTGTCCCTGACAATGAGTGGGCTCCCCTGCTTGCTCAGGATCCCAGCACTTGCCCGGCTGCGCCAGATGCTGACACCGGCCCTGGTCGTCCATACCCCCTTGAAGGCAATAATTGTAGTACCTCATTCAAATATTGTGAACAAAGTGTTGTTGTCACACACTTACACTCATAAAAGCTCTGTACACAGTGCAAAGCCATAAAAAAAATCTAAAAAGGGTCATCCATCCTTGAAGGCACCAACCACCAACAGGAGTGTCTTATAAAAAAAATAAGAATGTGTCATTGTGTTACTTCTACATTCATAAAAGCTCTGTACACAGTGCAAAGCCAGAAAAAATTCTAAGTAGTGTCATTAATAAACCCTTAAAGTCAGTCTTATGTGCCAAAATCTCTACAGCCAACACTTCTCTGTCTCCACCATGATAATGACTCTCCATCGCCTCCTCCTTCCTTTTTCACTACTCATTCCCCTCCTCAGCCCAACCATGTAGGAGAGATGGCAAAACGCTTGTGTGGACACTAGCCTCTGTTAAACTAGTGTCCAGCTCCTGTTCATCCTCCTCATCAGCCTCCACCTCCTCATCGTTACCCAATATGCACTGAGCAGATGAGATGAGACTGATCTGGGTAATATCTCCCTGTCTCATGTATTCCTCCATCTCCAAATGGTCCGCATGCAAAGCTTCATGTTTAATTGTCAGCAGCGACATCTGTAGCAGGCCAAGCGGTCTCTAAAAATTTTAAACCACGTAATTTTACACAAAGCACGTTTAACTGTATGGATGATAATACAGTTAATATTTTCACCCCTCAAAAAAATGTGATCACCTGCAGCAGTTATATATTTAGCAACAAACTGCAAAGCCCTAAACCCTGCCTAAAGACTGTATTCAGACACTCTCCTTGCTCCTGCAACTCTCACTCCCTAGGCTAAATGCAGATTGTATCTGATATAAACAGCAAAGCACAAAGTTAGCCCTTACAAGGACATTTAATATGATGATTCAGCTTCAGCATCGGTATAAACACTACATGACCCTAATTCATTAAACTGTGCACACACATGCCCTAATCCCTGCCTAGAGGCTATATTCAGCCGCTCTGTTTGCTACAGCAGCTGTCCCTAGGCTAAATGCAGAATGTATAGCATAGAAACAGAAAAAAGTAGAAAATTAGCCTTTAGAAAGACTTTTAGTATGATAGTTCAGCATCAACACCATTAGCACCACTAGAAGACTCTGATTAATGAAACTGTGCACACACAGGCATGGACAATTAGTCTCTTCCTCTAATCACAACTGTCCCTAAGCTGTGCAATGGCGTCAATGAGACGAGCGTGGTGGCACCAGTCCTTTTATAACCTCTGATGAGGTAATACGGCCAGCCATGCACAGTAATGCCACTACCAAGATGGTTATGGCATTACAGTGATTGGCAGACAATCCTCGCCTGTTTATTGGCTGTGTAATAGGTGCAGGGATTCGAACATTCAATCTAAGCACCAGCCAATACTAGACGAATGCCGAGTATATCCGAGCACCCAGATACTCAAGTGATATCCGAGTATCACCGAGTACGTTCTCTCATCAGTCACTAATGATCTACCTAGAGATAGGCCATCAATATCAAAGTCCTTAAAAGTCACATTAAAAATAAAACCATGGGAATGACTTGCTCTAAAATGTTGTATTTAAGAAATATGTTATGTCTAAAAATATTTGCTAACAATTGTGCCTTTTTAAAGGAAAGTGAATAACTTGCCATTACAATTCTTATGTAGAAATATTTACATCAGTAGTTTTGAGCGTTATAAAGCATTTTCACCACTGTGTTCAAATCAAATATTGCTTATAATTTTAGTAAAGCCCATGTGGGACTGCAAGTTATTTCCAAGACTATCGCTCTGACAGCAGACTTTTATGTTTCTATGGAAACTCTACATGCAGATAAATCCTCCATTATAGTACCATATGATGCGTGAAGGCATGCCAAAATTGATGAGATGTGTGATGTGCCTGAAACAAAGCAGACTAAACTGAACTTCTATGGCTGTACAGTCCTATCAACCTAAAATCAAGATGACTTAAGTGACAGGTCATTATTACAAAAATATTAAGGATGACATTGTCATTGAGTCATCAACATTCATAAGGAGCTAAATGAGAAGTTTAAAAGTATTTAGAGGTCAATTGATTAATCGATGTAGCAGCACTCAGATTATAACTCATTGGGTTACCGTGATTCACAAAAAATGGTTCACGAGAAATTCAGCTCTGCTACATCTATATTATTGATAGCGCTGGCAAGTTAGGTAATGGATTCCTTGTTCTTGAGCTCACATGTAAAGGTCAGTATTTTACTGTAACCAATTCATAAAATGTCATAGCCATATCTTTTTTTTTTTAAATAGGAGCTGTCACTTGGTCAAAGTAATTGAATTAAATACACTGTAAAAATCCCTTAGCTCCCCTGACTACACTGCTTTTTTCTGTTTTATGCCACATCACTCCATTGCAAAGATATTCACGTTTGTTGATTTTTGGAGCAAGAATTGACAACAGTCCTAAACAACATACATCCAATTCTGAGTAAAGCAGAACAAGGAATCCTGAAGTGATGAAAAGGTCCACCCATAGATCTGATTTCATCATCATCCTCTGTCTGGGATTACATGAAGAGACAGAAGAGTTTACACAAACCAACATCTAAAGAAGATCTGTGGTTTGTTGTCTAAGATGTTGGACCAACCTCCCTGCAAGTGCACTTATAAGAATTAAGGCTGTTTTGAAAGTGAAAAGGGGTCACACCAAATATAGTATTGATTTGACTTAGAGTTATTTTTTTGTTCCTTCACTTTGCATTTTCTTAACACTTCTATTTTTCAGTACATTTTTTTTAAACCTGCATAAAAGTTTTGCATTGTACTATATATAACCTATACAAGCAGTCAGAAAGGTGTCTTCTCACCCATCTCTTTGCAGTATTTCTTGGGGTCATGATGATGCTACCCTGTTAAGGACTGTAGCTCTGCCTCCTCAGATTGGCTGCTGTTTATACAGTAAATGAGTAGTGATGAACAAATCTGAAGAAATTAAATAGGACCAGGGGTGTATCGACACGTTTGCAGAAGTCGTGACCGGGCGAATGCGGGTGGGGGCCCTCCGATGCCACTAGAAACTTCAACGGGATGTGCACCCTCAGCGCACATCCACTTGAAGTCTATTGCAGTGTAGAGACCCATTTGGCCAATCAGAGGCCAGCAACTGACATTGATGTGCATGCAACTGGGGTGCATGGCAGGGATGTCATGTGTTCCAGTCACTTGCACACTAAAGTCAGCTGTCGGCCTCAGAAGATGACGCCGTGTGGTGGGGGTGCAGGGGGAAGGTGAGTCTAATGGTTCAATTTTTTCTATACATTAAAGAACAGCAGAAGAACGAGGAACATAAACCAGTAAGGGGCTCAGGATAAGAGATATATACCAGAATAAGGGTCATATTACCATGCTGCTATATATATATATATATATATATATATATATAATATATATACAGTACAGACCAAAAGTTTGGACACACCTTCTCATTCAAAGATTTTTCTGTATTTTCATGACTATGAAAATTGTAGAATCACACTGAAGGCATCAAAACTATGAATTAACACATGTAGAATTATACATTACACTTTGCAAAAAAGTGTGAAACAACTGAAAATATGTCTTATATTCTAGGTTCTTCAAAGTAGCCACCTTTCGCTTTGATTACTGCTTTGCAGGCAGAAAAGGTGAACGGATGAACTCTACATGCCTAGTTCCCACCGTGAAGCATGGAGGAGGTGATGTGATGGTGCGTGAGTGCTTTGCTGGTGACACTTTTGGGGATTTATTCAAAATTGAAGCGGTGAGCGGTCCAGCTCACACCAAACCATCTCGATTGGGTTCAGGTCTGGTGACTGTGGAGGCCAGGTCATCTGGCATACCACCCCAACACTCTTCTTCTTGGTCAAATAACCCTTACACAGCCTGGAGGTGTGTGTTTGGGGTCATTGTCCTGTTGAAAAATAAATTATGGTCCAACTAAATGCAAACAGGATGGAATAGCATGCTGCTGCAAGATGCTGTGGTAGCCATGCTGGTTCAGTATGCCTTCAATTTTGAATAAATCCCCAACAGTGTCACCAGCAAAGCACCCCCACATCTTTACACCACCTCCTCCATGCTTCACGGTGGGAACCAGGCATGTAGAATCCATCCGTTCACCTTTTCTGCATGCAAAGCAGTAATCAAAGCAAAAGGTAGGTACTTTGAAGATCCTAGAATATAAGACATATTTTCAGTTGTTTCACACTTTTTTGTTAAGTGTAATGCATAATTCCACATGTGTTAATTCATAGTTTTGATGCCTTCAGTGTGCATCTACAATTTTCATAGTCATGAAAATACAGAAAAATCGTTGAATGAGCAGGTGTGGTGGCCACATATGGTCCGTGACGTCAGGGAATACGTTCAGGCGTGCGTCTCCTGTGCCAAGAATAAGTCCCTCGACAACGGCCAGCTGGGTTACTTTTCCCTTTGCCGGTGGCAGACAGGCCCTGGGAGATGGTTGAAATGGATTTTGTGGTGGGCTTACCCAAGTCTCGGGGCTGCACCATCATCTGGGTGATAACCGACCACTTCTCCAAAATGGTGCACTTGGTGCCGTTACCACGGTTACCGTCTGCACGGGCCTTGGCAGCATTATTCATTAGGCATATTTTCCGCCTACACGGTATGCCAGACAAAATTGTCAGTGATCGAGGTCCCCAGTTTGTGTCTCGGTTCTGGAGAGAGCTGTGTCGTTTACTCAGCATTGAGTTGAATCTCTCCTCTGCATACCATCCCGAGACGAATGGGTTGGTAGAGAGGGCCAACCAGACCTTGGTCACATACTTGCGACATTTTGTCTCTGCCAGGCAGGATGACTGGGCATCCTTGCTACCGTGGGCTGATTTCGCTCTAAATAATGCTGTGGCTGACTCCACCGGACAGACCCCATTCCTCCTGAACTACGGTCAGCATCCGCGGGTACCAGTGCCCATGCCCGTGTCTTCTGCCGATTCCAGGGTGGCAGACTGGGCTGTGGAGGCACGGGACATTTGGGACCGCACCCAGGATGCCATTAAGGCCTCCAAAGAGAGGATGAGATCTTCGGCCGATGCCCATCGGCGCCCCGCTCCTACATTTGCTCCTGGTGACCTAGTGTGGCTCTCTGCCCGAAACATCAGGCTACGTGTAGAGTCCACCAAGTTGGCACCTCGCTTTTTGGGCCCCATTAAAGTTCTTGAGCAGGTGAACCCGGTGGTTTACCGCCTAGCCCTTCCGCCTCGCCTTGGTATCACCGACACCTTTCACGTGTCCCTCCTGAAACCCGTGGCCATGTCCCGGTTTTCCGAGTCATCTGCCGGGACGTCGGGTTCATCTATCGATGATCATGAGGTGAACACCATTGTTGGGTGCAAAGTGGTATGAGGAAAAAAAATTTATTTGGTGGATTGGAGGGGTTATGGGCCTGAGGATAGGTCCTGGGAGCCTGCTGAGCATGTTCACTCTCCGCAGCTCATCGCTGCCTTTGAGCGCAGCGAGGCCCAAAGAAGGGGGCCCTAGGAGGGGGGTAATGTTAGGGTTCGAGTTCCCGCTGCTGCACAAGGGGAGTCTCGAACCAGTCCCGCTGCGGTCTCCCATCCATCTCCGTCTGCAGTGGAGCCTGCTCAGCAGAGACGTCGGTCCCAGCGTCTTGCCCATTCCAATACTGTGCAGAGACTTGCTGCTGCCTCTCCTGGATCTGCTATTATAGCCAGTACTGGAGCAGACGTCTTTGGGACGAAGTCCTGCGTTTCCCCTTCTGAGCATGCCCAGGGTAAGATCTCTCATTGGAGATCAGGGGTCACATGTTCAGGTACTGCAGCAGCTCCTATTGGTCCACCAGGAAGGCCCTGAAACTACATGTGTTTTGGAACAGTTTCTCATTGGTCCTTGTTTCTGGCAGGTCCTGTAGCTGTTACTATAAAAGGGTGGCATGGTTGGGCCGCCATGCGCTAGTATCAATTGCATTATGTGCTTTGCTCCAGTGTGATCATGCATGCATGTGGTTAGGGCTCGGCTGAAATAAGCCCCTAGAATACCGGCTTCTCCGTGGAGGAGATTGCTTGATTGCGTTGCTGTCTGCATGATCACGGATTGCTATCCGCACAGCAGTTATCTGTGTATCCCTGTGAGTCTAACAGGACACAGTCTGTTTCTCAGCGGCTCTGTGACGCAACAGTGTTCGCTTTATAACGCTGGTTCAGCGCCCTAGCGTTTTACTTTGCGGCTCACTGAAGTTAAGTGAGTTCGCACTTATCGCCATATAGCGCTGTGGCATTCCCGTTAGCGGCTCTGGGGATTAAGAGTTCGCACTAACTGCCACAGCGCGCTACGGTGTTTATTTTAGCGACTCTGCGGGATAACAGAGTTCGCTACTTTCGCCATCTTATTAGCAGCGGGCTTCGCCTGCACGGTGGACCCCGGGCTGCGAACGCACCTCTATATTATATCTATTAGGTGCGTTCTGCAGACCCTAACAGAAAATAACACCCCGCATATATTGTTCTACACAGTATATAATGGGCCCCATACAGTGCTCCATACAAAAAAAATAAATAATCAAATACCTCTCCTCGTTCCTTTTTGGCTGCACATCTGGTCTCCTCAGCTCTTCTGACTCTGCACTGCTCAGCGCAGAAGGTGCACTGTAGTGATGTCATCGAGCCCTCTGCCCTGAGATGTCACAGAGTCGCAAGACGACGAAGAAACTGGAGCTGCGGAGGAATAGGTATTGGTAAGCTTTCAAACGTCTTAAAGCATGATAGGCCCCTCAACTTACAGGTCTCAAAGTGTGCCGGTGTCCCTGACAGCGAGTGGGCTCCTCCGCTTGAGATTATGTGGATAGTGCAAGCTAAAGTAAGTACAGATTAACTACATTTTTTACGATTTTAACATATTTTAATTTGTTTTTATTTATTGACATTTTGCTATTTATTTTGCTTTATTTTTTCTTATTGCGAGTTACATAATTTATGTATTCCTTGTATTTCCCATATAGCATGTAATTTATAACAGTGATCTAAGGCTGGGTTCAGGCAAGTGGATGATGAATTTTTCATCCATAAAAAACACGATTTTTCATCTATATGGTGTGGCGTATGTACATTTCTCATGTCCGTATGTCTGTTTTTGACATTTAATGACATCTTTTTTATATCCACATTTAAAGAAAGAAATAAACGGCCTAATACAGTTCAATATGTAATCTTTGCAACAGAACTTATAAAAACAGATGCCAGTACAGCAAAACTTTACAGTAAAACCTTTAGAGGCTTATGCATGTTGTATTCTTTTACAAGGACAAAAAAAATGCTCATCTGAACTAAATATGCAAATTCAGAGAGGAAGAGGACTTGAACTCCAGTGCCACCTGTTGGAAGTAGCAATCAATATAGATTTTTAGGATTGCTACTAACAATAGGTAGCATAAGAGTTCTCTTCATCTCTGAAGAAAAAAATTGCATATTTAATTTCTCACAGGAGCATTACACAGCCTATAAGTCTCCTTACACTGGCATATCAGGCATGCCGCTCTCCAAAAGAAGTAATGTTACCCCTTAGTCCTCAGCTGAACTATCTGATTCAATGACATTAGTCCATGTACTGTCTGTATGATATCTGTCTGTATGACTGAAAGTACACCCATCTGAATGAGATCTTATGGTAACAATAGTAACAGACCATTAGAACAATATTCCTAACTATCAAGTAGGTCTTCTCCGCATGCCTGCAAGCCTCTACTGCATAGGGAATTCGAGGTCAATATTGACATCATGAAATTAGAAAGCAATAGTCCGTATGGACAATAGCTTCTGCATTAGGGTACAGAGTTCTCAAAATGAGAGATTTCTATGCCTGAGCAATGATTTTATTAACCTATTTAGATTGTAGAAAAAAAATCAAATGTTATTCAAGGATAGTCCTTAATTTAAATGGCAAAACTACCGTCTCCTTGAAGGAGTTACATTTCAAAGAAAGAAGCTCTTCCGCTTCCTTGTACTTTACTGCTATTGTTACTCTGTCATCTCCGATAGATCCATAACATGGTGGGGAAGGTTTTATTGACAGCCAATGCCTACAGTAGGGAAGATACAAGATTGCAACAGTGTCAGCAATCACTTCCATTACCGTCTGCACTAGAAGAGGAATTTGCTATACAGTAAATTAGTTTACGTATTACTATAATGGTAAATAGCTTTTTCATGAAACTTGTAATAACAATGTCAACTTATATTACACAGCTTGAACGCAGCAGTGGCATCCCTGTACACAGCAGTTATAACATGAAGATATTATTCCAAGAAGGCGTAATACAATGTAATAGAATAAGCAAGTTCGTAGTAAACCAACGCGTGTGGAAGGTTGTAAAGTAATATATTACTTTTTGACTTGATAATAACCTCATTGGTGCATTAAATTGCAGTGATTTGGGCATCAATGATGTTATGTGGTGCTGGCTCAAGCTATTCTTTGAGATGAGAGAATCTGCCGAAATTCAAATTCGCTCGAATATGACTTGCATTCAATTTATTAGATGCACATCGATCTAATTAGTATTATTATTATACTCTGAGCTCCCTTCAAACCCTGGAGCATAATAAACATGATCCCCTTGAGAAAGCATTGTGCGAAACACAAGTTGGGCTTGGTAATTCCATAATTATCTATTTCGGTATTTATCATATCTCACCCTCTATAGAATCATGTCTAGATATGTATTAATGCAAGTGCACTTTAATTGATACAGATGTCTTTTTTTGAGCATATGTTATATTGTAATACATATTTATGGACTGATTCACTATTTATTGATTATATAATCTGATATTTTATTATATTCCTACCCCTACATGTCAATTCACATGTTTGATATTTCCCTGATATTTATATATATATGTATGTAATATGATTTACTATGTAAGTTTAAACCTATGTAAATAAATAACATTTTTTTCTTGTGATACTCTTTTTTAGGATGTATAATATGCAAATGTTAATAAACATATGGTAATAATAAATAAATATAAAAAAGATTCTCACTCAGCCCTAACCTGTGCCATTAGGCAGACCAGCTCCAGCCCTGTCATTTTGTTCGCTCTTGTCACTGGTCCTGTCTTAAAGGGGTGTTCTAAGGTCAAAGAAAATTTAATATAACTCCCAATCTATTTCATGCTGTAATCTAAACTAATTTGTAATATGCTTGCATTAAAAATTCCTACTGTTCCCTAACTACATTGTCTAACAGCTATTATATTTTTTCCCCACTTCCTGTGCGATGATGTTTCCTTTGAGAATCCCAAGGCATGCTGGAATACTCAAATGAAGGGTCATCAAAGCAGGGCGCAGAGGCTGCGGTCACTGTCACAGCCTCTGCCCTCTCGCTGAAACAAAGCTTCATCAGTGATGGATATTTCAGGGGCAGGGCTAGTCCCTGCGTGCTGTCATTGTGCACAGCAAGGGCAGCACTGGTCTCTGAACAACAGGTACCCTGACACTGCGCTCTGACAGTGCACTCTCCAGTGCCGGCAACATTTAATAAATTAAATCTAAAGCAAAGGGTGTTTTCCAGGAATAGAAACAGAAAGTGAGGCTGAATCATTAAGATGCTTACTCCAGAAATGTGACATAAACACCTTAATAAGTCTGAATATTTTTTATGTCACTTGGCGATTGCATGACTATATTGTGATTTTTGAAGTTTACATGTCAGTCTCAGCCAGCTATCACAATATGGACGTAGCATGGGTGGGGCTGGGCGTGATCACATCCGCCCATCAAATTGTGAAGTAATTAACTTACACCAGAAATGTATGACAGAGTATGACTTGTGTACATTTCTGCAGATGGTACACATCGATTATCAGACACGCTTGATTCATTAAGAGGTGCACACTGCTTAATAAATCAGGATACTGTACTCCTGTAAGAGCTTCACTAACCCCTTCACGCCCTTGGATGTATAGGAACATTCAAGGTGGTGTCACTGTATTTGATGACTGCCCCGGTGCTGATCCCACTTGACAGTTGATCTGTGGGTGGATCGCTGCTGTTAGAAAGTTAAATGCCACTGTCAATCTCTTGCAGCGACATTTAACACACAAAAAATACACACAAGCGCTTACTTAATCACCAGTAGACAATGGTTAAATCCTTGGCTGCTAGAATCAAATAGGGGAAGGTGCCTCCCCAAAGGGAAAAAACAACAATAAATGAAAAACGTATGATCTGCGCTCAAAGGAACCACCACTTAAAAGGATAAATACTGGAAGCTAGTTAGATTCCAAAAGAATTAATTTGACTCCAAAAAGGAGGACCTCACTTGAGGAAATGTGCTAAAAAGGAGGACCAGGACTTTGAAGAACCTGTACATTTTTGGTATCTGCATACTCAAACTGACCTGGGCAATCATATTTTAGCATTTAGTGAACACGGTAAATTAAAAAAAAAAATTGTGGAATTACACTTTTTTTGCAATTTCACCACACTTGGAATGATTTTCCCATTTTCCAGTACACTACATGGTAAAATAAATAATGTCTTTCAAAAGTGCAACTCATCCTGTAAAAAATAAGCCTTCACATGGCCATATTGACAAAAAATAAAAAAGTTATGGCTCTTGGAAGAAGGGGAGCAAAAACAAAAATGCAAAAACAGAAAATCCAAAGGTGGTGAAGGAGTTAAGACTGGCAGGTCAGTCTTAATTAATTGTCCCCAGTACCTCTTCTTTCTATCACCTTGGTCTGGTATTACAGTCTACACCTAATTATCTGAATGGGGATAATCTGCAATACAAGACTATTTCCAGTAGAATGTAGACTTGCATACTGCATGATAATACAATTGTAAACATGTCCCTGGTTAAATCATCCACAATTGACAAAATATTTCTACAAGGGCTCGTTCACACAAGCGATGATTTTTTCTTCGAATAGAATCTGATCGATTATGGTAATGACACTCGGCTCAAACTCAGATCAGAGTTTGAGCTGAGTGGCAATTTTCTGTTATCCAATTCTTTCAAATGGAAGCACCAAGTTAACAAGCGACAGTCTCAAAATCTTAATGATATAGAGATGATCTGCAAAGAGGAGTGGACCAAAATTCCTCCTGACATGTGCGCAAACCTCATCATCAACTACAAAAAACGTCCAACTGCTGTGCTGCCAACAAGGGTTTTCCACCCAGTATTAAGTCTTGTTCGCCAGAGGGATCAAATACGTATTTCTCACTGCAAAGTGTAAATAAATTGATATAATTTATACAGTGTGATTTTTTGGATTTTATTTTTGATAATCTCTCTCTCAATGTTAAAATTAACCTACCCTTAAAATTATAGACTGTTCATGTCTTTGTCAGTGAGCAAACTTACTATATCAGCAAGGGATCAAATACTTATTTCCCCCACTGTATTTCTCAGTAATGGAAGAACGGACTGGCCCTGTAAAGGTATTATTAAACTTGTCTTTGAAAGATCTACATGAACATATAAATAGTTTGGATGGTGAATTCCCTGACCGATTCCCTTTAACTAACTTTTATTAATTATTTTGACGAGGAAATAAAAAAATGGCCGTTTTTCTCATCCTTGCGCCATCTGTTCTTTTAAGAAACAAACCGCACAACTTATCCATTGAGTTTAATAAAACCTTCCACACATTCGTTATTTTAAGGTATGTGTCTGTTCTTTTAAACCCAATGCATTTCTTATTCTCATCTCCTTTTGCTGATCAGACTCAGCCATTCAAGTTTATGGTTAGCCGTCAATTATAGAAGAAAAAAAGGAACACATCCGTTTCTCATCAGTTTTCAAATTGTTTCTATCCATCCGTTGCGAATTGTCAAGGGACAAAAAAAAGTTTTGACAGTTAACTTTCTTGCAGCTAAAAACAATTAGATGCCAAATGGATTTGAAACGGATGTAAAACAAAAGAGTAAAATGGTCTATTTTTGATGGATGTATAGAGTCTAAAATTGTTTAATCAGTACTAACTGGACAGAGTGTGTAAGGACACTCCACACTGACAAGGGGAATATTAAAGCTCTGTTGTCAATCTCTGTTCCTTGTTACATTTCCAGGAGGATTATCGAAGGAACGCAATGAATAATTCTAAGAAAAGGTACTCCAGCGTTGTTATTTTATAAGTGAGTATTCAGTAAAACAGTCATGTCAAAAGAGCTGACAAGTCTTATTTAAACAGGAAATTAATAATCAGCGGGTTTTATTCATGCATTGCCACCTGTACATGTATTTAATGGTAAATGCTTGGCTTTATTATGAGGCTATTAACAGCTTTGTGTAATCACAAGGTAAAAGATTCAATGAAACTATTCCGATTAAATTGTTTGGAATCATTTGCCGCTAATTGACCTTGTTCTTGTCTATGTTATCATGTCAGCAGCATGTAATGTGCATTATGTTTATGGAGTGTAGAATGTCGCTACATTCATTCGTACTTTTCATCATGCAAATAAATCACGCCATCATCTCCCAGCGTCAAAAGTCTGATTTCTGTTAAGCGATGGAGACTTCACGATTTTGCCTGTTGTACACTAAGCCATTTAATTTTTATTACAGCAGATTACGCCATAAAGTTAGCTTTTAATTTAAGCGCATTTCTAGCTGGACTTGTTATGGCTCCATGAACATAATAGTGATTGAAATAAGAGATTTTTCCACTGAAGTGTAACTATAAACAGCTGTGTGAGATTATACAAACGAAGAGTCGCCATTTAATTAAGAATGATGTATGAAGTAACATGTTGTGTCTTATAAATTGCAAAAATATAATAGCCTGAAATTTAAAGTTTTTTTTTAATTTGAAAGAAATGTTATTATTGTTCAAAGGCTATTCAAAGAACCATTGCTGATTTTTCCAGTGCTAACAAAATTATCTGCAAGCAGAAGCCATAGTAAAGAGGGGAGGAATCAATGCTTATACACCAACCAATGTAAAAAGTTTCAATTACTTGCACATGCCAGATTTACATAATATTTTTGGAAACTTGCTCTTCGAGCAAGCACACTGGAAATCCCGCCCATCGGTAACCTCGTCACGTGATCAAGGGTCACCGATGGGTCGTCATGACAACCAGAGGTCTTCAGACAACCTCTATGGTTGTGAAAGCCGGATTGCTATGAGCGAAGCATGGTGGTACAGATATCGGAAAATGGCGCAATTTTTTTTTTCAACAAACTTTGGATTTTTTTTCAAAAATCACTTAAATAAAAAAGAACCTAGACGTGTTTGGTGTCTATGAACTCGTAATGACCTGGAGAATCATAATGGCAGGTTTTAGCATTTAGTAAATGTGGTTTAAAAATAAACATGTATTAGAAATAAAGGTCCTGCGCAGGCCTGACATAGTCCACGGCACCACAATCACCATTCCTACATCTGCAGCATATGAAGCATATGAAGCTTCATTCATAGGCCGAAGCTTGATATACTGTAGTAGCCGCTGCTGGTTCTCACGATGAGGGTTGTGTGAGAGCTGGCCGCTGTGACGAGCGGTGACACTAGGAATGTTAACACCGGTCACAGATGCTGTGTGACAGTATGTGAAGCAGCGTCTGTGACTGGCAGCTATTGCGGAGATCCAGTGTGTGCTGGCGTGATATCCTATGAAGCCCCATTCTCTGAACAGGGCTTCATATGCAGGAATTTTGAATGGGACTCATCATTGGCTATCGACGGGGACTACGGTGGATCCATTGGACTATGGGAGACCAGTGTGGGATTTTTGGGGGGATATAAATTGGTGAAAGAAGGTGTCTGAGTTTCTGTTAAAATAAAAGACATATGTGCATGTTTATTGATTTTTACTTGCAGGGTTAGTAATGGAGTTGTCTGACTGGCACCGCTCCATTACTAACCCCAGTGCCCCTACTACCGCTGCTGACAGAGCTACCAATTTCTTAATGAATTTAGCACCTCTTACTCAAGGGAGCTCTTCATTAAGTCTGGCATGTGCAACATTATTTGTAATCAATTGGCCCCTAAGTGTTATGGCGGCAGATGAGGTGGACTAGGCAGAAACTGATTCAAGCTGATGATGTCACTGTCAGAGGCTACATTATCCTGCTGTGGCCAAGATTAATGAAGTGAAATGTATTTAATAATGCTCTCTCCCCAATAATATGCTTGCTATTGGTTTAAATTCCCAGCCTCTCTTTACAAAAATTCTATAACCTTTAAAAACTATTTTGTTACGCATGTACATGCACATAAAGAAACGAAAAAGCACATGCATGGAAAAGGAAGATGTAGCAACAGCTAGCAGTATTTTTATGTTGTGTCTGTTTGTTAAATTGGAAGTATTTACAGAAAAATATGTTCAGAAGAGAATCCACACAAAGGGGCTTACAGAAAAAATCTCTAAAATCAAAATTGTATGTATTCATTATTCAATAAAAGTTCAAAACCCACAAAAGTGTGGACCAATAACTGACAAACAGTAAGTAAGCGAGCTACTTATATTTGAGTTTGTTATAGGTCTATATGTTTGTGGGTTTTAAACTTTTATTAAAAAATTAATAAAATTGTGATTTTAGAGAAATTCTTTTGTTAAATTGGACTAGTAAATAGGGATGAGCGAACGTGCTCGGTCATACTCGGTTATCACTCGAGTATCACGTTGCTCGGATGTGCTCTTTACTCGCTAGAAATGGGTGATGCTCGATGTAAAATTCAAATCCAATCCCCGCATCTTTGGTGCCTCCTACACAGCCAATAAGCATGCGGGGATTGCCCGTGTGTCACTGTAATGCCGTAGCCATTTTGGTTGTGGCATTACTGTGATTAACTGGCCGTCTGACATCATTCCGGATTATAAATGAATGGGTCCAGCCTGGCTGGGCACACTGATGCCATTGCCCAGCTCTGTGACACTTTATATTGTAGGGAAAGAGTGCTTCTCTAGGCCTGAGTGTACAGTATAACGATTCAGAGACCTGTAGTGTTCTAAGGGCTAATCGCATCAAAAACTCGGCAAAACCGCACCAAAAACACGCCAAGAAATGCAGAAATGGTGCAGAAATTTTACTCAATGTGTGCACATACACTTATCAACATTATATTGCTCACCCATGGACTATTGCATTGATTGGAGTACATGTCCTTGGTATATCACCCTCAAAAGTGCATAGCCTTTATGAGTCTAGGAGTACCAATACATGACAATTTGAACAGAATGTGTATGAGGCCCTCCTTTATGTCTAATACAGGTTGTATCTGAGTCCCTAATTTTTGGCAGTTCTTCCTTCGGCCATAAATTAAACCTAAACTTCCAATTTTTTTATAAAAAAAATCAATTTTGGTTTACTTAAGTTATACTGTATTTTTTAAAATCTATTTTAAATGTTGCCTTATATACAAGTCAAATGTTTCTTAACCTTTTTTTACCTGTAAACAATTTCTAGTCGATTTTGAATGTTTTGCTGTCAGTCCTTAAAGTGGAGTAAAAGCATAACACTATTGTTCTGAGCAGCAATCTGGGAGTCAGAGATGCTTCCAGGGGTGTTTCCCATGCTAATATCCTTTCATTCAGCACTTTTTCCATCCATTTCAACATTTTCACTGCCCTCCCAGTCCTCCTTGTAGGGTCTGCGGAAAAATGCTTGGATTTCCCATTGAGTCCCATTATGCACGTTATTCGAAATGAGCAGCCAAGCATTTAATGGTTGCTCATCTATACTCCCCTCTATTGGCTGTGCTAGCTGCACCTGATGTCATTAGCCTGCAATTTTCAGCATTGTGTGAAATGGCACCAGTCACTTTTTTTTTTTGCATTCAAGCAAATCAAACCACAAATTGTAAATTTCATGAAATTGACCTAGAAGATGATGGATCTCATGTCCAATTTCAACTAATTTAGTTAAGAACAATGAGACTCAAAAGTTAAAGTCTATAATTTTTGTAAGAGGGCAGTTGTCTAATTTTTAAAGTTTTTACAATCTAGGTATTTATGACTTTTTTTGAGTTGTAACTTTTAATATATTGAATTAAATATTTATTTTTAAAAGGCTTTAAATGACTGCAGATGTACAGTAAAACTAATGTGACGCTACCTGAGGCTAGTTTCAAGTATACAGATGGAGAATGAGACACAAAGAGATATACAGTAAATTGCAAAGATCTATAATTTGCACTGATACTACTTTTGCAACTTATGCAAAATAATAATAAATTTACATGCTAACACATGCTAATTGGAATATGCTTGCTCTTTTGGTGTGATTTTCATGACTCATGTTATTTAAATTCCTGGAATAAAACAATGATCAGTAAACAGTCTATTTTTATGCTTCCCGTATAAAAGCACATACATGCCTCCGTTAAATACAAGAAAGAAGACATTGTATATGTTGGATTTAAAAGTGATACCTAAACAAAGGTACAGTATGTAATCAATTTGTGTTATGAGGATGTTTTTGATGGTGACATTTTGCATGATTGATAATACAGTATCAGAATGATGGTCAACAGACAATTATTACTTATAATTGGGTCTCTCAAGGTTCTGTCAACGTTTCTGCCATTTTAATGGGAAAAACAAAGCTGTATTTAGCTTTAGCATACGCCTATTTATATGGATATACACTATTTGCGCAAAAACATTGAAGCGCGCATAGAGATGAGCAAATTGATTCAATGCTAATTGAATTATTTACTATCACATTTTATGAAATTCGCAGAGCTTGGCAAATTTGCAATTTGATTTATGTAAATCACCCAAAAATGTTTGCTTCCATTGTACATATTTCAGAAGATTGCATCAGCCACAGAAGCACACATGACCTCAGGCGCAACTGCATGGGTTTCCCCATAATTACATGGTATAGCACAGGCAATCAGGAAGAACTTATATAGCCTGTATAAAAGTCTAGAGAGGGAATGCAGCAGGAATTTTAGTTTGATTTGCCATACTGGCAGCACATCAGAGCTCATCAATAGAGATAGGAACCGAAAGCCCTAAATCACCACAAAGCAATGTGCTATACATCTGTAGAACTGAATAACATCAGAAAAGTAGTCTGCAAATAACACAGACGTTCAGTTGATCAATAGGAGGATGTCCTTTTCAATATTATTTTCAAAATTTAGTACAGAATTGTATTTCAATGACAATGATTCCAAACAAATGCCTAATGAAAATTAACATTAATTGACATTAATATTAATTAATTAATTAACATGAATTTAATTAGATATGTGTTACTGAGGATGTGAGCCTCAGTGATATGAATCTGGCAAAAAGCTCCAGCACGCTATGTGCTGTGAGCAGTTAATCTGCCATATTAACCCCTTCTTGCAGCAGCCCATTTTTGGTTTTGCATTTCTGTTTTTTGCTCCTTCTTCCCAGAGCAATAACTTTTATTTTTTCATCAATATGGCCTTGTGAAGTCATGTTTTTGTGATGTGGGGCTGGGTATAAACGTATCTTTTGCACGCCGAGCTGATATTTTTATTGATACCATTTTGGTGTAGATACGATGTTTTAATTGATCATTTTTGCATTTTAATGCAATGTTGTGGCAACCAAAAAAGCGCAACTCTAGCGTTTTGACTTTTTTTCTCTTTACTCTGTTTACCGATTGAATGAATTCTTTTCATATATTGATAGAGCAAGTGATTTTGCAAAACCAAATTTGCGTATTTTTAATTTTTTAATTGTTTTATTTTGAATGGGGTGAATGGGAGTGATTTCAACTTTTGGTTTTGGGTTATATTTTTTTTTTATTTTTTTTACTTTTCACTTGCTTCAATAGTCTCCATGGGCGATTAGAAGCTGCAGTCATCCGATTGCTTGTGCTGCACATGCTTCAGCGCTGTTCTGTGTAGCAGAAATGCTCACTTGTTATAAGCGCCGACTGATGGGCACCGCTCATAGCAATCCAGCAATGACAACCACAGGGGTTTCCTGCAGACCCTGGGTTTTCATGCCAACTCATCAGCAACTGGTGGTCATGTGACACTGGTGCCGATGGGTGGGATTAGTGATGCCTTTCCAGCGCAATTGTGTTAAATGCCGCTGTCAGAGATTGATAGCCACATTTAACAGGTTAACAGCTGCTGGTGGATCGTGGTTCCACATGCGGCTGCTAGGGGTACATGTCAGCTGTTCGAATCAGCTAACATGTGCCAGGAAAGATGTGCACTCAGCGCCGAGGCCACATCATAGTGGGAGACCCAACATGTGCCATACATATACGGCGCATGTCGTGAAGGGGTTAACGGCTGGGTTTTTGTGGATAGCTGAAGAGTGGGTGCAAGGCTTTTCACCATACCGCAGAGAAAATGAAGGGAGCAGTCCAGCTTCTGTAGAAACTGCAATTCTTTATTCAATCCAAAAATAAAATCGTCACATAAGGTGTCCTCCAAATGCAAAAAGCGGAGAGTATGCACTACTAGCTGTACCAGCAACGCGTTTCGACCTTAGATGGTCTTTGTCAAAGACCCCTCGGGAGGGTTACAGAAGGTATTTGTGGAGCCTTTGTACTTATTCAGTGTTCAATGTGTCTGGAGATGAGATTTGCAGAGCTGTGCTCTTGTTAAAGAAAGCTGAATCTTGTTTTTTTCCTGAGCGGGCAAAACCCTCAGCCACACATACTGTACAGTATGCTGTTAAGCCAGAAGGGCCGTGCTTGCTTATCTAATTTTGCACTTTTTTATGCAGTACGTTTTTAATAAACCAGTTGAAAACTTAAACGGAAAGTGTTCCTGTGACTATCTCTTTGAGGAGCGGAGTGAGCATCGTGTTTTCAACAGTATATACATTATTAGGTTCAGTGATATAAACCTGGAAGTTTTGCTCCAGCATGTTATGTGATGAGAGGTGTTAATTGACCATGACAGACCAAGGGCTATTATGAAGAGGTGGGTGGGACAGTTGTTCACCATATCTTCACCCTAGGGAGGGATCTAGGAGGAGATAGTGAAGCCTTTAAGCCCGGGTCTCACATAGCGATACACCAGCGATCCCGACAACGATCAGGATCGCTGGTGTATCGCTATATTATCGCTGCTGAGCTGCCAAACAGGCAGCTCAGGCAGCGATCAGCACAAGGACACTGCGGGTAAACATCGCTAGTTAACCGCAGTGTACCTTGGATACCAGCGCCCTGATGCAGGGAGCTGGTAACCAAGGTACACATCGGGTTTCCAGGCGCTGCGCGGTGCCTGGAAACCCGCTGTGTACCTTGGTTACCAGCTCCCTGCATCAGGGCGCTGGTATTCAAGGTACACAGCGGGTTTCTAGGCACAGCCCCGCGCCTGGAAACCCGCTGTGTACCTTGGTTACCAGCGGATCGCTGGTCTCCCGCCTGTCACACGCAGCGATGCGTGCCTGTCAGCGGGAGACCAGCGATCAAAAAAATGTCCAGACATTTCAGCAACTAACAGCGATACCCGGCAGGGGGGCTGATCGTCGCTGAATGTCACACACAGCGATATCGCTGGTGAGCTCGCTGCTGCGTCACAAAACTAGTGACTCAGCAGCGATCTCGCTAGCGATATCGCTATGTGAGACGGGGGCTTTAGACATAATGATTGTTCTGTGTACTCTGGAGGGGAGCTGATTGCCAGAGCTGGGCTGTTGGTAAACGACTGAATCCCATTTCATTTGTGGGTGAACCAGTTATAAGAACTATAGTGAGTGCTGCTTGGTTTATGTAAAGAAGACTGACTATGTCTATTTTCTTTTGTCTGGACTGGTTTATAAAGCCTTTTTTAATAAACCAGTTGAAAATTTAAACAAGAAGCATTTCTGTGACTACCTCATTAAGCAGGCAAGTGAGCCAATCTACCACAGTTGGTGCTAGAAGTGCAGGCAAGATCCCCAGGAAGTATGTATAATGGCTGTGGACAAACTGCATATTCTGGGTAAAGGCGACTTTAAGAATGGAAAAACAGTCGGACAAGGGAGGAGCTGATCAAGCAACTGGTCCAAAGCAAGCAGGAGCACCAGAAGTCAGCCCAGCAGCAGACAAATAAACTCCGAATACAACAGATTCAACAGCAGCAAGGAGAGACAGAATTCCTGGCAAAGGAGGTCTGCAGCAGAGGAACCGCCCCAACTCCAAGTCCAGATAATGATTCTCATTCTTATGTCTACAACATGACATGCAAAAGATGACCCAGTTGGACAATGTCGAGGCATTTTTGGTTTCATTTGAAAGGGTCGCAGAGCTAGAAAGGCTGTCACCAGAGCAGTGGGCAGAGGTAATTGCGCCAAATCTAACTAGTGAGCCCCAAAAAGCTTATTATGACCTCATCTTAGAGGATGCAAAGAAACATGCCAAGCTAACGACATAAACATTGGCACATTTGGGAGTTACTTTGTCTGTCAGGACACAATGAGTCCACCACTAGGCATATTTCAGTGACAAACCCACCCACTCCCAAATGTTTGATTTGTTACATCTGCTTCAGAAGTGGTTGCAGCCAGCATCCTCCACCTTAGCCCAGATGGCCAAGCATGTTGTAATAGACAGATTTATTCATGCCTTCCCTAGACCGATGCAGACCTGGGTTGCCAAGAGAGATCCTCGGAATGCGGATGACCTGGTTGGCCTAGTGGAAAGGTACCAGGTGGTAGAAAAGTTATTAAAGAAACCAGGTACCATTGCCCTGCCTTACTGAGGTACCCAAAAAGTGACTGACTCTCAAAAAAATGGTGCTAGAGAGACAAGTCGGAGGCCTCCAAGGTCCCAAGGGCCCACTTAGGGGTTTGCTGAGGGTAGGGTTTAAAGAATTAATTTGTTGGAGGTGTCAAGGTCTGGGACCTATAGCCTCTCATTGTCCCATTTCCCCTAAACCAATGGACTGCAGCCTATGGTGGCATGGTTCGTATTACGTGTATCTGGTCTGCAGTGTGGACTGTCAACCTGGGAAGGGGCCTCAGACATGTCTTGTGATGACAAATGGAGTAATGGTGGAGTAATGGTGTCTGGACTCTTGGGCACTGGGAGCCTAGTTTTTGTCGCCGCAGCTGCATGATTTATGACTGCTAAACAGCCTGAATACATGTGGGGATTTCCTAACCAATAGGCTATCCCCACATGTATTCAGGATGTCTAACAGTCGCAAATCATACAGCTGCGGCGACAAAAACTAAATCTCCGAGCACGCCCAAATACTCGGAGGAACCCGGGCAACGAGTATAGGAAGGTGCTAGAAACAATGACAGTCAGTGTGATTGAACACAAATGTCAACACACCAGCACTGGCTAATTAATGCCATGCCGAGGAAAACAGAAGGAAAGATATTCACGAGCCTCCCATCACTGACCTGGTCACTTGACAGGAGTCAATAGCGGTTTCAGACACCACACAGTACAAAGTGAGCCGCGGCTGTAAACATTCTCCGACACATTGATTGACAGCTTACACTGCATCGAGATCTATGCAATGCGAGCTGTCAATCAAAGTGCCTAGAGTGGCCAGTGATACATTTTGTCAAGTTTTCAATTCAATACGATCTTGTTCCTAAAGTATAGTTTAATGTTTACGTCAATATAAGGAAGGACACATCTGCACAAATGTCAAATTAATTATACCACAGAGCAATTTACTATTATCCATATCCTAAACTTGTCATTCTGCTACAGGCGAGTATTTCACGCGTTATATGGGTTCGTTTTTTGCACTTGTATTACACTCTTCAGTCTGAGCCTCACTACGTAATTAATGATGCAAACTGACACTTATACGCATCTGGCCTATGTCTGCAGGATTCTGAAAAGTCTGATATCTTTGAGCAGTATACATTAATCTATACTCTAATTGTAAGTCTCCTTTCTTATACACAGGATATAGTAGTCAGACTCATGGATCAACTTTGTACAATATTAATGATAGAAATAATATTCTGCCCATAACAAATTCTAAGATTTCATCCTACATTCATATAAAGCTGAGTATTTATCTTTTAGTTACTTTATTGGCTACTGTGACAAGATTATATCGATTGCTAAATGAAATACTTTAGCTATAACCTGGTTATTTAGGCATCATCATGATACTTTCTGCCTTCCTGCTGCCATCTGGTGCCTGAATATGGATCTTCCTGCTGACTGCATAATACCACAGAATACAGAAAATCTACCACATAGAAGCTAGAACGGAGCTACCTCAAATTACATGAATTAACAGAAATGGAAATCAATATAGCAATGCTATTTAAAAGGAACTGTCCCCAGGATTTCCCCTTATAATCCATTAAACACACTGTATTATTAGCCTCCTAGTAAATTTTGCAATCATGTTGCTGCTATTATTGGAAAAATGAAGTGTAATCCTAGAGCATGCCATACCTGGACAAGTGCGAGATTGCTGTCACTTATCTCTGTAGTTGTGTGCTGTTAACACACCAGGAATAGTGTAATTGACATCCCAGCATTTGTAGAGAGAGCAATAATACATGGTGAAAGGTACCAAGACATCTATCGCTATAAAGCAGAACCTCAATAAACCTCATTTGTATCGCCACACCTGTTGGCTTCCTCAGGGGTAAAATAAAGTGTTAAAATTGTAGGATTAAGTATATATAAATATAATCAATGACATAGACACATGGTCAAAATTGTTGGTAACCCTCGTTTAATGACAGAAAAATTCACAGTGGTGACAGAAATCACTTGAATCTGACAAAAGTAATAATAAATCAAAAATCTATGAAAATGAACAGTGAGTGGCCTGTATAGAGGTCTACAGATACTCACTGTGCTGTTTGGTGACATGGTGTGTATCACACTCAACATGGACCAGAGGAAGGGAAGGAAAGAGTTGTCTCTGGAGATTAGAAAGAAAATTATAGACAAACATGTTAAAGGTAAAAGTTATAAGACCATCTCCAAGCAGCTTGATGTTCCTGTGACTACAGTTGCACGTATTATTCAGAAATGTAAGCTCCATGGGACTGTAGCCAACCTCCCTGGACGTGGCCGCAGAAGGAAAATTGATGAGAAATCAAAGAGATGGATAATATGAATGGTAGCAAAAGAGCCCAGAAAAACTACTAAACAGATTAAAGGTGAACTTCAAGCTCAAGGAACATTAGTGTCAGATTGCACCATCCGTTGTTGTATGAGCCAAAGTGGACTTCATGGGAGTTGACCAATAAGGACACCATTGTTGAAAAAAAATCATAAATAACTCAGACTGGAATTTGCCAAGCTTCATGTTGACAAGCCACAAAGCTTCTGAGAGAATGTCCTATGGATAGATGAGACAAAAATTGAACTTTTTGGCATGGCTCAACAGCTCTGTGTTCTCATGGAAAAATGAAGCTTATCAAGAAAAGAACACTGTCACTATTGTGAAACATGGAGGAGGCTTTGTTATTTTCTGGGGCTGCTTTGCTGCATCTGGCACAGGATAATAACCCAAAACACACAGCTAAAAACACCCAAGAATGGCTAAGAGGGAAAACATTGGACTATTCTGAAGTGGCCTTCTATGAGCCCTGACCTAAATCCTATTGAATATCTTTGGAAAGAGCTGAAACATGCCATCTGGAAAAGGCAACCTTCAAACATGAGACAACTGGAGTAGTTTGCTCTTCAGGAGTGGGCCAAAATACATGTTGAGAGGTCCAGATGTCTCATTGACAGTTACAGGAATCGTTTGATTGCAGTGATTGCCTCAAAAGGTTGGTCAACAAAATATTAAGTTAAGGGTACCATCAATTCTCTCCAGGCCTATTTCATGAGTTTTATTTTTAAAAAAAATCTGTGGAAGCATGGTTGAAAAGCAATGTCTGACTAAGCTGACTTTCATTTGTTCATTTTCATAGATTTTTGATTTATTTTTACTTTTGTCAGATTCAAGTTATCTCTGTCACCATTTTGGGTTTTTCTATTATGAAACGAGGGGTACCAACAATTTTGACCACGTGTGTATGTCAGCAATTAAATAATTATAATCTCATTTACAATGTCTAATTTGTGGACGACATGTTATAAGCTACTGCTGTTGCCAGTATCCAGAGGTGATACGCATGATACTTTTTGGTATTTTGTCTTAAATTGATTGCTGGTTAGGTACCTTTTTCTATGTTTAACTCACCTATCTCGGCTCCTGCACCAGGCTCTCTGTTGTTCACTCCCAGCAGCCAGCTTCCTCTGCTCCTGCATATGTCAAGTTACTGTAATAGCTAGGAGAATACCTTTGAGATCATGCATATGGGCCCCCTAGGCTAACTTAGGTGGTGGCATGCCACTTGAGTATTCAGGTAGTTGGTGTGCTAGCCACTGATATCTCTACTCGCCATTACTTGCACCTTAAAGAGAACCTGTC